>WKFP01015286.1:913458-974402 GCA_011057875.1 Pterocles orientalis | reverse complement strand
CCCCGCCAAGGCAGCCCCTCCCGTTCCTCGCTGCTCATTTGCAGCCGGGCCGGGCCGTTATTTGGGGGCTCGGGGGGGTGTGTGGGCCCCGCAGCCCCCCCAAACCCCTCCCGGGACCGGCCGCAGCCGCTCCCGCTCCCCCGGCCCCGTGACGCGCATGCGCAGGGCGGGGCCGTGCGTCGTTGCCGTGGTTACGGAGGAAGCCGCGGTAAGAAAATGGCGGCCCCGGGCGCTCTCCCCCGTCCCGCTTCCCTCAGGCTGCTCCGGGCTCCGGTGCCTTCCCCGGGGGGGCGGCCCTGGCTCCGGGGCTCCGCCGTGCCTCGGGGGGGTATGTCGGCTTCCCCCTTCCCCTTCGCGGCAGCCCCAGCCTGTCCCGAGCGGGGAGGCCGCTGGGGGCCGGCCTAGGCCGCGCGTGTTTCCCCAGAACACAGACAAAACGCGTGGCCCCGGTGCTGACGGCAGGTTCTGACCCTCCCTGTGACCTCTGACAGCTTCCCCGAGCCCGCCGCGGAGTTTCGGGAGGCCATGGAGCGGCACGGCCCCGTCCACCCGCTGCCCGAGGAGATTCGAAAGGTAGGAAACGGTGGAAGCGCAAACCCCAGAGCGCTGGGAGACCCGGGGCTGCTGTAATTTAGGGATATCTCACAAGCCTTTGAGACTGGGAGATTTTCTGGGATATTTCACAAGCCTTTGAGCACTGGTCCATTTTCTGGTACGTTTTGGTCCTGGTTTTAGGTGGAGTGTGTTCTAGGTTTCATCATTACGCCTGCAGTGGAATTACCCGCTCGCGCTATGGGGACGCGGTGCAGGAACACGCTTGTTCTGTAGCGGTGCTCTCCCTGCGAGGTGAGTTCCACATCTTACCCCGTACGGCGTGTTTTCTTGCCCTGAGTTTGGAATAACAGCAGAGCAGAACATGTCATTGTTCCGAAGGAGTGTCCGTCCCAGCAGGAACAGAACATTCCCCTTCATCTTTTCTTGTCTCTTCTCGTTGTGTGTGACGCTGTTCTTTTGTTTGGGAGACAAATTATTACCAAAGTAGCAATGCTGCTGTTTGTATGAGTTAATTTCTGGGGAGGCTCTTTCTGTGCAGCGATGTGCACAAGTGGGACACGAGTCGCTTTGTGTAACTCTATAAAGTTTTTATTTTGGCAATAAAACATCCTGCTGTCCTAATTTTTTTTGGTATGTGTATAATAATCAAGTAATTGGCAAGTTTTATGTACTCAGGCTAGCACAGCCTGGAGAAGTTCTCCCTGGAATAGTGCAGGAAACTGTTGAGACAATTTCTGAGCCATCACTGGTGGTTTCTGAGAATTCAAGGATGGGTAAGATAGCCAAGGGAAGGGAAAAGGAATACTTGCCCTTAACGAAGGGGAGGAGAAGAAGCTGGGGCATTTACAGACTCATTAGCAGCTGTTTTGGTAGCAGGATAGATACCAGATACGTTTGTTTATTTAGAAATCCCTTTGCAAGCATCAGCAGGATCAGGTGGCTAGCAAAAATCAGGGCGAGTTTGTCTGAAAAGCAGCTGGGCCAAATTGTTTGATGAAGTACATCAGGGGATTGTTGTGAATCCAATACTGCCCGATAGCTATTTTAATGACTTAAGGCTGTAGTTTGGTGGCACTCCAGCCGCCTGCCTTTCATTTGGATCAGTTCTGACCTGGTTCCTGGTCTGTGTGCTGGGCACAGAAGGGGGGGATGTTATTTCTTTCAGCAGGAGTGGCAGTGTTGGCTGCTTTTCCTTGCGCTAGGGTCTTGGGTGACAGTAAGGAACACACTGATGCTAGTCTGGGAGGGGTTGTGAGCAGGCTAGGAACAGCATTAAACTCCCCATTCTTAGTAAAAGCATATTAAAAAAGAGTAAGTCCAATGCATCAGTACAGAATACATAGTAACTGATGAAATTTCCTTGTCACTTGCCACTGAGGCCCATAATCAGGTTACAAGCAGAATATTGTCAACAAAGTGAAGTTAAGAAGGAAGCAAGTATTAAATCTCTCAGTATAGGAATCGTGTGTGAAACTTAGGCCTTCCTTATTCCCCAGCTCAGGGCTATGAGGTGTCAGTTCTGGGCTGCGGGCTTTAGTAAAAATAACGTAACGGAGAGAAATGCAGAGAAACACAAAACCAGTAAGGAGCTGAAAAATCCTGTTGTTCTGAGAAAGGGTAAATGGAGCTGGTTTTACTGACTCCAGAAAATGTGAGGGCACGGTCCCGGTCATCACAGGGATAGGGAGATGGTGGCTGTCCTTCATCTCCAGCTGCGAATTAACCCTATCCTTCCCTTTCTGGGCTGCTTTGGTTGAATGTCCTGGATCTCTAGATGCTGGGGTGGCTGAGCACTGGAGCCGCTCCCCTGGGGGAGTTGTGAAATTCCTCCCGTGGGGCTGCGGGGGACACGTAAGGCAAGCTTGTGCTTGGGAGTGGAGCCCTGGGCAGGTGATCCCTTGATCTCTGTTCTGCAGTACACAAGATCTGTATGCAGGAGGCACAGCTGTACCTGTACATACACACATGAGCAGGGTGATGCTCCCGTCCTGTCGCATTAATATATGAGCTCTAAGGCAACGACAGCCCAAGAGTTTGGGATCAGTTAAGGGCTGGGGTTTTACATATCCTTTGCTGCTGCTTGTCTCTGCTGGCATTGTCATTACAGTATGGTTACAATCCCAGAGCTTGGTTACGAGTCATTCTCACCATTTCCTGCTCTTGTATTTTCTACACGTCATCTACACATGTTCTTATTCTCTTCCCCTTGGATTTTAGAGCATCTCTTCTGAGATCTCTCTCTTTAGATTGCTCCTAACATAAGCAGAACTTGCGCCAGCTGTAGGTGTCTCTGCCAAACTGAGCACATGCTCCCAGCGTGCAGCCTGCGGGCCAGAGGAACGCGTGTGTCTGGAGGGAGTGTGTCGAGCATTGTGATTTCAGCTGCAAAAGGAAGAGCAGTCCCTGCTAGGGGCTGGCAACCGCTGTCTCGGAGCAGGGATGCAGACCAGAGCTCTCCTCTGTGCTCGTCGGGGATGGAGCTTCACAAGCTGCTTACCGATGCTTGGAGCGGTGACATCGCTGCCTCCAAAACTGCACTGGTCCAGAGGATGGTGTGGAAAAGGAAGGGAGCATCTTGCCCCAGCCTGGAGCAGCGCATCCTGCAGCCTGTGCTACGGCCAGAGCCTCCGGGAGAGGAGGAGCAGTTAGAGTAAAGCCAGGGACGTCAGGGCAGAAGCTGATACAAATGGAGCATTTCTGTTTGATATTTTGTTAGATTCTTCGGGTTCTGATCAGTTTTGCCTTGCAAAGTCATGTAGGAATTTTGCACAGCCCTGCTTTTCCTTCTCTTATTCCTTCTGCTGCCCTGCTTTCAGGCAATATGCAGTCAAGAGGCAGGAAGACTGTTACGTTTCACCTTGTTAGCTGTTTGTTGCTAGTGGTAGCCAAATATTTTCTATGCTTGTGAACTTATCAAAGTTTAGTGTTTGTTTCAGCATCGTTGTTCGCTTCAGTGTAAGCAGATGGGAAGATGCAGTTTTGCCCTGAAGATCTTGCTGAAACAGGAAACAGAACCGCAGGAAAGTGACCCTGAGTCCTCAAAGTAGCAAACAAAAAGTTATATTTAATTTTAGATTTTATTTGGCAAACAAATAACCTTTGCTTAACATAAATCCTACCATTAATTGAGCACAAGATACCCTTACAGATTAGTAGTTCTCTCACCCTAGGAGTGTCAGAGAGCAAGCAGAGCGGGAGCTTTGGTGTTACACCGGTACAGAACGTCCCGTGGTGTCCGACTACCCACAAAACATCCCATACGTTACTAGTAGCAAACGGTTACTCACTCGATTTGCCACGTGTGGTGTAGATTGAGCACATCATGGTATCTTTATGAGCACATTAAGTTATCTTTAATTTTTCTTGCCGCCTTTGAACCTGGGGTTATTTTTTAATAGGCTCTTGTATAGTTCCCAATGCGTCAATGAGCTCAAGAACCCGTCCTGTCTGCCAAGACTGGCTTTGTAGAAGCGAATAACGTAGCTACGTATTTAGTACTGACAACATTGATACCAGTATGGGTTTGTGCCCTCTGGGTAAGCGTGGTGGCATCACACACAGAGCGGCAGGAGGCCCTTTCAGAGTCCTGTCCTCTTGTGAATGTTTCTTAAGATGATGTTCATGAGTTGCCCCTGTGGCCACCGAGATTTTCAACACTCAGCTACAGAATTTTTAACATTTGGATTCCATTGGGATGTCAAGCTCCAGCTAGGCCAATGTTCTGGAAATGTTAGGAAATATCTCCCCCCTTTTTTTTTTTTTTTTTTTTTTATATAACCCCCCCCCTAAAAAGCAGGAAGCTCTCAACAGTGAACTGGTTACCTGTGGACCCACAGTTGATTTGGGAAAACCAGCTCCCAGGTAGTAAAGGCAACGTGCTTCTGCTGTGTGTCCTGGTGTCAGAGGATGTGTGAAAGCAGACCTGCTGAGCTTCTTAACGTGGGAACTCTGCAGTCACCGGTGGTCACCTAGGACAGCAAAGCATTTTTCTCTCGCTATACTCAAAAGGCTGGGGGACAAACCACACACACCCGCTCACACAGTCCCTGCCCCCACCCAATGATAGGGGAGAGAAGGGAAAAGGAAAAAAAAAATTAACTCTCCTCTGCTTAACCCACGACAGCTGTATTCAAGCTTTTCTCATAAATCTGGGGCTGTATTCACTATATTCAAGCTTTTCTACCCTTTCTGCAACCAGCATCCAGGTGTGTCGCGAGGATTCGGCGGGATTGCAGCCTCTCTTGCATCCCAAGCGGTTGGGATGCAGCTAGGAGCGGGTTCCCAATGGTTCATCTATGGATGCAAAAAGTCAGTATTTGTCAGGCAAAGGTAGGGTTAACACTGGGCTAAATTAGCTTTTGTCTGCGTGGGGGCATCACGTTTTCCTGCGGTTCAGCTGATAGGAACGCTCTGCTCCGGGTGCCCCGGGGATCTGGAGGGTGCCGTACCCATCTGGGAGGGCTCCCGAGCCCCGGCGAGGTCTGCGTGGCCCGCTGGCGTGTGTTGGATGTTTGCAGGGCTCGTGTGGGTGTGTGCAGCCTTTGGTGACTCATGAGTCTGCTTTCCTCCCAGGCAGGAAAAAATTAAAGCTACCTGAAAGCCGAGTATTATTTCCTGTCGTGACAAACGGATTATTTCAGGGCATGTTTTGAATGAAACTTGTGGGAGCAGGGCATTCTGCTTTTCCTCCAAGCCCATTTGTACACTATTTATATGCATCCAAAGCCAGAACTGTGATTTTATTTTGCTGTGTTACGGAAGGGAGCAGATAACGATGGATGCGCCGTGGCTCAGCTCTGGGGGACTTCTTGAGCAGACCGACTGAAAGTTTGACTCACAATAAACTTTTTTTTTTTTAAGAAGAAGTGAAGTTTCTACCTCTTTCTTTAAATTAAAAAAAAATCAATTTCAATCAAACTCTTCAGTTTTGCATAGGCAGCAGAGGACTCCACTTTCTGCCTAGGAAATCAGTTGTGTGGCTGGAGTAAAGATTTCTTTTTGTGCAGTAGGGATCAGCAGGAGAGGGCCAGCATGAGAGAAATGAAAGTGGAGTGACACAAAAAGAAAGTAGATAAGGTAGGATCAAGCAGAGGTAGGATAAAACAATCAAGAAATCATTTAAGAGCACCCAGCTGCAGCATAATGTTTTTTTAATGATTATTTTCTTGAGTTTTCTGGATTGTTGTGCTGCAAGTGTAGTTTGGACAAATACAGGGGTGGTGTGTGGTGTTTGTGTGTGGTTTTTTTTGTTTTTTTTTTTTTTAAATTATTTGTCCAGTCCTTGCTAGAGCAAGTCCGGCCAGAAAAGTGGGGAGGGAGCAGGAGCCGTTACGACGAGCCCGAGGAGCAGGGGGTGATCGGAGGAGGACGGGGAGTGCTGCAGTTCCCTCGGGCTCTCCCTCCTCCGCACTATAAAATCAATGTACACGGGGTAGTCTGTGCTCCCGGCTCAGCTGTTATTTCAGCGATGCACAGAAACGTAGTCAAAGCTTTTAAAAAGAATCTCATTAATTGCAGAATTAAATTCTGGCTTTTAAGAGTCACGGCTATTTATTAGCTGCTTGTAACAGACTGTTTCTGGCTGGTGATCCATACGCTGGATGCTGTAATGTCAGTGAGAGACTGTTTTTCTTTCAGCAAGAATTTCTCTCTTTATCGTGGTACTTTTTGCAGGTGGAATCTGCAATAGCAGAGGGGAGGAATAGCAGTGCACAAGCTGCTGCTTCCTGTAGTTAAGTCAAGCTGAAATAATATAAATTTGTCTTGTAGTTCAAAAGGCTAAAAATCGTCCAGACCACCAAAGTAATTTTTTTTTTCTTCCCTCGTACCTTATGCTCTACAGATGCTCACAGTCCTGAGTCAGAAAGATGCAGTTTGAGCGACTCCTCATCTTGGCTCGGTTCTGTGCTTGCCCTTGGTAGCTAAAAAAAAAATCTATGTAACCACGGAATAATATTAGTTCTTCCAAAACTGAACGCAGCTCTGAGCTGAACCCGCTCCCACGGATGCTGTAGTGGACGAGCAGCTGGAATATCACAGCTGGAAACACTGCCTCGTGATATGCTTTGTTCTGGACAGAGTTCTCTTCCTTTCTCTGTAGCATCAGGTGTGATGTGTGTCAGAATCACAGCTCAAAACCTTAGGGATCAAATATATTCCTAGTTGAAGCACTTTGTCCCCCGTGAGTTTGTTTTTATGTTGTTATGGTGCACGCCAACACAAGCAGCAGGGCTTTTCAGCATCCCTCTTATCTTTTCGTGTCCTGTTTGCCCTGTCCAGGCTGACCAAAAACACAAAAATTACCTTCCGTTTGGTTTTTTAATTCCTAATTGATTATTTTTTGTTTTCTACTCACTGCTGAGGACACAGTCCCCTTTCTAGTTAGAGCTCCCATAGTTTCATTTTCTGTTCCTTCCAAACCCTGCGTTTCCCCTGATTTTTTTTTCCTGCTTTGCATGTGAGAAGATGACAACAGTCTTCGATCAAATGTAAACAGTGAGATGTGGAAACTGAAAACGTGAGTTGTGTCGGTAATACACATATTCCAGCAATATTCCAGAAAAAGGGAGCTTTGTAAGCATGGGAACTGAAGAAGTTGTTCCCCACAGACTTGTGTGTGATGGTTGCTCAACGCTGGTGTCCGGGACACGAGGTCTGATGGACCCTTTTTCCTGGCCAGACCGTTTCTAAGGCTCTCCCCTCTGTGGATTAGCTGATATCTGAGCAGGATATCTGTGCTCACACTCCAGTTTCCTGCAGCTGGGAGTTTAGGAAGTCTTGATTCCCTGCCTGGTTGTCTACAACTTTTAGACACTTAAAGATTTCTGCCTTCGGTGTCAGAATTGGTTATAAATGACCAAATAGTCTGGGTCACAAATTATTGAAGGGTGACAACAGAGAAATAACACACAGACATGAAAAAAAAAAGTTATTTCTCTTGGAAATTGTGCAAAACCCCCAAACAATGTTGTTTGTAAGTAGTCTTCAAAGCTAGGAAATGCTTCTGGCTCTGCCCCTTAAACTGGTGTAGTCCTAGGGTGGGCTTGTGTTACTTTAGCTGGATGAAATCAGTGTCTGCAGCTTGGCAGCACTCCTCTGCGTGAAGCTTCAGAAGCTTCTGAAAAATGTCCAACCAGCCCAGGAATTCAGGAGAGAAGAACTCAGGATGGGATGTTGACAAGGTAAGAGAGAGAAGGGGAAGAAAAAAAAAAAGTTCTGCTTGTGGTTTGACCACTATGGGCATGGGAGAGGAGTCGTGGATTTAGGAGGAGGATTGGGGTGAGTACGTCCCTTATTTGCCCGGGTTAGGGATGGCTCTTTGGAGCTATTTGCTTTTCCTGGGTCCCGGTGGTTTTCCAGGCGTGGAGGGCAGGCGTGTGCTGGGTCTCAATGAGCGAGCTTGCTTGGTGGTGGTAGTGCTGCGGCGTGGACGTCGGCGTGGGCTGGCTTGCCTGCTGAGCATCGCCCAGCCCGAGCCGGACTCATCGCTGGTGCTGGGAAACTGCTCCTGGTACAGCACACAGATATTCTAAACCGAGTTCCTGTCTCTCTCCAGTGGTGCTTGTGGGGTAATGGTGTGTGTGCAGGAGCAAGGCACTGATTAAAGGAACTTTCTTCCTGCAGCAGTATAAAGCCCTCGGCTTTGCTGGGATCTTTTTTTGGCTATGTAGCAAATACTTTAAAGATCCAACCTGGCCTGAAGTCCTTTCCAGTTTTAACTTCACCTGAGGAGTGGATGTGACCCATTTCCCCCTAGGTCCAGATGGATAATATTTATTGTTCTATGACTTTATTTTTTAATGAATTTGAAAACAAAAGTCTCAGTACTTGCATAAAACATTTTCACTTTGGGTCCCACGTTGTTCTGTTTTGTTTTTAGTCCTGGTACCCAGTGAGATGTCTGTAAGTGTTTATTTGGAAGCCAGCAGCGGTGGTGCTGCAGGAGAGCACAATGTTCTCGGGGGATCAGAGCCCCCTCCTGTGCTCCTTCAAACAGCTCGCTTTGTCCTGTGTCAATTCGGAACGTTATGGAGGTTATCCCGAATAACAGTTTCATATTTCCAAGCACAGTTTGCAGCTGCCAGGAAAAATAAACTTGCATTTTCAGCTCGTTCAGAGCAACTGTAACTGGGAGTATTTTAAACTGGGGCAAAACGAAGAAATGGGAAAATAAAGCTTGGCTTGGTACTTCCAGGGCATCTGGAATGGTCATTTTTATCGAGCTGTATTTAAAGTGCTAAAGGTTATTGAATCATGGGATAAGGAGTCTTCAGTTTATGATTTTTGAAAGCTCTCTTCTTCCATCCAAGTATGATTTCTTTGAGTTTATCCCAACGTCTCAAAATGTCTTTTTTTCTCTTTTTCTGTAACACAAGGGATTCTTCCGTTCTTTGACCTAAACTCTTTGCAGTTTTCCAGCTTTCTGATTTTCCGAAGTCACGGTGTTGATCCTTGGGTCACAGCTGGCAGCTGCATGAAGAGAAGGGAAAAGAAAAAAAAATTAACTCTGCTCTGCTTAACCCACGACTGCCCCTTTTCCATCCTTCATGTCTCCAAGCTTCCCGTAGCTGTTGCTCTGAGCTGTGTCTTTAGCTGTGTCATGAGTGGCCTCTGGTTGAGTCTCAATTCTCACCGTCTCCTCTCAAGTGCATTTCTGCTGTGACCCGAGAACGAGGTGAAACCTGTTGTGTCCATCATCTGTGCTGGTAGCGGGTGCTCCTGTCCCCTGCCGACGTGCCAGCCCTTGGCTTGCTCTGGCGGGTTGATTTGCTCCGTATCCGTTTCTTGTGCAGGTTCAGTTCTGCATGGCTTGCAAACTGAGCCAGTGACAGTGATTAAAATACCCAGGAACAAGGGCTCTGCTGAGCAGTGAGGACCTGTCACGGTCAGAGCACATCTGTCCCTATTCGTGAAGCCTCGCTTACTGCAAAGCTTAATTTGAGTCCTTACCAAAGTACGGAAGAAATGGTCTTTCAATTCGATGTGTATCCTGTCCCCTGTATTTTTTAATCAATGAAGAACACCTCATACCTAGCAAATGGCTTAATTTTCCCCAACAGCCAAGCACCATGGACAGTCCATCATGATAATTAGTCTCTTACTCATTGGAATTATTTCTGTAACGATTGCTGCATTACATCATTCTCTTCACTTTCCATCCTCCCTACTGAATTGGATGTAAGTTGTCAAAAACCCACAGTAAATGACATTTTTTTTCTGGCTCAGGGCATCACAAATTCATTAAAGAGGTAACTTTGTAAAGCACAGCGTTTCATTTACATCCATACCTCAGGTTACAGTTCCAGCGGGAGGCTGCACATCACCGTAGATTGCACCGTTGATGTATCTTGTGAGGTTTCCAGTAAGCGAAGGTACTGCTGTCGCTTGGTTTCATTTTCCTAATGAAGAGTTTTGTCTTTATTATTTGTTAAAGCAATAACATCATCTGATCATAAATGCTTCAAAGCAGTAAACGGTTTAAATCATTCAGATTTATTAATATTATTATTTAGTATCATTCAGGTTTTTTGTGTTCAACTGGTTTCTTACAAACAATCTCACAATTTCATCTTTTTTCCTAGATGTCCCGGGATGAGACCGTGTGTAAATACTGTGGAATCAGCTACTTGATACTTCATGAATTTAAGGCGATGGAAGAAAAAGTCAAAGCAATGGAAAAGGAGATTAAATTTTACGAAGGAAGTATAGAACGGGAAAAAGGACTTCAAGCAGAATTGCAGTCGCTCTACCAAGACCTTGAGCACTGTCGAGCTGACGGTGAATCGAAAACAGAAAGGTCAGAGCGTGTTGCCTGTCTGGTGTTATTCGTGTGTGGGTGTATTACAGGGTAACTTCATTCCAAAGAGGTTTGAAATGCAAGCGAGGTTTGCCTTTCTTTTATCGGATGTAGCACAGGCACTGTAATACTTAATTTAAATCCCATTTCGTAGTATTCCCTAGAAGCCAGGTCTCAACTCCTTACCAGTTTAGGAACAGTCAGTCTATTTAAAGGGAAGGAAAGGCCCGGAGGCACTGCGGATGGATTTCCCCTGCACACCCTCCCAGAGGGAAATAATCAAATATTTCATCTTACCGTTTTGTGATAAAAATAGTTGTAATATTTTAAATGAAATTCCAGAGTCTTGGGAGTTTCACAGGTCTGACAGTTTTACTTATTGTCTCACAGTAAGGTGTAAAGGATTGCCAGCGTTCTCACCCTGGGCAGCTTGGAGCTCGCTCTCTGCAGGGATGGTACAGAGTACTGAAGTACCAAAGTCTCGGATACAGCGTGTGACGGTGTTCCTCCGAAACAGGAGATGTGGGCAGGTCCCAGGGAAAGAGGGAGTTCTGTCCTCTCACAAACCCCAGCGCTGAAATACGGCTGTGGCTCCGGGGACTGCTGGTTTAGGGCACAGTTATTAAAGCTTTTAAGTGTTTTCTCTTTCCGTTCATTCTTACAGCCTTTCCTTCTGTTCTTCATCTTTATCACATCACCGTAGCTTTACAATTGGAATGGGAAGTCGTACCTTCAAAGTCTTTGTCCTTTTGGCGAGCAGACAGCGTGGCCTTGGTTCCTACACCCTCGGATTGGTACAGCATGTGTTAATGTCCAGTTTGAGGTGGACATGGGAAAACCAAGTGTAAGAGGAGAGTTTCAAGGGATTTTTTCCCCTCTGCCCGCCCAAGGGCTTCAGAAATTTCTTGGTAATTTCCTGCTCACCTGAATCAAGCTGTTTGTCAGCAGCTTTTTGCAAGACTGAGGTTATAACCTGAATTATCAGCTCAGTTGTTTTGATTCTAGAGACCCCTCACAGGGGTGTTCCTTGCATGACTGACTCATCCCTAGGGATCTGGAGCTGATAAAATGGGCTGTTCGGGGTATCGCGGTGCTCTCGAGAGGCTGGTCTGGGAAGCCTTGGAAGCACTACGGAGGAAACAACTACAGCTTGTCTATGGCTGAAACACTCAAATCCTTTTAGGTTTGGGTTGTGTGGTCTTTTTTTTTTTTTTTTGCAAATCACTCAAATACTGTTAAGAATGTAATGGTACTATTAATGGCTTTAGTTAGGCTTGTGTTTGGCAATGTTACTAATCAAAGATTCATTTAAAAATACACAAGTTCACACAAAGTTGAACAAAATGCCTGTATCGTATAGATCACACTGCTCATTGCTTATTGGATTTTTTTTTTTCATCTGAACACCCCAGCCCCCAATGTGCAATGTTTTCTTTGGTTTCACTTCACCTTTTTGGAGAGTGCCTTTGCTCCGCGTTCCTTCGACAGCTCTGGGTGGCAGTTCCGATGGCAGCGTTGGTGTCTCACCAAATGCCGTGACGGCACATCCTTCTCGCTGAGGCTCATTTGCCGGAGGTAAAGTTAATTTTCATTTAGCTGACCCTCTGTAGCAGGGCTGGAACAGTTAATAACATTTTTATCTCTGCTTTTTTTTTTCCCCCCTAAGGCTCAACTTGATTTAAAACCTGCTGAAATCAAATGGACGACTTTCAGTAGGCTTTCATTCGGGCCATAAATCAACTATTGTGCCTTGTTAAGTAACCTGTCTAAATATTCCTTATCTCCTCTGTGCTCTCCTGCGTCTCTCTTGTTGCCTTGTGCTCTGGCTGTAAACTGTTCAGCATACTGTCCTCTCCTTTCTGCAAGGTTGACCTGAAAGGGCAAATAACGCCTTTTATTTTCATCTCTGGTAGCCCAAGAGATTTAATCTTGGTCGTTGCAGCCCGTTCCTTTTTTATATTCCTTTAAGGTTAAGGTGTTGCTCTTGTTTGTCCCTGTGGTTAACCCTGAAACCACCCGGGAACCTGAGCGGTGGCAGGAATCAGCGACCCAGCCTTTGGGGTTTGATCAGGAGAAGGGGAACGAACCATCACGCAGTTAACGACACTCGTCTGGTCGAGTCTCTTTTCTGGGTTAAAAACAGCTTTAATTCCAGGATAGCTGCCGGACAGTCTGTTAACAGGTTTTCTCTGGTGGTGCCTGGAGATGCACGCTGTGTTTGTGGGCTGAATCTTGGTAATTCTTGCAACATCCACTGTAAGCAATATAAAATAGATGCAAATGCTGAAGATGCTTTTTACAGGTATAGTGGTGCTGAATACCATGAGTAAAAAATAAAAATTATGATGTTTAGACGTGGGAAGAGGTGTATAGATATCACCTAGCAAGTTCTATCTCAAAAAACCCTTGTAAACAGATTTCTGAAAACTTTTTTATAAATCTAGCAGGAGGAGTTCCTTGTTGGTAGCTACCATAAGGCTTAGCTCCTGAGTCGTGCATGTAGATGTTGGAAATTTTATCCATAAATAATAAATTCTTAAAGATAATTTAAACTTTGCATTTTAACTTGTGAAAACTGTATTTTTCCTTATTTGTGTTTTTTTTTTTCTTTGGTGTGTTTTCTTGATTTTGTTAGCTCCCACCACAATGGCAAAACTTAATAATATGGAAGATGCTTTGTTGTTGAATTTGCCTAAAATAATTTTTTTTTTTTTTTTCAACATGATTGCTTAGGAAAGCAACAGCAACGACCTGGGAAAGTCTGAGCTTGTAGTAGGGAGGTGGCTGGGCAGTGGTAACAGCACCCTGCCAACCGACACGAGTGGCTCCTGGTCCTCGGAGACCGAAATTACTGCAGACGGGGAGCGGCGCATGCTGTAAGAACTCTGTCACCATTTAAAAACAGGTTTTGAAGGGAAAGAACACGAGGTTTTGTATTGAATATTTAGGGATAAAATGGAGTTGGTGTAAAAAATCTCTGAGAGCCAAATCTGGATGAAATAAACCAAGAGGTGAAGAGCTAACCTCTCCTTTGTGGAGCGTGCCTTAGGGCATGCAGGCGGTTATTCTCCTTCTGTACCATCACACGTGGGTGACCTGGGAGGCTGCACATCTTTGCGCCGTTTCGGAAAGCTTGGCGAGCGACCAAAGCGCTATAACCCCTGCAGAACCGGAGTGTGTGTGATGCGTTTTCAGAATGATGTCGGTGCATCATCTAGTAAGAGGAAATCGGTTCATGGAGTAATAAAGGAGCGTTCTTCGTGGCGCTGCAGATGTTCTGTGAGTCTCAGGTGGGTGCTGCTTCGTTGGCGGCTTGGGGAGCCAGGCAAGTCCAACGAGCTGCTGCGAGGATGCAGCTGGGCTCGGAGTCAGCGAGTCCTGGGCTTTGCACTCATCGAAAGGGGTTTTCATGGCAGGGAGAATGCAGAGCACGCAGGAAGCGCTTGCTTTCTGTCTCTGTGTGCATTGAATTTACGTGTATGTGGCTGGAGTTGCAGGTTTAGAAGAGCCCAAGGGCTGGTCTGTGCTTGGCAGTGCCGCGTCCGTGTGTGTCCTCACCAGAGCGTAGGACGTTCAGTGAGAAACAGCGCCTTCAACTTTTTTTTTTTTTTAATTGAATCTGTTTTGTAAATAATATAACAGTACGTACTTCTCTGATTAGCTCCATGAGGGTGTGCTTGTTAACCAGGAAAAGGCAGAATTCTGTGTGATGCCGAAGCGGTTTAGGCTGTTCTCTGTGATCCTCGCAAACCGATCTGTGTGTCTTGCCCCGATGGTGTCGTCGCGATGACTCGGGCACGGCTCCAGCTTGTGCAGAGAGCCAGCAAAAGCCCTCGCAGGGCTTGTGCGTCCCAGGTCCTGTGTTCACAGGAGGGAACTTCGCTTCTATACTTCAGAAAAGTCACCGAAAAATCTTGTCACGGGCTCAGAAAGCCCATCAGCACAGTGCCTGGGGGAAATAAGATAAATTTGTTGCCAGAGGCAAGTTCAGAAGAGCGATTCACGAGTTGCAAGGCTCTGCAGTGGTGCTCAGCCTTCTCCCAAATTCCTGATGAAATGAACTTTCTCTTGGCGAGACAAAATTCCTTATCTGCCAGAGCCTGAACCAGCAGTCCCTGGAAAATGCAGAAGGTGATGTGAAATCTGCATTTTTTTGCTTCCGTGCACGCTTTTCATGTATATTGCATGAAAAATATTTTCATATTTAATAGGTGAAATTAAAATTTAAAGTTACATTTTAAAAGTTTTCACAGCTTTTGGCATTTGAGAAGGGTGCGTCCACTTTATAGTTTAATGTGAGATTTGCAAGCTTGAGCAGTAGCTGCAAAATGATTCTGGGCATAACTACAAAGCCTCAAACAGTTTCATTTAGTCCGTATTCGGACGGAGTGTCTCACTGGGGTCATAGCATCATGGAGGTTGGGAAGGACCTCAAGGATCATCGGGTCCAACCGTCAGCACAGCAGCTGCTGGCTCTGCGCAGGTCCTAGAGTTTCCTGGAGCTGAAAACACTCGTGAAACTGTTTAATTGCCGGGATGTTCCAGCCTCCTCTGTGCATACTGTCCCTGCTGACCAGGGACCGGGGCTGCAAGTGCTCATTCAGGCTCAAATGGGTCCCCCCGGGGCTGGTGGAGATGGTTCTTCTGATCTGAACTGCTGCGAAGCACCACGGCGTGACTTCGAACACCCGCGGTAATTGCTCCTGTCATTACTTTGGGGACAATGAGTGTGTTTGTTTGCTGGCAGGAGTCCCTTGCAACCACTTCTTTATTTTCTCATGCTATTCTTTTGGTTGTCAGCGCTAGTCGTTAACGCGTTATAATTCAGCTCCGGCTCTGGGCAGGCTTCCCCCGGGATTCCCTGGACGTGTGCTGGCTGCAAGGCTGGGGTGTTGGTTGTCACAGTTCACGTGAACCGTAGGACAGAGCCTGGGATCAGTACGTTCTCACGATTCTCTCTTAACGCCAACATTTAATGATCCATTGAACTTCTTCCTTTGTGCTAGATATCGCCAAAATAACATGGGTACTGTCCTTCCTCCTCCTGGTGATGACAGCAGACAGTGCAACTCTCTTGCCTTCTCCACCTGCTCCTTTGGGATAATGTCCCTGGGCGCTCTCGGGCTGCAGTTCTCATGGTATCAGATCTTTGGAATGGAAACAGTAAGAAAATGTGTCTGTACTTATTTGCAAGATTCTTTTTTATAAACCAAAAGATCTTCAAATACTGCCTGTTTTGGGCAAAATAAGAATAGAAACCAGCTGAACCCAAACAATTTGCTTTTCAACTGCCCCGTGTTCAGTGTGGGTTTTGGCAGAGCTCTACAGATCCAAGTTTCTCTACCAGGACTAATATTTTATTTTTTTAATTTGCATTTTGACGCAGGTATGTTCTAGATGACCTGTCTGATAACAGTAACTGATGTACATTAATATTATGGCTTTTTTTTTTAAATTATAAATAATTTCAATGTTCTTTTGCTTTTTAAAATTGAAGCAAAGGCTGGTGTCGTGCCTCTGCCATCCTTTGGTTTTATAAAATATTTTCAATTCAAATATTTATTTACTCATGACCATGAGTCACCAGTAGGCACCCAGACCATCGACTCCGCCTGCGGTAGGTCAGGGTAGGTGTTGGAAGGGACGGGGGCTGGTTTCTAACAGCTGCACGTCACTGTAGTTGTACTTTTGGGGATAGAAGAACATATTCGAATGGTTACCTACAGCTCCCAGAAAATAAAAAAGTCCTGTGATGTGCAGGGTGGTGTTCTTTCTGCACGGGTATCCCGGGAAGGCGGTTGGATTGAGGTGACTGTCGTTCCCGTGCGGTCCGTTCCTTTCCCCCCTGCACTGCTGCAGGAGCAGGGTTTCGGGTGTGTCTATTGATGCTGCGATAGCTGTGCTTGGAGAATAAACACGGCAGCACCCCTGCTCTAATGAACACGTTCAGAAGGTAAATGTTGGAGGAAACCCTGCAGGTCAGCCCTCTGCCCCGTCAAACTGGGCGGCTGGGAGTCCAGCACCAGGGTGGGTCGTGCCCGGGGCCCCCTCCTCCTCCTCTCCTGGGAGCAGGCGATGGGGGTGAGAAATACCCGTCGGTTCTCCTGTGTCTTGTCTTGGGGCCGTTGTTTCAAAATGTGTGTTCGGAACTGGAAGCAGCTGGGAGGAGAAGGTTGCTCAGTGTTAGCGAGCGCACGGAGTAGCCGCCCCGGGCAGGCAGCAGATCTTTCCACTGAGGTTGTCCCAGTGGCGTCTGTTTTTCAGAGGATGAATGAGCTCTGTGTGGCATCTCTGAACAAACGCTGGATTCATAAGGTGCTTCTGTAGCACTGTGTATGAGCTGATGCTGGACGGGTACCTTTCCGCGTTATTTTACAAATATCTTCCAAGTGTTGTTTTGAAAGAGTTGCTCAAGTGGTTCGTGCAGTGGCCAGAAGATGAAATCTTGGAGATCTGATAGCTCGGTGTGAAATCACCTCTGAAAAGACTTCCAGCAGGTTTTTAATTTAAAGTTAGAGGTTGGTTAGCAGTGCAAAATAATACTTTCTGATTATTTTATTTACATCTATAGAATAAAAAACCTCACAGTGGAACTTAAAGCCAAGCAAGATGAATTAAAAAATGTGAAAGAAAATCTGCGGTATTTCCAAGAGGAAAAGGAAGCTGCCTATAAACAATCCCAAGTGCTCAGGTGAGAACCCGAAAAGAAATGGCTGGTGCTGCGCCTCCTGCGAGCACGGGCGGTCAGTCGGGGGGTTCTGCGGAGGTGCAGGCACAGGGGAATGCCGTGAGGGAGACGAGTGTTTCAGCTGTCCTGGTGGTTCTTGCTTTTCCAGAACATAGTGAGGGGCTGTAGTGTTAGCAGGGGTAACCGGAAAATATCACTGCTGCCTGCAGTGTTAGCGACAGGACAAGTTCTTGACAAATTTGGAAGTATTAATGAACACGTAAAGCAGGGCTTGCTCGTAGTGCATGGGAAGTGTTTCTTACGTTAATTGTTTATAAAGAGTCAGCATAAGCTTGGACTTATTTAAACATAATTAATTTTTCTATAAAAAGTGATTGTGCCGTTGTCTGTACTGTTTTCTTCATTTATACGTGTAAGTTCGAAATCAACATTTAGAAGGGAGAAACTTAGCAGTGTGTTCGATATACGGCACATTTCATATACTAAATGATTGCAGCCCGCTAGAGTATAAATTATCGCGTGACAGAGAAGTAGTTATCGAGTTTACTTCCCTTCCCAAGTTTGCCGATAGTGTTTATTTTCTCATTTAAAAGGTGTGTGTCTGGTGTTATTTTTCTGCAGAAACACCCTGGAACACCACTGCTCGACCCTGAACAAGGCTGTCTCGCTGTTTCCTTTCATTAGAAGTGAGCTCGACAGCATTAAAGAGGTGATCTCCAGTAGCCTAGAGAACTGGGCTGCCATGAAAGAAGAAATTTTTCTGCAAATAAAAACCGTTAGCAAAGAGGCTTTGACAGGTAAATCATCATGCAGTCATTTTGGGCAAGATAAAATATTTTTTTTGGTAGTTGGTTGTAACATGGTAAATTAGAAGGTAACATGAGATAACTTCTAATTCTGACGTTAACTTGTCCAGATCCAAAGTATTCGAAGATCCTATCCACTGCTGTGGCACCGCTGGTTCCTGTCCAATTAGCCTGCTGGACTAATTGTTTGTCAATCAGACTCAAAGGGAAGTAGCGTAAATACCGACCATGACATGGATACGATTGCAGCACAAAGACTTGGCGATATTTTAATTTGCTTTGTGTCTCCTTTGTTTTTCCAACGTGCTCAAACACGTCCGTGCTCCGCACGCGCGGTGCTATGGTGCGGTGGGATGATGTCCTCCCGTGGAGCTGCTGGAGGGTCCTGTGCGTCTGCCTCCCCTCCTGGCCCGCAGCCGGCTTCCTGCCCGGACAAGGGCAGCCTTCAGGAAAGGGGGATCTGGGAGCAAGTCACAGCTGCTGGCTTCTTCCTGGAGGTCGTGCCCAGCCCTCAGGCTGGCGGTCGGACTTGGAAACTCAGATTAATCCTTGAATTCCGGCTGTGCCTCCGTTAGGAGATGAGTTTTGCTGAAAAAAGTCTGCAGTGGTGTAATTACAGACTGGGACATCCCGAGCATCCAGACAGGCTTTGTGCACCTTCGGACATAATTTTAATGTGTTTATTCCTTTCCTTGGGGTTCTTCGGGGTGCTCGGTGTGTATGAGCCGATGAGCTGCTCTTTGCTCTGGGGTTGGTTGTATCAGGGTTACGAGGCGCAGTGAAGACGCGGGTGAGCTGATGGTGTGCTTCCCCTGTGGGAAGGGATATAAGGGCACGACGGGCGATGCGCATCTCCCAAATCCCTCTGCTCATGAAACCCTGCGAGCTCCGGTGCAAATTCCCAGCTGAAGTGAGCCCTGCGTGTGCGGAATAGCTCAGAAAATACGCGGCTTCATTTGAAAGAACAGCTCCCCGTGCTTCCTGGGACATGAGAAGTAATTTTTAATGTTTTCAATGCTTGCTTTGTTCAGCCTGGGAAGGAATAAGCGGGGCAGCTGTGCCGCAGGAGCGAGCAGGCACGCATCCTGCGCCGGGGGCTGAGCGGAGAGTTCGGGGCGTCCCGGCCGGGCAGCCCAGAGCCCGGAGGGAGGAGGGCTCGTGCCTGCTGGAGTGAGCGTGACCGGAAAATCACTCCTTAGTATTCAGTTTTTGCAGAGAACAATTAAATGTCAGTGTCAAGATCATGGATTTTGATTCGTGACTCCATCTCCGCGTTAGGCTGAGTGCTGTGTCCCTGCTGATGCCTCTCTCCCCCTGCTCGTTCTCTGCCCGCTGCCGGCTCATAAAGGGACTATGAGCACGAGTTTCTGCAGACATCTGCTGGTTCAGAGCTTCAGAACATTTTAAGGCTTCTTTTCTGGAGTATCCCTTGTTTTATAGCTGTAATACTATAGAGGGTCTGTGTGGAAGCCCAGGCGCAGCCTCTCCGGTTCTTTTAACGATTACCCACGCCACGAAACACGCTGCGTATCCCGCTCTGCGTTCAGCCGGTCCCCCGAGAACAGTGCCACGCTCTGAATATTGCCCACATCCTGAAACGCAGCTTTCTGAACCAAAACCGTGTCATCACACATCATCATTTTTTGGCCTGTGAGTGCCATTCAGAGGTTTTATGAGTTGTTCATTAGGAACATATGGTAACATATTAATATCTAGTCATTTGTTTGTTTGTTTGTCCTTACTGGTTTTTCAATGAGATTTTCCAAACTTGTTTTCCATTCGGATTTTGAGAAGAAAAATGTTACTTGAGATGCTGCTCTTTGTGCCTAGTCCCATTTGCTTGGGTAGCAGCTTAAAAGAGCCCCCGTGTATGTACATTAATTGGCCTTGGTTAATTAACGGCAAGTAGAAAGAAGTATAAGAACTTACAATCTTTCAGTATTTGCATCACTTAGTCTAACAATAAATTGATTTAACTGTGGAGCAGTTGGGAAAGATAATGAAAATACTTGCACAAAAGAAAGAATTGAATTAATCCATACCCAAACCAGGCTTCCAGAAATCGGCTTTGTAGTGAAGAAGGTGAATTTGACAACAGTCTATAAGATTTTTTTTTTTATTGTTTTTTTTCCCCCTCCTCAGAAATACCCAAATTGAATCAAAGGTTAGCAAAATCCCAGAGGGAGAACGAATGCCTCCAGGAGAAGGTGAAACATCTGGCGGTGGTGGCCGACACGGTGGAGCTGAAAACTCAACAGCTTCAGACGTCCCTTCAGCAAGGGAGCGAGCTACAAAGCAAGTGCCGCGAGCTGCAGAAGGAAACATTAGGTAGGAGAATTTTGACATTTCACATGGTGTCTGCTGTGTTGATTTTTTTGCAAGAAAAGTAAACCATCTCAACAGTGTATGTACATTATATACCTGTGATATGGATTGTATATGAGCCAGGTGCCTGGGTAAAAAATTGTGATAAAAAACCCAAGATTCCAAATAAGCTTGAGATAGCATCACGGGAGAAGGTAAAATGGAAGGAAATAACTGGTTGACTAAATCATGTTGCTTGTCCTAGGAGCAGGAGGTAACCTCCTCAGGTTTTACTTGGAGCTTGTTTAGAAAAGATGCTAAAAACGTGTTCATTTCTGTCTCAAAGACAAGGGTGTTTCTCCTCCATTGAGAGATCCGTGTTGCACCCAAATGATCATAGAATTGTAGAATCGTCATCCGTGTGTGTGTCGAACTGCCAGGTTTGGCTGTATTGCAATGCGACAGTCCCAAATGGGCAAGTTACACGCTCTGGAATATTCTGTGTGTTTTATTTCTTAGCGTTCGCTTTCTCTCTTGACTCACGCTGGAGTAACCCTAGAGATGGAGCGGAGAGGCTCTCGCTGCGCTCGAAGTTGCTCGGGTGGAGAACAGCCACGGTGACCGGCTCAAAACCAGCACGAGAGTAGAGTAGAGGTAGAGAGGGTAGCGCTTACGGAAAGAAAGTTTGTTCGGTCTTCAGCGTGGTCTTGTGCCGTGCAAAGAAACTCTGAACGTTCCTGAGTATGGCAATTGGGATGTTCTGCCCGAAGCGCTGATAATTGCCGTGATTTATGCGTCACTTTGAGGATGATTGTCACAGGTACTCTGTTCACAATCCACGCACCAATTTGTTGGTACCAGCTTGTTCCCCGTCGTGGTTTGGTCACACTGTCGCCTTCTTTAAAAAGCAGTGGACATAAAACGGTCGTTTTGCCCTAATACTTGGCTTTTTTTCTGCATTCAGTATAACTGGAAAACTTATTTCCACTTTCTTTTGGGAATGTCTTGTCCTGTGTCTTTGCATAAATACACACAAGTGGTGGTAAGTCGCAAGCAGATAGGTTATTTATTATTTACCTTTGTCTAGAAATGTGAGTTTCTGCGGTTTGCAAAATGGGTCTGGCTGCCTGGCTGCCTTCGGGAAAACGTAATGACATTTTTTTTTAGGTGGAAAAAATCAATCAAAATAAAAGAACCTAAATGCAACAATAGCTCCTTCTCAAGTAGGCTTTGACATTTCATTTGTGCTGAAAAGTGTTGTAATTGTTTGATACAAAATACAGAAGAACTCCCGTGTGGCACAATCTGTCTGCTGGTGGGCAGACTGTCGCAGTTCCTTCCCTGGTGTGAGCACCAAGAACATAATTTCCACAACTATAGATTTTACTTTTTATAAGGTGCCGTGTGATTATGATTATTTGGTGTGTTGTATGTTTTTGTGGTGCTTGCTTGTTGGGTGTCCTCAGCTGAGCGACGCCTCCCGTGTCCTTCTCGGGCGCTTCAGCTCCAGTTTCTGTTCTTCCATTGCCGGTGAATCGAGGGAGGGGAGCGTACCGGCCGTGCTTTCGGTGGTGTCTGGCGTTTCCTGGGAGCAGATCAAAGGCGTCAGTAGCAATGGGACTGCATTTCCCTCACTTCCACCCCCAGGAGCTCATCATGTTTTTACCAAAAGAAAAGTTGATGAAAGTCTCCCTTTCTGCTGCTGGTGAGAATTTTGCTCTTTCCCCATAAATCCTGTAGATTGATACCTGTCCGGCGCTGCTGCTGGATTTTGTTTCTCCGTTTTGGTGTTTTCTGTTCATGGTTTAAGCAGCTGTACGTTGCGGTTTCTGTAGTGATGGGATCGGATCCCCCTCTGATGGTGGGTGTTTGGGGCTGTAACTGGTCCAGGTACCGGAGGTGGTGGCTGTGCCTCCTCTTGCCTTTATCTCTTCCACCCCGCTTCCAAGAGCGCTCGCCGACTCTGCTTCCCGACGGTATTAACAAGACTTGCGTATCTTCTAGTAGGCTTCTTGACCTAAAGACGTATTAATGGGCAGCGCGGGTGGTGAGTATCACATCTCACGGGTGGAACGTAAACTCACCATTAACTTCCCAAAATCACTCCTTTCATCCAGAGCCCTTCTCCGAGTTAAACTGGGGAGGACGTTCGGGATTCAGCTCTCATCGGTTACGCTGCGCTTCAAATTCAGCGTCAACATGGGCAACTAGAGAGTTCTGGTTTTGACTAGAGAAAAAACTTGGGATTTATTGAACTAAATTATCATTTTGCTTTGACGTGACGTAACTGCAAGTGAAGGCGTGACTCTTGCAAGAAGCCTAAAATGTTAGAATATTCTGAAAAACTTTTATCCATGCTTACATCTTTATTATTTTTTTTCCAGTGCTGGCATTGATAGGAGACCTAGCTTAAGAGCTACCGTGTTTTTGTCTTTTTTTTTTTTTTCCTGTCCTCTTCAAAGGAATATTTTGGAAGCCGCCTGTTGTAAAGAGATTTGAAAATTTCCCGTGCTCTGCAGAGCTCCTGCTTCCCTCGAGAAGCCCAAAGTGCACTGCCACATGATCTCCTGCTCACTTGCCCTTTTTAAATATGTTTTCAGAAAAGAGGGATTAAAAAGAAAAAAAAAAGCGAATATAATGGGTTCACTGGACGTTATCTCAGCGGTTAGTGAGCCTGCGGATCCTCAGGCATCTCAGCAGTGCAGTGCTTGAGCAGGAGGGTCGCTGTGACCGCCGCTCGTCCCGCTGGGCTCTTTGACTCACTGTTGACTTACTTTGCACATGTCGGGTTTCTTCTTTAAACTGCGTATGGTAAAAACTGGAAATAGCAGACGTTGGGTGGAGAGAACACAAAACATATATGGACTCCATACGGAATATTAGGACACAAATCCGTGTGAGTTCGAAGAGGTCTGTCCCTAGGGAACGTGGTGTTGGGTTGGGGTAAGAAAGCTGGCGAAGGCACTGATGCTGAAAATCTTCTCTTTGCAATACACAGCTTTGTTTTCTTCGTGAAACAAGCACGTGATGAGAGTTTGCCGTTGGATTAAAATAAACGAGTGGGAACAAACAACACTCTTAATTGCTTCACGTGAGCTTAGTGAAAATGAATTCTAATTAGTGGCTTAGACGATATAAAGTCGGTGTGTGGGAAATCAGCCCCGCCTAGAGTGGCCATGGGTGGGGTGGGGACTTGGTTTATATATATATAAAAATAATATCCCACTTTGATGCCGAAATAGTTCAGTGCTCCAGAAAACACCCCAGGCAGGATTTGTGCCTTGCATGTTTTGAAAGGATTTGCCTTTCTGCAACCGGTATTTTAAAGCTTCTTGTTTTGTGTATTTATCGTAGGGTTGTAAACTGTTGAATATTTTGTATGATAGCAGAGGTTTGCGAGAGCTGACACGAAGCGCTAGTTTCCACTGCTGTTTCTTTGCTCTCGTGCTCCTGGTGACTTTGGGAAGCTCTCTTTGGCAGTGACGCTTTGCCAGAGGTGGATTCGATTGCTGGTTTCATCCTGAGTCACGATGCATTGTCTAGTTAGCGAGAGATGACAGGTCTTGACAAATGCTCCACGCAGGGCGAGGTCTGGTGGATAATTGTCTAATCCAAGGCTTGCGACATAACCCCCGCATCAGTCATGTCCCGTGATAGCGCCTTTGTCTGTGTTCCTAGGGCCAGGACGGGCTGCGGCAGCACGTGCTGCTCAGAGAGGAGCAGATCTCTGCGCTTTCAGTTTCGTCGCCAGCCAAATCCTTTCCCCCACCTAATCACCGATACGGGATAATTTTTCTTTACAAAGTCGTTGCGGTTTTTTTTAGCCCGTTTCTAGTCCCGGGCTGACCTCTGTCTGGGTGTAAATTGCTGGCTGTGCACGTGAAATCTGCCTTTTAAATCGTGTGACGCTCCCGTTTCACGGGCGACTTAAGGCGCTAAATATAAACGTAGCCGCGGTCTGCTGCCGCAATGAGACTAATGAGAGATGATGGAAAAACGCAGCAGCTGGAGGAGGGGCTGGGTGGCTGGAGTGGGGAATGTTGGCGCTCTCCGTGGAAAGAAGGAGCGGTATTTTCATCCTCTCCAAGTGTCTTTAAAGACCGCTTTGAAAATCCAAAGAGAGAAGAGTTTCCTGTAGCTTTAGGTAGGCTGCAGTTCAAATATCCACTATTCACACTACAAGTACTGCTGAAATATTTTTTTTTTATTAATTCCAGCTGCGGCACGAAGCATTTGAAGGGTGAGAGCTGGGGAATGCAGTGTTTGAACAGAATGTGACAAATGGGTTAGACGAAGCAACGGCTCATTAGGGCTTTTCAGCCTCTGAGAGGGGAAGAGGAGCCGGATGAATACGGTGGGAAGAGCGGTGTCCCAGTTCCCTTCAGCTAGGTGCTGGGATAATGCTGTGTTTGAGTAGGGTTTACTTACATCCTTCTTGAGGAAAAGCAGAAGCCCATGTCACAGGAAATATATTTATTATATTTTGTTTCCTCTGCTTGGCCTAAACACGGAGGGGAGGAAAAAGAAATCTGTCTCTAAGGAAAATTAAGGTCAGAAGCTCCTTTTTCATCGAATCATTAAGGTTGGAAAAGACCTCAAGGATCATCAAGTCCAACCCAACCCCACCCAACCCACTAACCCATGTCCAAAGCACCACATCCACACGTTTCTTGACCCCCTCCAGGGATGGTGACTCCACCACCGCCCTGGGCAGCCTCTTCTTCCATTTTCTCACCTCCAGTTTTCCCAGCCGATAGGTGAGCGTCAGTATTTCAAATCAAGTTTAATTCCTAGGGGAAGCAGGGCTGTAGGGACCGTTCTGCCACATCCCACTTGGCTTGGGTTCAACAAGGCAGGAACGTATGGAGAAAACTCAGGATAAAAGACCAAATCCTTTGATGCCGGAGTGTGAACCCTGCCCATGGCCAAGCAAACCCCATGTCGGCATGAGCCTCGTTTCTCTAATTAAGCAGTTCGTCAGACCCTGGAAAGGTTGCTGTCTCATGCAATCCCTGGCTCACTCTTCTGAGGGCTCTGAGGGTGTTCTGGGCTTGGACCACCCAAAACCAGTTAGAATCTGGTCCCTTCTTTTGCTTTTTTCTTGTTTTCTATACAAACACGAAAGAACGGACATACTGGTTCAGAGCAGAGCCTGATCCCGGCAGCAGCGTGTGCTGGGGGAGGTGAGAACAGGCACTCCTCCTTCTGGCACAGCCTCCAGCTCCTGGCAGCCTTCGGGGATTTGGAGACTTCCTGGTGGCACCGGTCGGGGCTGCAGAAAGGATGGAAATCGGGACGGCTGGAGTCCATCCCTGGGCTCCTTCCAGACAGGCTTCTGCTTGGGAGTCACAAATAAAGAGAAGTGCTTTCTGGTGTATACAAAACATCATTTATCTTAGAGAACCGGGCACGTGAAATATTAGAAATAAAAATAAATAGTTCTGTTCTGTGCGTGCAGGGACTTGGAGTATTTAGTTCGTTTCTTTGGTCTCCTTAGAAACAGGCAAATGGTTCCTGCTCTGACACAGTCATTTTTCATGTATGGAGTTCCTATTTCTCACAGCTCCTCGATGTTTTTGCATTTAAAAGTATCTGTGTTAAGCGTACATCAGAATTTGGGCTAGCATTAATGTTCTAAGAAAAAAGGAGATGTTTTTACCCCTTTTGACACGGCTCATCAGCCTATATCCAGGGCATCGTAGCTTGCTCCCCACAAGGAGTGGTTATTTAGGAGGTTTTAAAGAAAACCTACAACCTCCTGTTTTTCAGAATTCCAGAGAAGTGCAGCAACAGGAGCTGGGTCCTAGCCCATCGTGGCCGGGGTCCGTTCCAACCTCCTGACCCTCCTCCAGGCTGGAGCCACCAGTACCTTCCCGACCCCGTGGATTCCCCGTTTTTTTCCGCCCATCCCTGGCTGCATTTGCCCTGCTCCCCCTCTGCCTCGGGTCCTTTGTGGCAATGTCGTGACTCCTGCGTTTGAGTTTCATTCCAGCTGGTCCCATCCGTGCCCGAAGGAGCCTGGCTGCTGCTCGCCGTGTCCCCAGCCAAGGATGCTCCTCACCCCACCAGCCCTGGGGAGGTTTCCTTCCTCTGCCAGTGTGACGAACGTTATCTTGATCAGAGGTAATGCAGGGAGCGTCCCGCAGGGTTGGGGTGTGCGTGCACCATTGCACCTAAAATGAGATTAATGGAACAAAGGGAACTGTCACGGGGATGGTGTGGTCCTGGGCAGTGGTGGCAGGGGACACTGGCCCCTTCAGGCTGGACCTTGGGAAAAGCTTTTTCAGCAGGGGGTGGTGCAGCGCAGGGACAAAATGACAAAAAGCTTGATAAAATTAAAAAAAAAAAAAAATTAATCTGTGGTTCTCCTCCAAGCAGTTGTCTGCTGCTGGCACGCAGTCCCTGGGGCTGGTGGGAGCGTGGCCGGGGCTGACCCCGCTGCTCTTTCCCGCCAGGGGCTGGTGTGATGAGTCCCAGCTTGTCTTTATAAACCAAACTACCTGCTGCTTGTTCCCCAAACCGTGCTCAAATAAAGGGCAAATGAAACTGCTGCTCCCCGTGCTGTTTTCCGTGTGCTGCAGGGTTCGGACCCTTGTTTGCGGTGCCCAGGCAGGCGCTGAGAAACTGCTGCATGGGCTGAAATTGGAAGCAGATGAACTTTGTGGAGATGTATTTATTCTTAGGTAGGCACAGTCATTTTAGACCGGAGGCTTAGCGATGGAGAACAGATTCATCCCGTGACTGCCCTGACCTCGGCAGAGCTGTGCCGTTGGGTTTCTGCCCGCCGGCAGCGGGGCTGTGCTGCCACGGGGTCTGCGTGTCCTCTGCTGGGGCTGTGTGTACCCACCTCTGCGCAAAGTCCCAACTGCTGGCAAGCAATCCTCCTTTTCTCACGCGGGTGTAAACCACTGACCTTGTATTTAGATGAGAGCAACATCTTCAGAAAGTATCTTGGATTTTTTTTTTTTGTAGGTTTTGCAGGAAAAGTAGAAAATTACGGTTCTGTCGCGTGTGCTCCTGAACTGATATCATCGTGGATCTGTTATGAATTAGCTGCGAAGCTGATGCCTTCCAGAGTGGCTGCTTACCCAATGTGAATATAGTCTTTTTTCTTTTTTGTCTTCTTTTTTCTTTTTTGTCTTCTTTTTTCTTTTTTGTTTTCTTTTTTGTCTTCTTTTTTCTTTTTTCTCTTCCCTTCTTTTTTCTCTTCCCTTTCTTTTTTCTCTTCCCTTTCTTTTTTCTCTTCCCTTTCTTTTTTCTCTTCCCTTCTTTTTTCTCTTCCCTTTCTTTTTTCTCTTCCCTTTCTTTTTTCTCTTCCCTTTCTCTTTTTTTTTCCCCCCACTGAAAACTTTACCAGTTGCTGCTCTTTACAAAGCAGGAACTGGAGCCTTCGCTCAGCACCGTGCCGTTGGCTGGCAGCTGGAGAGGATGCGAACTGGGTGGCTCCATTCCTGAAAGCCGTGTCTGGCAGCCTGGGCTCGGTGTTTGCCGACCCTGCGGGCTGCAGCTCTGGCAATTCACCCGAACAGGAGGAAGCAGTCACCAGCTTGGGTCCTTTTCCTTTGGTTCTCCACGCCTTTTCTTCGTGCGTGTTGTGTGGTGTGTCCCCTGGGTCTCTGTCCTTGTCACAGCAGAGTCTCACTTGATGGAGAACACGATGCCACCAGACCCCAGCGGTGCGGGGGGCACAGTCCCTGCCCGTGCCCCCCTGTGTCCCAGCTTGAAGGCAGGGCTGGTGGCACGTGCTGCTGGCAAGGGCACTGTCGACCGTTTGTGACCACGGTGAGATACATTGCGAATCACAAACACAAGTAAAATCAACCGTGAGCAATACTGAGATGCATTTGGACTGAGGATTCATGCTTTTTAGGGCTTTGAAGTGAGTATCAGCATCACAGCGCTTACGGTGCTTTTTGTTGGTTTCAGACGTTTCGCGATAAGCTCTATTTTAATTACTGGAGAACGTTTTTACCTAAGTGTGTGAATAGGATATTTTTCTTTATTCAGCAAGTGTTGAACATAGGTTTCCATGTGTATTACCATTCTCCTCGTTATTTTCCTTGCTCGTACTATGTTTTTCAAACTTGACTGCAATCTGTGCTATTTAGTCTCGGTGGGTCTGGTCCCTCAGACGCTCCTGTTGACTCTGGTGGGAACTCTCTCTAGAGAAGACTTGCAGAACCCAGCGGTATAATTGAATCCATCTGCTCCCTCAAGGAAAAACTCCTGCCCAATGCTCAGTCATCATGAAAACTTCTTGAAACAAATTGAGTAAAAGAAGAAACAGAGCCAAAGGACCACCCAAGGCACTAGAACCAAACTAAGCATTATCCTCCTCCTTTTCCTGTATTCCAGAATTCGTGTCCATAGTCCCACATCTAAGAAGAGGAAAAAACCCACATGTATTAATAATTGCCAGAGATCTTCTATAATAATATATATATTTTTTTAAATTGTCAAGCAGGGCTGGTTGTCAAGCTGCTCCCCGTGCGAAGAAAGGCGAAGGGCTCTCCTTTCGTGGTGTCGATCTGCAGCAATTTGGTCTTAATCTGTTCTCCCAAAGCAGCCACGCTGCGGCAGAGCTTGCTGTTGTGGAGGTCTGGTTGTTCCCACGTGTTCTGTCTAACATCTGCTTGGCACGTGAAGCCAGTGTCCTCTATTTGTGTCGCCATTCGGAGGCGTTTACTGTGTCGGGGGGAATGTCAGGAAGCTGAATTATTGGGCTCTGGACAAGTGGACAGAACAATACCTTACTGGAGAATGCCCAGCTGGAGAAACTAAACAAAAGGAACTGCAGGTGGTCTAGTCTGTCCTCCGTGTACTTGGCCACGACTTCGCAGAGCGGGGGAAGATGCCAGCACTGAGATGCAAAGCACCGGGGCACTCGGTGTCCCCGGAGGACAGCTCGGGGTGAATGCAGGGAATTAGTCATTATTCCAGGTGTACGCAGCGTCCCAGGCATCAGAACAGGGGTGCAGCCATGGATATCCAGGAACGTCCTCTTATCCAAGTAGGAAAAGGGAAAACACCAGCCACCATCTCTTTGTCCCCCTAGGAGTCCAGGTCAGCAGCCTTCAGTCCTTTTTCCCTGCTGGGTGCTCGTTCCCTTCTTTCTGAGAAGAAACACTGAGAAACTGTAGAATCTGAAATATTTATTTTTTTTTTCAGAAAAATTCCTTTCTAGTGCCTGCCAAGCTGCTAATTGCTTCACTCATCGCACGGGAGAACATAGAGCCGTAGTGGGGTACGGAGGGATGGGGAGAGCAGGTGAAAAAAGGTCGAACCCCGTTTTAGGTGAATGATTTACCGCAAAGTTGTGCGTGCTGCTAAGGGAGGTGATGTTTGGAGCTGTAGAGGGGACTGCTGCTGCTTCCCCTCGAGCCTCTCCTAGCTCGGCTGTTTTGGGTGATGGGAACAGGTTCTGAGGCTACCGGTGCTACCGACCGCATCGGTCCAGCCTCCCGAGAGGTCCTGGCTCTGCCCCAGCCGCTGGTGTGCCCGTACGATGGAGCCGCGCAGACCCTCGCTGTTCCCTGGGCTTTCTCTGGACAGATCCTGCTCTTCGCCCCCAGGGACGTGGGGCAGGGACGGGGCTGCGGAGGTGATAAATGGAACGGAGCGCGAGGGAAATTTAACTTTTGCCAGACTGGAGCGTGATTTATGCGCGAGGCTTAGTTTAACTGGTGCCAGACCTTTTCACTTTCCATTTCTTTTCGGTATTGCCGTGGGAAAGCAACCCTCGCCGCAAAGCTGGGAGTGTCTTCTTCCGATGGGATGCAGAGGGTCCATCTCCGCGGATTTCTGCGAGTTCTCTTGTCTAAAGGCCGATGCATGGGGGTCTCCAGTAGAACTGTATCCAGTCGATTCTTTAAGTTTATGAAAGTCTGGTGTAAATGGCAAGTATTCTCTACTCACTGAATGTAGATAGAAGTTAATCAGTAGTAGTGAATATGGGTGAATTCTTATCTATACTTCGTGTCCTCCTTTCAGAATGTGCCATTTCCAGAATGACCAGAATGGCATCTGCGTGTGCGTGTATTTGTAGATCACCTCATTTTGAAGTTTTGTGGACTATTTCTCCCTGGAAAAATTAAAATATAGCACGATGGTATTCTCTGAAGGACAATTTTGGAATATACGGGAACGTTAGTTTGCACTGATCTAGCTACGTTTGTATGGTTTTGCATTAATTCTCTCCTGCCTTCAAAGAGAAAAAATACACCTGGTGGAGGTTTAGAGCAAATAAATATCTGGGGGACAGCAGAAGGTCCTTTGCCCCGTGGACAGTTTTGTGAGGAACGCCAGGGAGGTGGGCAGGCACCGATTCACCTGGCAGCAGTCCTTCAGCATCATTTACCCTCCGAACCCTGGCAGCGAGCTCACTTCAACAGCAGATGCCAGCAGTGGTGGGGAAGTCGGTAACGTAGATAACTGAGATGTTTCTAGATAATGTTTGTATCGCCTCTGTGATGCTGTGCAGGGTGCCAGGCTGTATTTTTGCACAGCATGTGCCTGTGACCTGGGTGCAAGTGCAAACCGCCGGCCGGCCGCCCTGCAAAGGCGTGGTTGGGGAGAGCCGCCTTGCTCCCAGGGCTGGAAGCTAATCAATCGAGATTAAATTAAATTACGGGGTCTGCTGGGGGGAAATTTGTCACTTTGTCATTTACATGCGACTGTGCAGAAGGACTGGTATTTAACACTTTTTTCTATCTTTGATCAGTATTTTATTTGGAAGGGTTTTTTTTTTTAAATATAATTAAACTAATTGTGCAGATGAAAAGAACTGGAATATATGCTGGAAAACAGGCAACGGGTGATTGAAGCTGGTCAGTGGTGTGTTCTGAGAGATACCATTTAGCTAAGAGACCCTAAGACAAAATGAATGGCACCGTTGAGGCAGTGCCAGTGTTTCCTACAAAGCCGCGTTAGCAGGTTATCTCCAGGTGTGCCCTCCTGCGTGCTTTTGCTCTCGGCATCACGTCCAAGCCGGCGGATTTAAAGCGTTTCATATTTACATTTAGTTGAAGTTGCTGTTCCTGGTAGGATTGAAAAAACCAAACAAAAACCAGCTTCTTGCTCTAAAGCTGGTCTGTGCTGGGCAGACTGGTCTGAACTGGTGTGCGGTGGTCTAGCCTTTGCAGTAATGGTCTCTGGTTATTCTTAAGGAAATCCAAAGAGCTGGTTTGTGTGGCTCATGAGCGGTGAGAAATCAAGTCCCGAGTGCCCAAGGACAGACCTGTGCCTGGCCCGGTGGCCAGCGCCCGAGATGCCGATAAACCACGATGTGTATCAAAGGGAGTCATTTCCGTGTAAATACAGACGTGGAACCTGTGGTTTCCTTTTCAGATTTAACAAACCAAGTGGAGACGATGGGGCTGAAGCTGCAGAAGGTCACAGCCGAGATGGACCACTACAAGAAGCTGCTGACGTAAGGCTTCCCTCCGCTTGCTCGATTCGCCGCTGCGCCGGAGCGTGCTGCTTGTCCCGATGATTTGGGGTTACGACCAGCAGATAAAATATTTCCTCTCCGTATCCAAGGGTCTGTATGTCCAAGCCCCGGCTGGAGCACGCCGTCTGTGGACACAGGGCTCTCCTCCAGCCGGCAGAGAGGAGGGTTAGCTGCTTAACACACAAGTGGAGGACAAATTTTATGAAATCCACATATAAAAATATATATAAAAATGGGTGTGGAAAGTTAGGGGTGGGGTGGAGGGCAGGGCACAAGAAAACTAATCAGAAACTGTAGTATCTCATCAATGACTATTTATTTTATTTTTTTTCCCCAAATGTGAATTTGCCGTGCCGTCTCCCCGTGCACCAGGGTGTTGCTGCCGTTTGTCATTTATACAAACCCTCAGTTGCTAGAGCAAAAAGCCACTGTCACCTAATCCTTGTTGGAGCTAACCGAAGCCCTGCCTGAGGCGAGACAATTCCCTACTGAAAATAAACATCGCCGTTCCAAATACCAACCAGTGCTGCCAATCTCGGGACCAGCTACCGTCAGCCTTTTTGTGGTTTTTTTTTCCTGAAATTTAAGCAGGGATTGGTTCTTTTGGGAGGTGTACTTTCTGGTTTCGGTTCCTGCATTCGGAGGGTCTGATCGTAACGAAGTCGCAAATATTTGGGATGCTTAGCAACGAAGAGTTTTAATGATCGTACAAGGGCTGAGGATGAAAAAAGATCTCATGAACGCGGTTAAACAAACAGGGAAGGGTTTCCAAATGTCGTATTAAAGCTTCATGAGTGCAATTTAATAAAATAACATATTCTGCATCTGTTTAAATGTAAATACGAAGCTTAGCCATGGTTATTAATTGCTGAGCTGCTGACATGATGACAAGAAAGCTGCAAAGTTTCCAGCCCTCCTACCTAGAAAATTGTTCTTCTCTTGTTCATTGAAACTGTCATTGATGTTGCAGGATCTCGCTTTCTTGTTTGCAAAATTAAACTTGTTTGATCCCGGGTTAGGCTGAGATGGCGTTGGGGGTGTGACTTCCAGTTCGTTAGATGTGTTAGCTGGGTCTGACGGGGCTTTTGTGGTCTGCCCCGTGACTGAAACCGAACATGCAGGTTCAAGAGAGTGTCCGTGAACCCGGGCTCAGGTTCGTGCCCGCGTGCAGGCTGTTCTTTCTTTGGACAAACACCCAACTGTTGAACGTTTTCCTAGGGTGAAATCAGCGGAACTCGATGTCTGTCAAAATGAACTGAAAAAAATGAAATATGAGAATGGAATATCTGAGTCAAGGTAAGTGCCAAAATTATATCTCATGACCTGACACCTAGATTTCTGAAGAGTGAGAGAAAAAAAAATTATTCCATTATTTTAATGCAGCTTTTGGACAATATTTATTTTCTGCTTCTAGTTTCTATTTTCGTGTTCCCATCACTAGATTTAATCTCATGGCATTTTATTTTCCAGGTACAAATAATTTCTATATATTTAGTATCTGTAAATAAGAACATAGTAACCACGGTGCTGGTAGCTTTTTTATTTTGTCCGCAGGCTTACGAAAGAGCTGAAGGAAAAGGAGGAATCTCTTCTCATTTGCCAGCAAGTGTGCAAACATTTACAGGAAGAGGTGGCTGAGAGAGAAAGGAAAGAAGAAGATCTAAAAAGAAGAACGGGCCGATCGGAAAGTGAGCTGGAAGCGCTGAAAGCTCTTCTTGGGCAAACAGAGGAGGAGGTGGCGATGCTGAAGCAAGAGAGGTGATGGGAGCTGAGCCTCTGCTCAGGGGAAAGGATTTTTTTAAATGGACAGTGTAGACAAAATTTGAATGAATAAGAAAAAAAGCCCATTAAAAAAAAAAACAAAAACAAAACCCAAACCAAAACCCAGCTTTGCAGTTCAGGGCTGTAGCTGAAGCTTGATCGCAACCCCCGTTTGTGGCGGTGGTGATAGCGGCTGCTTGGTAACTTGGTTTATTAGCGACTTGCAAACCACGACAATGCTATAAATAGTTCGGCGTGCCAGGTTATTGGGAATGGGCTGGTGTTTGGGGAAGTGGATGGACAACTGCCTGCCAGGAAATTTTCATTGCTGATAAGTCAGCGTGTCTTTCCTTGGCGAATGGAAAGTGCTGTCCCCTGCTTCAGCTGGGGCAGTACGTTGCTGGTGTGATTTGTGCGCCGTGGAAAATGTGTTCGGAGAGGCGGCTCTGGGAGAAGATAAATGTTTTTTGGGAGTGATGTACACCAAGAGGCATTAAGCTATTGTAATATTTAAAGGGTTTGAATATTCCCTGTACTGCAGTACTCCCGTGAAAATATATTACATGTTAATTTAATTTCCCTTCTGCTTGAGCCCGAGGTGCGTGAGTTGGTCGAGGTGGTAAATTGCTAATAATCTGAGTTACAGGAATTTACACTCTCCAGGGCTTTTGCTTTACAAGCCTCACGCAACAAACAGTAGCTCTAAGGATAGAAAGCACTGGGTGGTTTTAATTCAAAACCTATTCCGATTTTTTTAATTAATGACTGTAATACTCTGAGTTCATCACATACAGCAATTTCCGTTTTTAATGTTATAACAGCTTTTCAGTGTTCTTCCAAATTTGCCTTGAGAAATACTACCAATACGTGAGGTTTAAATATGTGGAAGACACATCAACTGCAATATTTTCTTTAAAACTTAAAATTCATAAAGCTCGTGTCGCCGCGACGCAAACGCGAAGCAGTGACGACGGCTGGGGCTGGGGGCTGCGGGCAGCGCTGCTGGGCTGGGGGCATGGGGTACTGAACAGCCTCTGCCCCGGCGGCACAGCGCCCATCTGGGCAGAGCGCCTATTGACATACGAGTTTTTGTGGTTTCTAGGGAGTTAATGCTGATTTCTCATCAGAACAGAACAGAGCAGCTGCAGGAGACGTTAAGACAGAAGATGCGGATAGAAGATAACTGGAGGGAGAAGGTAATCCTGGATGTGTGCTTGGCACCCTTGCCATTTCTTGTGTTTTTTTTTTAATTTTTTCCCCGGTTGTAGTGGGCTGTCAGGGCTGAGTACAGCCAGGCAGATTCCTGTTTGTTTTATGGATTTTTAAAAATATTAATTAACGAGGGGGGGGCTGTAAGTGGGTTTAAGCAGTTAGTAGCCATTATGCTTGCTTTGAAGACCAACTGCTGTTGGATTTCCCGTCCTGGCTGTCAGCTCTGTGAGCTTCGGGTGTGAAATGTGAAAAATGCTCGAACACCCTTCAATACCAGTTTTATACTGCTTGTGGTTTTTTTTTTTTTTTGGTCTTTTAAAATCAATGTGATCTGCTCCTGTAAGAAGAAGTAGAGTTACTAAATCTGGTTTTCTGTGATTGGAATCCTATCTCCCAAACCTAATAATTGAGTTGGTACGTAGGGTGAAACCCCGCTTGTTCCCTAGATGGAAATAGATCTGGCGAAAGGCGAAGCGCGACACAAAGAAGCAATCCTGAAAGTCAAGGAAGAAGCGAGAGTGGAACTAGACATGGAGAGACAAAAGCAGCAAGAGCTGATCACGAAATATCAGAGGGACCACGAGGAGCTCCAGAACAAGGTGCGTTGCCCTCCAGAGAAAAGGTTTGTGGCGGTAGGTCGGGAAAGGTAAAACCTTCTTTACATGCAGTCCTGTATCTAGGTGATAAAATATTTTTTTTTACCCAGTCTTAGTATATTTCACGTTTTTTTTTTTTAGTGGATCACTTTAATCAGCTGTTATTCCAGGTAGGGAGATGCGCAGAAGCCGGCTCTTTGCTCACGTTTCCTCTCCCTGGAGTTCCTCCCTGTCCGTGGAGTGTAGCTGTTCGATATTTTTAAGCTGACATCAGCAGTTTTTGCAGTTTGCTCCCTTCCCGAACTGACCCGGCCCCGCTGGGGTAGGGGCTGGGGGCCGGTAACAGCTCCCCCGCCTGTGTCGGTGCCCGCAGCACACACAGCGGCTCTTCCCAAACCTCCAGCTCTGAGGTCTTAGAGGTAAAATTTGCAATTTTTCTATAACCTTCGTTTTCAAAAGATTTGACACATTTCTTGAGAATTCTGGAAAAATCAAAGACATTGGGTGAAATTATTGAGAATTTGTTTTAAGGAGCTGAAAATACCAGTTTGGCTTTGTTCACTTTAGGAATGTTTGACTCTGATTTTCAAACCCTGAAGCAACGCTGGCCTCCTGTAAAGAAGTTTTTCTGTTTTTACCTCTGTTTCTCTGTTTGATCTTGGACGTACTAATTAATCTCTCTGTTCTGAGGGAGTTTTGATGAATTTACAGCTCTCTGTATCCTTTGGGGGTATTATGTAAATTCAAAGCTTTTTTTTTTTTAATTTTTTTTTTCTTTCCTGGAGTCAGCATTTATCTGATTCTTAATTCTACCCACCTAAAGCTATGCACTGAATGTGTCCTGATGCAATGTGTGTCTAACCTAATGCAGATACCAGGATTGATATCCAGCGCCACCAGTAGCCTGAGGATGGAGACGGAAATTCTTGAGAAGAAGCTACAGGATGCCCAGAACAAACTTGCAGAGAAAGATGAAGACAAGGAAAAGGAAATTCAGAGCCTTAAGAGACTGATAACCGAACTTGAGTTTCAGCTGACGATGGAAAAGAACAACAATGAATCACTTCTGGATAATATGAGGAAAGAAATCAAACACAAGTCAGACGAGCTGGAAAAATTAACCCAGGAGAGGACACAGCTGATTCGTGATTTGAGTCAAGTTCAAGAGGAGGTAGGAACGGGAGCGAGGAAATGCTTTGCTGTTCTTACGTTTCTAAAATTATCCAAAGCATCTCTATTTCAGACCTTGGTTTAAAAGCCATTAAAAGATTTATAAAGCCACGTCCATCCTAACTTCATATATACAAGGTATCACAAAATAGGTGAAATTTTTAATTCAGCAAGCACTTAATTAGGGTTTCATTTAAAAAAAAAAAATCTGTATTTTTCCGGTCCTGCAAGATGTTCATTTTTTAGTCTCCAGCCCCACATCATGCTACATAAACATGAGCAAAGCGTGAAGCATTCTGCATGGCTTTAGTTCCGAAGGCGCGTTGGTGAGTGTGTGTCAGTGGGGCTGGAGGGATGCTGGCAGCCGTCCTGTCCTGTGCCCGTGGAGAGGGCTCTTGGAAGGACGTGCGCTGCTCAGGTGCTGGTCAGACCTCCAGCAGAGCGAGGAGCACGCCGTCCCCCTCACCCTGACCTCCCTCCAGCCCCGCTTGTGTGCAGTTCCTCCCCTCGGATGGTCATAGCAGGGAAGGGGGAGAGCAGAGCGGCTGGAAGCTGCGGCTGGTTTTAAGGTAACCTCCACACCGGGGTATTTATATAATAATTCCCCAAATAATAATTATTTAAACTACAGAGGAGGGCAAGTTCTTGAACATCTTATCCTCATGAAGTGGTGCAGTAATGCTCCACCTTTCTCCCTCCCAAGAGCATAATTCCCTGTTTCCCTCTGGCTGGAGGGTGGCAGGAGATCACTTCTGATCACCGACCTCTTGCTTGTCTCTGTCTCCCGAGGGGATGGAGGGTGTGTAGATGCCGATGAAGATCCTTGGAGTGACTTTCCACGAAACCAAACCGGGGGGAAGCGTGGAAGGGTTTGTGTGCAAACAGGAGTTTCGTGGGCACGTGTTCCTACGGCATTTCCTAATGCCAGCCCTTGTTTCTGTTTGCAGAACAGCCTTCTCCAGGAAACGGTGCGCAGAGAGTGTGCCGAACGCTACGAGCTGACTGCAGCTTTGACTCAAGCCAGGGAACAAGTCCTGGAGCTCAAGAAGCTCAGTGGAAACTTCCCCTTATCGCCCTGTTCCCTGGCTCAGGGCAGCCTAACCTCCTCCGCCGCCCTGCTCGCCGAGTACGGGCAGAAAAGCCGCCCGAGCCCCTCCGCGGGGAAGGAAATCAATCTCTCCGGACAGTTTGGTATTTCACGAGCCGCCAAGGCACCCGCCGCCGGTAAGCGTAACGGCAGCGTGGGTGTGCCAGCCCTGGCCCCCGCGCATCCTCCCCGAGGAAGGGCGGCTTCGCTGCACGAGCCCAGGGGCAGGATCGCGGCCGTTATGAGACGGCAGCTGAGCCAGCTCTGACAGCTTCGTGCACGGCGCATCGCTCCGCTGCGGCAAGTGGCCATTTCCTTCTGGACCCTGGGGTCACATCCTCGCCCATGCCCTCATGCTTTTCTGCAACTTCATATTAAGTTAAACTTCTATTTTTGATGCACTACTGTCTCTTTGTCCATTGCACATCAATGTGATAATATGCTCTCTGCATTTCAAGATGAGAAAAATGAAAAAAGAAAAAATATCGTCTCTCCAAGAGGAGCGCATCTTCGACAGGTGGAATTAAAATAATTGCCCGTTTCAAATATTCTTTTCCCCAACCACTCTGTTGGAATTTTCCTGGTTTGTGTGTTCTTCCCTGTAACTTAATGGCCCGTTTCTGGTGTAAAAATGTGATGTGTTGGGTTAGAATCAGATTTCTGCCATTATTTCATTGAGTAGTGTTGTATTTGCAGATAATTATGCTTAGGGCAGTGCCACTCGCTGGCTGTGGAGTATCTATCGCCCGGCATGAAAATGTGACAAACCCGTGAGCTCAGCAGCCAAGCCCTTGGCAGGTCACCCAGCTTGACGATGTGACAATTCCACGCGCTCGGTACGCTAGCCATGGGCAGGGACGCGGCTTCCTTCCCCTTTCCGTGTGTGAGTCGTCGCGCTGTGCTAATTACCGAGGAGCTGAAGGCTTAATACACTTTGTCCAAACCATGGCTGCCTCTTGGATTTCATCAGAGAAGTGTCTGTGTTCTGCGGGGTTTTAGCTCCACCGGAGCCACGCTGGAGGTCTCTATAAAATCGTTACACGGGAGAATCGACCACTCTGACGTGTCATTTACCCTGTCACCAGATATGTGAGTTTTTTGGTCAAATAAACCCAAACAAGGCCAGCTTGGTGACCGTGAGAGGTTCTGGGGGCAGCCTGGGGGTCATGGACAAGGAGAGGCGATGGCGACATCCCTGGGGCAGAGGTAGACCCACCACAAGGACCCAGCTTGGGCAGGGGCTGGGGCCAGGGCGCAGGGGGGGACCCCCGGGCACGGGGGTGGTTCAGACCTGCTGGTGCCCCACCATCACCCCTGAGACCATCAGCTCTGAGCGGGATGGGGTGGGTTGGAGGGGAACACTTTGGAGGCTCTCAGAACGTGCGTATGAACAGCTGGATGGATGAGATTGCTCCTGGGCTTGGTCTTCACGTGGAGTCATGGAATTGCTTCTTCACGGGACCCTTCACACGTAAACCCAAACACCTGTCATTGCACCGTCAGCCTTGACCTTCTCCTTATTCCTGAGTGACGAGAGAGTCCTCGGGGTGACAAAATGACAGCAGCAGGCCGTCCCTTCAATGCTGGCCAAAGTTAGAAAAGCTTTCTTGAATCCAATGGCATACCAGGGAATGAATTTTATTCCAGAAAATCAGTAGAATAAATTCCTTTTGTAGATGTTCTTAAGGATGCTGGAAATTGGATTTAAAGCTGAGCTCCTGTCCCAGGTGGTCGTCAATCATAAAGAGAGGGATGGCACGTAAAATAAGGAGAGCAGGCACAGAAATGATGTTTCTCGCACGAGGGTGTCTCACGGAGCCAGGGCAGAAAGGGTCGCCCCACGCCTGGTGCCGCGGAGCTGCCTTGCTGCTGCTTTGGCAGGAGATGGAACGATTGCTCCCGTGTGCATCCAACTTTTATTCCTAACGGGATGTTAGAAAACAGCAGCGACGTGCCTCGTGTGTGAGAAACGACAGATCCATCCTCGAGCCGGGATCCCAGCCTGGGGCACGCAGATGGAGTTTTTCCACAAGGGAAGAAATTAGACTTCAGAAAAAAAAAAAATAAATCTTGGTATCTTAGCAGCACTAAAAGTGTATGAAAATAGAAACTGGAGCCAGTCCCAATGCCATAGATCATCAAAATGCATTCGTGAGGAAAAAAGACAGGCTGCCTTTCCCTTCATCGGAACAAACAGTTGCTGTGGGATGTTCTTTGCTGAAACCCTTGGTTTGTCTCCCAGCTCGTGTCCTCGAAAGCCTGCAGCATTTTCGGTACGAAAGAAAGAGCAGGAGAACGAAATGGGGAGAATTTCCTTTCCCAGGCAAAACCCATGCTGTTGTTTTTTTTTTCCTATTTAAAATAGGAACTTTTTTCCATAATGAAAAGTTGCTGTTGGATTTTCCTGTAGCTGTCACAGGTTAAGTGTATTCTGAAGAACGAACAAGCTCCACGTGCGGCTGTAAGGGTGTGGAGCCACACAACCAGCTCCGCTCGGTGCCTGTGTCGGCGGTTTCTCATCCTCGGAGCTTCGTACGAAATTCATTTCGATGGGCTAATGAAAAGAGCGCTGCGGAAGATTAGCGGTGAAGAGACTTTAACAGCGGAAATATAATTTGTGTGATGGACCATGCGAGCATCTGGCGTTGCGCTGGGAGCTCTCCCCTCGTTCCCCCTTCTCTCTCCGGAGACACCCTCCAGCCTCCGGAACAAGCGCTCCCTCCCCTCGGTTTTCCCCTGGGGCCAGGAGGTGGCTGTGCTTCGTCCCAGCAAAGGGACTGCACTGAGCATCCCTCCAGCGCCGCGTTCTGTCCGGCTGCGGGGATCCCCCCGGGCTGCTCCAGCGTTGCCTCGGGGGGACCGGCGACCGCACCAGCCTGGTAGGATTTGCTCTAAATAGTCCTTCGCAGCCTGCTTCCCATGGAAAATGCCCTAAAAGAATATTTTTAACTCTTTAAAAATCCCGCTTTTGCAAAATATTAGGGTAAAAGGCGTCTATAGTGTGTATGGCACCTTACCCAACACCTTTTCTGCCACAAAAAGCCCTTTTCCCTGCTCCACAGCTCTCGCCCCCGCTCTTTGGGCACCCGGCAGTTTCCCGTCTCTCCGAAGATGCTTTGGTGACACATCGCGATGGGACCCGTCGTGTCCGAGACGGGGCTCCCGGCTGTGGGGCTCCTGTTTCCACCAGGCATGAATACACAGATATTCTGCTTTTTTTCTTTTTTTTTTTTTTAATTTATCCTCTGTTCACTAAGCAAAACCAGGAACAAACCGGGTGTGCTGACGTGGTCTGGGGTGCGGAGCCTGGCCGATCGCACCAGGAACCGTCACCATCTCGGGTCTCGGCGCTGCACCCACCTCCTCAAAAATCAGATTTCTCTGGTATCTCCTTGCGTGAGCCATAACCCAGCATCCTGGCGGGTAAAGGAGCAGGGCCGAGTCCCGCTGCAGGTGCCGGCTTCTCTTCCCTGCCCGTGTTCGTTTACCAGGTCTGGGGTGATGCTGGCGGCTCCGAAACCAGCCTGAAGCCGTCAGGAACATACAAGGGATGACACGGCCACTTTAGCCTATAAACCAGGTTTTCAAACTCACTAAATTACGGGAAATCCTGGAATAATTTAGGTTGGAAAAGCCCTTCAGGATGATTGAGTCGCACCGTTAACCCCGCACCGCCCAGTCCCACCGTGACCCCGCGTCCCCAGTGCCACCTTGGCACCTCTTTCCCGTGATTTGCTTTGGGGAAGCGTTTCCAAAAAAAATATTTAATTTTTCAAGCCGATAGGATGCCCTGTTTCGATACTATTGAATGTTCAATTTATATTTTAAATTTACATTTTATTCCATTTATAAATGGAATTTGGAATTCAAGTAGTGACCGGTAAAACCGAAAGAAGTGGGAATTCAACCCCAAAGCCCAAGCAGGCAGGATTGCCCTCCAGCAAACCCAGAGAGTTTCACAAACTTTTTGTTTTCTCATCTGTGAGCTCTCCCGGGGCAGCAGAGCGATGCCTGGTGCAGGCGGGTGCTCACGCCGGCGTTGGCCGTCACGCGGGACGGTGGCAGCGGACGCAGACGGAGCCATCGCCGGGGACGTGCCCTCGCCGCGGTGCTGCTGGAAACGCTTCAAAGCGCCTGGGCTCGCTGCTGTACGAGTGGCAGGAGAATTCTGTATCAGTCAGGAGCTGCTTGCTGCGCACCCTGTGAAAGGTCTGGGACGATGCAAACGGCTTCTGGAGGAGGTAGGAAAGCAGGGGACGAGGCAGCCGGGGCAGAAAGCCGGGCAGAAGGCAGGGTGGGTTGGTAAGAGGTGCCTTCACGGGCTGCTTTGGAAGCGGTTTGCTTGAGATGCAGCCAACGTGAGGTCCAGCCCCTTTTCCATATCTATTATAATAAAAAAAAAATTAAAAAACAAAAAAAAATAAAAAAAAAAAGGATGGGGGAAAATGGGGTGTTAGTAGGGGGCTTTGTGCTAGCTAGGGCTCAGGCTGTAGTTCAGGCGGGATGCTGTGCGAGCATCCCCGGTGAGTTTAAGTGCAGCCGTGGTGAGCGGTGCGCGGTGAGCTCCGAGGAGCCGTGGGTCTCAAAGGGAGGTCAGGGACAGGGATGCTCTTCAGTGCGATGTAAAGTGTTGGGATGCCCTCTGCCCTGCCCGGGGGGGGATCTGCACCAGCCCAGCGCAGGGACCGGGAGTGCTCAGGGGGTCACACAGCGCGGGGACAAGCCCGTCGCCCTCCACTGCTGGTACCTTGGTGGGATTTCTCAAAGGCTTTGGGCAACCTGGGCTGGTGGGAGGGGTCCCTGCCCATGGCAGGGGGTGGCACTGGGTGGGCTGTAAGGTCCCTTCCCACCCAACCCATCCTGGGATTCTAGACATCAGCGGAAGGGTGGGATGCTTCGGGGCGGTCCACAATGGGAGTGATGGGATGACAGCGAAGGAAAGTTTCCATGCCGCAGGGATGTCCTGCCGTGGGGCTGGGTCAGGGGTGGAAGATCTCGGGGGCTGCGCTGGAGCCCTGTGCTTGAGTCATTCCAAGCGGACGGGAAAAAAGCGATGGAAAAATGTGCTGTCGGGAGCAGCCCTGCCCGGGCAGGAGCTGATGGACCGTGTGACCTCAATGGGATTTTCCATCTCCCCATTTACGTGACACGGAAAGTGATTTATTTTGACCTCCCACCACCGTAGGGTGATGAATAATGCCCGGCTGGCGAGTGCCTGCTTTGAACTCGGGGTGGAGAGTCCTTGAGCAATGGCCATGGGGGAACGGGGAGAGGAGCCCCAGGATCCATGGTGAGCGCCGCAGGTTCTCCTTGGCCACGGGGTTGGCTTGAGGGTCGTGCTCTGTCCTGCCCAACATGCAGCTCCCTGAGAGATAAAATTCTGTGACTCTATGACTCATTAGTGACACCTGGGTTGTCCTCTCTTGACTTAGGACATCATTTTTTTTTTTTTTCCATGCTCAGGTCAGCTGAGCAGCCTGGAGTTGGCAGCAGAGAACGTCCTCCCCAGGGTGGATTTTGCAAATCCCCGCGATGCTGCTGCAGCCCGACACCAGCCCCGCGTGCTGAACACCGGCTTTCACGAATCGTTGGGTTTTATGGCGACCCGGTCCAGCACCCGCGGGCCCGGCCGTTTCCTGGGGGCGGGAAGCGCTGTGCCGGTTCGTTCAAGGGTTGCGTTGAGTTTCCAGGGCTGAGCGGCCGTTTTAATCATCGTAAAGTTCCGAGCAAAGAACCACACGCGCATTTTGGGAAAAGAACCCCCCCCCCAAAAAAGAAAAAAATCATCAGCAACAGCTGCAAAGTGTCCGGGAGAGCTGGGATGTGCCGAGTGCTTCACAGGCGTAACCGAGCAGCGGCGTCGCCTCGGCGCTCGCGGAGACCAGCTGTTGCCGCCTCCGGTATATTTGCCGATGTTTTTTTTTTTTTTGGGGGGGTTGTTTTTTGGATATTCCATTTACAAATACCACCAGCACCTCCTCCAAGGGTGATGGCAGCGGTTGGGGCTGGGACGAGGCGGGAGTTCAGCCACTGAGAGGGCACACGGGGGGGAATTTGGATTTTTTTCGTTCCCGTGTTAGAAAACAAAAGGATGAGGAGTTGTTTCTGGGGAGCAGGCTTTGCTGTGACTGCGTGCAGAGAAATTCATAGAAATACTTTCCTCTGGCCCTTTTTGGGCGAGGATGTTCCAAACCTGCCGTGCACCCATCTCTTGGGAGGAAACAGCCCTTCGCCCTCCCCACCGCCCGCCCCGTCCCCCCTCCAGGCGCGCGGGTCGGTGTTCGCCCAGCCCGGCTCCTTTGGGGTGAGGAACCCCAGGAGATGCTTTCTCACCCTTTACCTCTGTGCTCGTTACCATGGAGTTACATCATTTACTTTATTTACATCATATTAACGCTCTCTCTATTTCCTATTTTTCTATGCTGAGAATTTTACCTGCAACCCACTCAACCCATTGCGCTGTCACCCTGGCTGATGCCTTGCATCGTCTCTGCTTGCAGCAGGGCCACCGTGGGCGCTGGGTGAGAAATTGCTCTAACATCAGAGTCCTGTTCCTATTCCTGTTCCTGTTCCTATCACATTAACCCTCCCTTCGTTTGCAACACATGGACCAAAAATATTTGGGTCTTGCTCCCAAAGCTGGGGCCCCAGCCCCTCGTTTGGGTTCCCTCCTGGCAGTAACGGGAACGATCTTCATTACAGAGCTCAGTGAGATCACGGGAAGCTGCTCGGCTTTTCTGGGAAAAAAAAATAAAAATATTATTTCAGTATTTAAATGTGAATTAAGAAGCCCTGAGTGCAGCCAGCCCAGCCCCACGCTCTGCCCGGGTCACCATGGCTCCCACCTTCCCTGCAGACCCCAAGGTGCTCCAGGCACGTTTCCCGATGTCTCGGATTGTCGCCGTTTCTCCAGCCCCTGCTCTGGGAGCTCGTTCCAAGGCTACAGCCGCTCTCCAGCCCCATGCTGTGCGCCATCCTGCCGGCACAGCGCCGGGCATCCTGTCACGGCCCCTGCTGCTGAAAGTGCCCGAGATGCTTGGAGAGTCCTGGGGAGGAGGAGATCCACCCGTGTAGGAGCAGAGTCCCACCCCACCAACCAACGGGGCCACGACACAAAGGAAAATGTCCAACCAGAAGGTTTCGGTGCCCAGCTCTGAAACCCCTCCGATGCCATCGGTGCTCAGCAGACGTCGTAAAGCTCACGGTGAACCCAAAGCTGTGGCTGGCACGGAGCGAGGGTTGCAGAAAAAGCCCAGCGCCAGGGTTTGGGGAGGGCTCGAGCATCTCCCCAGGGCTGGCTGTCCCTCTGGTCCCCAGCCTCCACCTTGCGGTACCCAATCCTTTTTTTTTTTTTTGCCAATCTTTTGACAAACCCAGCAGCTTCCTAAACTCTCCTGAAAACGGGTCCTCGCTCGTACTGCTGGGGTCAACCGTGGTCTCCAAGATCTCACCCCGAGTTTGTCCCCATGTCCCCAGGGACGCGCAGCATCCTTCAGGCGGGGGATGAAGCAGGGGGTGGCCGCCCCGGGACCGGGGGGCTGATACCCCAGGGATCCCCAGCACGGCTTCTGAAGGGCTCTGACATACTGGGGGGGTGGAAAAAGGCTGGATGGGGACCACGTCCCCCCTGGACGCGGCTGCCGAGGGTATTGGGTCCTGTCCCTTGTCCTTAGCAGGTGAGGACGTATTCGGGGCGGAGGGAAGGGTGTGGGTCCCAGCTCTGGTGTCGGTGCCGTTGGTTTGGTGTTGGTGCCGTTGGTTTGCCGTTGCCCGGGGAACCCGCGGACGGTTCTAAACCAGACGCAGCCCCGGCGTCACACACCCCGAGAGATTGCCTCAGATGGGAACCAGCTGCTGGAGAGAACATCTTTATTTCTCGCTTGCGGTTTCCTTGATGGCAAACTACTGTGCTGTGATCCCGTAGCGTCCAACCCCTTCATACAGCCGAAAACATGGAATTCCAACAGTGCTCGGGGGTGGGCTTGAGAGAGCGCCGGGGGGAGCAGGGGGCGGCGGGAGGATGCTCGGTGTGGGTTGTATTCTCCCCAGAGGGACACCCGCGGTGGCTCTGGTCCTTTCCCCTTTGGTTTGTTCCCTTTGCTTCTCCATCAGCCTTACGGGTGCTGGCAGCCCCGGTGCCTTCTCAGGGTGGGGGGGAATTTTGAAACATCACCAACTGGAATAAGATGCTTCAGGGTTTGGGTTTTTGGGGTTGGTGCACGTGCAGCACATAACCCCTGATTTAATTTATTGCCTCTCCCCGGCTGCGGTTGCAGTTGGATTTTTAGGGATAATCCTACCACGACCCCCCGGGGCAGTGCACCCCCTCCCCGCCTCTTTTTTTTCTGCTCCCTTTGGGTGCGTGGGTGCCTGCACACAGGGATGCTGGTGTGGGCTTTGCAACACTCCCCCCTACAGAACAAACCCCAGCACGGAGCGGGAGAGGGCAGCAGCCGAGGGGGGGCACAGCATCCCTGGGGTGGGGGGCTTCAGGGGGCCGGGGCAAAGCAGGGGATGCCACAGCAACTCTCACAACCCCATCTCCTCTCCAGCCAAGCCCTGAAGAGGGATTCACGTTCCTGGGACAAATTTTTTTTTCCCTTTCCACTGGAAGATGAAATATTTTTTTCCATCCAGCTTTTCTAATTTTAACTTTTTTTTTTTTTTTTAAATGCTGGGCAGCAGCCAGGCAGGAGCGGGGAAGGGAAAGCCGTTTCCTTTACAGAAGGGTTTGTTCCTAAGCGGGGTGTGAGGGCTGGTGCTTCGCCCGGACAACGCCTGAACGCTGCCAAGGGAGCACGGGGCAGCCAGAGCAGGAATTTTTTTCTTCTCAAACCATCCAAAGCTTCTGGTCCACGTCCATCCTTCCCAGGGCTGTAAGGAGGCGGAAAGTGGAGGGACACTGAATTAAAGTATTTTTATCATTTCTACCACATCCCTGGGAGGAAAGGTTCAGCTGACGAAGGGGTCCCATGAGTGACTCAGGCACACGGGTGACACTGAAGAATGTAAACCAGGACACGTCAGAGAAAACACACCTCTGACCTGCTGAGAGCTGTCACCGCAGCCTCAGGTGGCTCCTGGAGGTCCTTACAGATGCTGGAAGGTCAAACAGCGCTTTCCAAGGGTTAATTTTGGTGATTTTGAGTTTAATGAAGACATACAGACACTCCAAAGTCTGGGGAGAGACGCAAGATCCCAGCACTTTGGTTTCAGGAACCAAACCCCCTCCTTTGGTGGCCTGCCATCAGCAAGGACGCGGCCTGGGTAAGGCCACCACCCCTAAGGCTGGCTGAAGATTTTTTTTTTTTTTCCCCCCTGGAAGAACAAACCCTGAACAACTCGCTGGCAGACGGCAGGCTCGTGCGGTGTAAGCAATCCGCAGCAGATGGTGTCTAGACGCCCAACACCAGCAGATGTTCTGGCTTCACACAGGAGGTCGCCTCTGCTCCAGCGCGGGAGCTCGGGGCAGGGAGGCACAGCCGGAGAGCAGCGCTGACACCTGCACTTACACCTCCTCTCTAAATGCTTGTGTCTGGGGAAAACCTGCCTCGACTTCCATAGCAACAAAGAATTTTTCCTGAAAGCAGCAAACACATGAAATACAGTTACTGCAGATCAAAAAAACACCCCAACACACAAACACAAGAGAGGTAACCAAGACACAAAGGAAGACGTTTATCTTTGCCCTCTCTTCAGAAAAAAAAAAAAAAATATACTCACTTTTTGTATTTCCAGAGAACAGATGCAGATCAGGCCAGGCAGGATGCTGGGTAGCTGCTGACGATGTACCAGTTCCTGTGAAGCTTTTACACAACCACAGATTTTTTTATTTTTTTTCTTTCCCTTTTGGGGGCTGCAGAACATGCATCCAGAGGCTGGCACTTGCTCCTGCGGATGTTTCAGTCCGTTACCAGCTTGTTTGGCCTCAAGCATTGCCCTCCACCACACCGCAGGTGACATACCCAGCCAGGTCACCTTCAGCCAGAGCAGGGAAGTGGTGGGAAACATTCCGGGCGAGCAGAGATCTCCTTACGCTGCATTTCCAGTCTTCATACCCACAGGGACTCGCCCTGGCAAGGACAGGTGGCACCTTCAGGCTTAAGGTTTTGTTACTACCTGAGCAGCAACCGACAATCAGATCAAATTCCTGCTGATTTCATCTCTCCTTTAGCCACCCCTCCACCCATTGTGTCAGGGTAGGGTGACAAGGGACACAGTTCCACCAGCCGGACATTAATGTCACCCCAGCACAGGGGTGAGCTGCCCCAAGCTGAGTCAGCGTGACCCTACAGCCCCGCAGCAGGCACAGGGGGTGGCGCAGAGCTCAGCTAACAGCTGTGTGAGCCTTGCACTCGGAACAGGATCCGTCCTGCTGCTGCCAGCATCCTGCCAGCAGTCCTAAAGGAAGGAAAAATCCCAACACTTGATCCCTCAGCGGCTTCTGCCAGAAGCAGCTGCAGGAGAGGGGCAGGACAGAAATCCCCCTCCCCAGGGGCAGCCCCCAGGAAGGCTGGGACTCAGCAGCCCAGCCCCAGCTTGTCACCTGCAGCGCTTGCACAGCCTCCCCCCATCCCACACAAGGGGACCAGGCTTCCCAGCTGCCTTCTCGAGCACGGACACCGACTTGTAAAGCTTTCAGAGTCTTTCATTTGCAGAAGGACATCAATATCCCCAATGTCCCGTCAATCTGCAATGATCAAAGTGACATCGCTGAAGAAAACAAAGTTTAGTTGCAATACATTTGACATCCAACAGGCAGTAAAAAAAAAATTATATTTTATTTCTCGTAAAAATCTTTTAACACATGCAGACTAAAACCAGTGTAAGAAAGTATCCACCATCGTTTAAACAAATAACTATACTTAAATATAAGTGTCTGCAATTGACTTGTATAAAAATAAGGTACGTTTTGCTTTTTCACAGAAATCCATTCTCCAGTTCTCATATCAATAAACAATACACAACTCCAACACATACAATTCATCCCGATCCTTGGTTTCCATCCCTCCGATACTGCTAAGGTATTATATGTGCAAAAGCTGGTAACAGTCCCTTTCCCAAAAGAAAAACCTTCTACATGTTTTAGAAAATTAAGATACCGGGTTTAAATTAATCAAATCCTAAAGGGTTCCTTTGTTCTCAAACGAGGAGTCCGTTTATTGTACCACACACGGGCTGAGCTCAGCGCCTGTGCCTGCTGTGTCCCGACCGGCCGCTCCCGTGGTGTTTGCCTTTGTGAGACCTCTCGAAGGAGCGGGACCTCTCGCGCCTGTCCCTGTGGTGTCCCCGCTCGTGCCTGTGCTTCTTGGCAGCATCAGAATGATCCCTGGATTTGCTCTGAGAGCGCGATCGGGATTTTTTCCTTTTGTGACCGTGTCTATTTGCGCTCTTCATCTCCTCCCTGCTGTGCTTGGCCTTCAGGTGTGGTGAGCCGTGGTTGTGGTGTCTGCGGGGGCTGCCGCTGTGGCTGTGGGACCTGCTTCTCGACCTCGAGCTGTATGTCCCGGACAGGCTCCGCCTATTATTGTAGCTTACAGAGAAGTGTTAAAAGTTAAAACATTTCTTCCACACAGAAGGAAATAAATAAATCCAATGTTTAGGAACTTCCAAGTTACTGGAAGAACTCAGAGACTGTTTCTCCCACAGGGTAACTGATGAATGACCGTGACCATCCCAGAACACGCCTGCGAGTCGAGTTCCCTTGCAAACAAAAAAGCCAGAACCAAGCCCTAACACAGAACGCAGCACCTTTCATAATCGTTTGACCTTGTCACGAATCTTTTCCCCCAACACCAGATCGCAAATCAGTTATTGCTTTTTTTTCCTTCAATGATCTGACAGCAACACTCGGGGGAACACCTCACTGAGGTCCAAGATGGCAGTTTCCAACTTAGAAGTCAGACTGAAGATTCTTTACAAATATCTACTTATAATGCCAGCAGCTACCACTGCACACCCAAATGTCATCAAACAGGGTAAGCTACCTTACACTCACTCCACTGCAGACTCATCGTGTACAGGTACAGTGAGGATACTCTTAAGCTTTCACTTTACAGCAGAGCTTTTAACCGTGAGCACAGTTACCAACAGAACTGCTTCATGTCAAGAACCAAGAGCCTAAAGCCAGACCCAAGCCTCCCACTTTTGCCAGCCAGCAGTTAGAAGCCTGTACCGAACATCTACAAGATACACGGAGCAGCCCTGCTTCTGAGAAGTGAAAAGCCCCGTTGAAGTATCACAGAGCGCTAATTATGACACAAACAGACAGCCCCCCCCAAGCCCTGCTCCCTCCCCACAACCAAACAACAACCCACTACTTACTGCCGCCTCGGAGTGTGAGATCGAGACCTTGACTTTGTTCTTGACCTAGATCGACTAGCACTTCTGCTGCTTCTACTTCTCTTGCTTTCTTTTCTCATGCTTGGGGAAATAAAAAAAGAAAAGAGCTAGGGTTACACTTCTGAGGTACTCGTTATTTCCATGAAGTAGCTCAAAAGTAGCTCACTGTACTTCAGTGAAGAAACCATTTTTGCAGAAGTCTCCTCCTTACTGGGAAGAGCTTTTTACCTACCCATTGTAAGGGCTCTTTGAAGCTTGCTGCCTCTCTTCTGGCTCTTTTTTAATGGTTTTGGTATTCAGAGATACTGGAGACTTCTCTTCAGTTTTTATTTCTCTTGGGGAAGCTAAGAATTAAATTTAAATCCAAAATTAGGCATTTTATTCATGGACTTTGTAACAAGCGTATCACATTCTTTATACCACTATTTGCACAAAATGTAAATAGGAATGAAATAGTAGCTGTTGAGTTCCATCTTTCCATTTATAGCACACTCCTAGGCGAGAACGCTGGAGCGAGATACCCGTGGGGAGACGCAGGCCAGCTTAAAGCCAAATGCCGGTGGGGGAAAAGAACACTGTGACCTTCAAGCCCAGCAGCAAGACTCATCTGAGATTTCAGCCACCAAGGCCCAAGTGGTACAAAATAAAAGCTACCCTTATGGCCCACAAATGCACGATTTATATAATTACCTTGACAGTTAATTTCCGACACTACAGAAATAATTAAGAGTGAACAGATAAATTACAGATTTCCTGTTTATATTAGTGGTACAAATATAACGTATAACAAATAAACTTATTGAGGTTAGAAGTCAATCTGTCTCTATCACCAGCTGACGTAGCCCAGAGAGGGATTCACCTTTCCACGGAAAAAGAACAAGGCATCTCTATCTGGCCAGCGGACAGCCAGGCAGAGGCGCTGCGTTATGACTTACACGGCACCTTCCTCCCTCAGCAGGGTTCAGAGGCTCAATGTGAAAATACAGAAAGGCAGAATTCTGCCAGCTTTGCCTCAGATTCTCAGCCAGTTAAGAAGTCTTCCAAAACCTCATGAGAGATCCTGCTTTCATTCAAGCTCTTGTAACCTAGGCTCCCCACTTCACAGAAATAAGAAAAAGCTTTCATGATTTAGTGAGGAAGTTATGCTGCCAACTCAAAGACCACTGGAAACTCTAGATGGATTGTTCTTGGGGACAAATAACTGCTACAAATACTGCTTTCTTGGAACACGCTCTTAAGTCCCTGAAGAGGCCATGTAACAGGGGCCTGTGCCTTCCACTCTACCTGCCATGGCTGGACCAATGCTCATGGTATCCTTTAAATTTATTTGGTAATTTACCTCTTAATGCTGCTATCGATCTGTAAAAGCACCAAGACAACACTATTTATTCTTTCTATCATTAGAATTCAGACAGATTTATTGGCTGGTTCAAAGTACACATTACAACAGTTTATTCACTCTAGTGCCAAGACAGCACTGGGCCCTTCCCTTCTCCATTTCCTGACCACAAGCTGTCTTCCTTCACCGCATTTGAACGGCTGACAAGTACATTAAAAAAAGCAGAGAAAGCAATTTTCAAAGATACCTGCTGCAAAAGGAACCATGAGGGCTATTGCGACACCCTCCCAAGAGGTTAAATCCAGAGTCTCTCTTCCCAACACAGAAATACACAGCAAACTCCTGGATCCAGACATTTTTTGTGACATAATTACCTTAAGGGTACATATTACTAATGTATCATTCTCCCATCTGTGTAAGCACAGAGTAAAGCATCCCTTTTCCTTCTAGTATGCTATTTCAGAATATTGAAACTGGCTTTCCAATTTGTGTTTAAAAAAAAAAAAAGATTTGTCTTGCTGCTTAGTTCTGTGAGAAAGACTAAATCGTCTAACAGCTCAAGCAGCAAATCTACTTGTTTTTTTTAACACCCTGGGACACAGGTTTGGAAGACTTATCAAATACTATTATGCAAGTTTCTGTTCTGAAAACAAACTTACATGGTTTGGACGCGGGAGAAAAGCCGCCCAGTGTTGAGAGTGCTGGAGTTCCATCCGGATTTAAACCTTTTGCCTTCAGTTTAGCTTCTTGTAGTGCCATTTTCCTCTTTTCCACTTCTTTATCCAGGAATTCATAATTGGGCTGTTAAAGTAACAATGTGGTAAGAAGCTGAACTAACACAATTCATATTTTAATCTAATTTCTGAAAAATACTCAAATATCTTTTTATCATCTGTTCAGTACTGTGACAAACTTCCATAATTTGTTCTCATACTCCCCTTGGAGGAGCAGCCACACAGCAGAGCCTTTCCAGGCAGCAGATTTGTATGCAGGTGTTCCTAAACATGCTTAGACAACCATGAAACGGCTCAAGCTGCACTGAACATTGAAAAGGAAAAACAAGCATCTCGAAGTTACCTTCTTTCTGGTATAGAGCTTAAGGGTCGTTAAGCAGATCTCCTGAATCTCCTCTTCCGTGGCACCAAACAGCAAGAACCAGTGAGGACGGGTAGGTAGTGGAATCTGAAAATAGAACAACCAACAGCTTAATAATAGAGATTACAGACCAGGCTGTTGTTTTACATACTTTCATTAATTTTCTTGAAACCAAATTACCAGCAAGAAAAGGCAATGCTAACTAGAGAGACAAATACTCACCTGCAGAGCTCTAGCAGCGAGATAAATGCAAGCACATGCTATAGTCTCTGGCTGAAAGCGAACAAACACATTTGTTCGAAGGCTGTCATTCATGTAATTCCTAAAAAAAATAAAATTATGAAAGGTTGAATCTCCAGTTTACATCTTTTTGTTTAGAAGATAACAATACTGGAGACTCAATTGACTTTATTATTTTTTCTGTTATTATATTGAACACTCGGTTTCTTTAGAATTATTGTATTGGATGTTTACATTTGTTACTTCAGTAACAAAGTCTGTGCCCTTGCCATTGTTTGGAAACCCCAATGCAAGTAAGTACGTAACTGCTACTTTTAGGTAGGTAGGTTAAGTTACACCCCGAAGTGTCCATTGAGTTAACAATCTAACAAGTTACTTTTCATCCATCCAGCTGTCTGAACACCAATGTTCTTGTATTTAAAAATCAATATGCTTAGAACTCGAATGCAAGCATGAAAGCACAGTATATTTTTAACCTACCATTTCCCAGAGGCTAGATGCAACCTATGAAGTTCACAAAACATTGCATTTAAATGCCGCGTGTGCCTTGAGTTACATTAACTTCATCCAGAGAGAAAAGCATCCAATTTGCTCACTGAGTGTTGGAAAAAGACCTGCAAGTTAGTAATGGGTCTCCCACTTCACTAAGCTACTCTTCTTCCACCAGGGTGGCACTGCCAAGCAACACATGCCAAGAGATACACTTAAACAGCAGAGACCTCCATCGATAGCTATGTTACTGAGCTACAGGAAAGAAATGAACAGCAGTCAGTAAGTACTCACTCTACAGAAAACCATGCCCAATACGGCTGCTAAGTGAACATGCGGCATGCACTGTATTTTTCTTTTTTTAAACTCAAGTTTAGCCAAATGCTACATCAACTAATAAATGTTGGCAGAAAGTCTACCCCATGTGTCCTTTAAATACACTACAGCATATACAGTAGCTAGGCAATAAATACATTTAGAAACATTTTTAACAGTTACTTCTAAAAGCAAATATACAAATCCTTTTGACACCCAGACAGAACTAGAAGATGCTGCCCGATGGATATGGACCACTTCAGTGAATCTCGGATGAGAGCTTGCACTGGGTTGGCTGGAGAGAAGGGCAGCCAAACAGGCCATCCCCAGGTCATGGGCTGAGGTGCAGAGGGCAGAGCTCTATGACTTACCATCATGGACTACCCTTTAATTAAAGAGTAGAAAAAAGAACAAAGTTAAATTGAGTTCTCCATTACTATGCTGGAATCAAGCCATGAAAATAGTAAGCAGAAACAAGCACTAAAATATTTTAAAAGCATGTATTTGTGTAATAACTTACATCTCATTGCTTTGCTTATGGATCATCAGGCTTGTTATTTCTGCTACTATTTTCCTGGCTAGGAAAAGAATGGAAAATAACAACTTACCAGGCTGTCTGGACCAGCGTTTGATTACGTTCACATTCTAAGACTTGTAAATACATAACAATGATCTGAGGAATAAGGGGAGGGAAGAAAAAAGAAAAAAAGAGACTCAGTTTTAACACAAAGCAACAGCAAGGAAGCAACTATGCATAATCAAACAGTATTCCCAACCAAGCGCCTCCTCCTTTTCTAAGCTCACCTGTCATCCATTCATGTTCAGTTCTTTATTTTACTTCTTTTCTATGATTTTCAAAACCAGTCACCTTTAACATCTCCCAAGGAAGCAATTTCTACCAAAGTCAATACGACTATTTGCCTTAGCACTCTGCCACAAGCACTCATAATAACAAGGAATAAAGAAAAGAAATTGGGTCACTTTTACACCTCCATTTCTCGCTCCACACCTCACAATGACACCATCAAGGCAGAACAGTATTTACAATTATACTATTTTTGGTAACTCACCTTATGTGGATGCTTGACATGAACACAAAATCCCAACTCCTTCAGTACCCTCCTTTCTGCTTTGATTACTTGATTTTTGGTGTTTATGTAGTTCTGATCAAGTATCAGTGGGCTTGGAGTCCTATAGTTTGCAAGAAATACAATCAAAACTGTTTCGCATATCCAAAAACAATGGCATCTCTGTTTTCCCTTCCAACCAACTAATGGCAACAGAAACCGGTTTTCAACTCCTGCAAGCAAGTTTAAGCATTAATCTTGTGCTGTCCAAGTTTAGATAAACTAGTTTAGATTCTGCTTTTGACTAGCTACAGATTAGATGGCCAAGACAAAAAAAAAAATCTTCCGCTACTCTGTATGCAAACTAAGCTGATCCAGCTGCTGGAACAGAAGTCAACTTTACAGTGAGGACCTCAGAGAACCTTTACACTTCATGACAGAGGTGGGGGAAGGACTGTGGTACAACTACCTTTGCTAGGTAGAACTAAGTACAAAAGTAAGCTAGAACAGGTTTTTTTTTTTTAAACTGATATTGAAGTAGCAAGCTTGTGCTTTATAAACTGCAGATTCCTATGCACTGGAAGACAAGATGATTCAGTTCGTCAGAGAACAAGACAGCCCTGCTACTGTGATACATGAAAAGCCTCGTAGAGCAAAGAATCACCTCTGAAATGGTGACGCATCTGCCTGTGATTCTTAACGCTGCACCTGCTTATCGGTGGGTATCATGCGACTTCTGCTATCGGCATTTGCAAAACTAGTGCTCATTGCACAAAGAAAGATTCCTAAGTCTAGTGCTACGAAGCCCCAATGCTTTCCAAATCCAACACCTGAACTAAAGCGTTTTTTTAAACTAAGATAACTTGCCATATGCTTTACGCACAAGAATCACACTCCATTTCATATCCTCTTTGTCTGTGCTTAGATGTGACCTTTCAACATTCCACTTTGTGTATTTTAATCCACTTCCTCCTACAGACAGACCAGCTTTTTCCCCTCTTTGTAAATGCCTCACACATTCCACATGCTTTCAAGACAGAATGTTTTTGCAACTAGTTACACTCCAATAAACCAGTCTGTTTACATGATAAACCTAGTATACCCCAAGCACTGGTGACAAGTTTATTTTCTTTTGAAGGTAACATAAAAGCAAAGCAATGAAAAGTATACTGAAAATACAGCTTCTCTTATCAAAGTATTGCACTACTAACTTGTCTTTTTTTGATTTCATGCAAGTTCCACAAGTGGATCACACTTCTCTGAGAGTAGAAAAAGCCACACAAAACCCCTAGGTTCTCACCCTGAGAAGAAAGGGTCAACTAGCTGGAGGGCTTCCCAACTTCCATAAGCCACAATTAATGCTAAGACTGCTGCAGTCCCCTGGAAGGACACATCCCCATGGGCCAAAGGATACAAGAAGCCATCCACTTCACTAATAAAAGCATCATGTCATATAACCACGCACTTGGAAGCGTGAGCTCCTCTTCCCAAGGGGCTGAGAAGCAGCTCCCAGGAGGTTGGAAATGAACTACTGCAGCTTTTTGGTGCCAGGAAGGACCTACAAGTACAAGCCTCACTACTTCTCCCTCCTAAAAAAAAAAATGCAACGTTTTCCATGTTACACTGAAGTAACTTCTCTAGTTTCGTATTATTATCACTCATCAGGAGAAGTTTACAAAGTTTGTGATTTCAGCTACACTAAATATAACCCAGGCTAAAGATTGGCTTTTTGTTGGGTGTTTTTTTTTTTTTTTCTTTTTCCCCATAAATTAACTGGAAAAGAGAATCTTTTAAAGGTTCTTTAAGGTAAGTACTTCAGTAGAGAGGCTATGATTTTCTCTGAACGCTCCAAGCACTACAAAGGCTGTCTGAAAACAATGCTCTGGAGCAGAAGACTGGAAGAACCAAGCTAAAGTTCTTCAGATCAGTGAAAAGGATTCATTTCCAGTTGATTTCAGCTAACCATACTGGGTCCTGTAACAACATTTTCTCCAATATTGCTTTACACAACTTTCTCTAGGGATCACTGGCATTAACAGGATCTGCAAGGCACCATTCAGAGCGAGTTTAGGTGTCCAGGCTCAGATTATCTTGTTAGCAGAACACTTCATCAGAGGTGACAAATCTTGGATCAAACAGTTAGGGCAGCTATAACTTCGAGTCTAAAAAAAGAAATCATCAGCAGGACAACATGACTGCACGGGATCATCCAACAACCTGCCAGAGGATTATTATCTGCCCCATGTCTGTGCATTCTCTGAAAGCTATGTAAGAAAGTCAGTATTATGAAAACACAACAAGGTAGGTCGAAGTGCAACAGGAAAGGCTGTGAGTCTTACTGCATTTAAAGTTTTCACTGTCCTCCTACAGGGCCACCAGCTCAGCACAAACAGTTCATACCTCGGTTGTACATGTTCAACAGCAAAGCAATAGGAAACTCAAGACACTCAAAAGTGTGCTTTACTCTGTTTTTGTCCCACATTACTCCAATCACTTACGACACACAAGTTCTAGATATCTACAGATCTAGGGAAGCCACAAAAAAGTTTATCCAGACAGTATTTCCAGAAAGACAAATGCAGCCTTTTATCTACTTACACAAAAATAAAAATCTGCAGAAGATTTTACTGCACCTTATTACTGGTGAAAGTCAGCTTCCCCACTGAATTAAGATTTACCAATTTAGCACATTTGCCATAAACTCCAAAGCGTATGCATCATTATTTAGAAGTTGGAGAAGCCAGAGATTTCCCTTTCCTTCTGAGAAAAAAGAACTTTGCTCCTGCATTTGCTGCACTTAAATTCTCAGTCCAAGAAATAATCGTTTTAGATCCAAGTAACAAACCACAGAAAAATAATTTATAAGCTTATATATAAAATACAAGCTTCAAGCCCTATATAGCCCAGTTATATTATACATTCTTTCTTTGAATCTGTTCTTCCTGATCAGTGCTAGAGCTCCAGGCAAGACTTTAGAGTTAAGAACACAGAGCGCACAGTGCCTGTTCTGGTAAGTCAATCCAACACTTCGGCACAGACCTTCATCAGGATTTAGAGATTGCGTAACAACCCAAAAGATTAACACACACTGTAATGTGTTTGTAGTAATAAATAAATTACAAATATCCTTTTAAAAAAATCCTTCTGACAAATAAAACTTATGTTCTCGACACAGCTACCACTTCATTTGATGTAATATTAAAATTTGATGTCTTTGGAATGTCTAATACTTTGGAGAAGTGCCCAGCACGTGGTTTTGTTCATAGTGCAAGAAGTACTTCTGACAAGTACAGCGTTAACATCCACATCTCATTTCAAAGACCAGATCTCTATTATGCCAGGCAATAAGAATGTGAGAGTGTTCTCTATTTGTCTCCAACATTGTAAATACAAGCACTGCAGACTTACAGAACAGTTTGAAGAACACTAAGTAGCACGTGTTATTAATACAGGCCACTTCCAACATAACTGTATGAACCTGTTTGCTGCAACACAAGTATAGCGGACTGAGCATCTCAAACCAGCATTCGTGAGATTACAAAATGACAGGAGTCACATTTGGTCTCATAAGGACTTTCTGCAGCTTTCAAGCACATTTAAGATAATAAAATCAACTTCAAACTACATTCTCCATGTTAACAGTTGCACTTCGCTCAGAACACAGATGTTTTGGCACACAAGGTTTTAAAACGCAGTATTTTCATAATACGAGCTTTTCTCCATGCACACAAACATTTTTTACATGCAGTACTACATGACATATGCTTGTGAGAGAATCAGAAGAAAATATGCTTGTCCAAAACACTTTTTTTAGCTTTTTCTTACTTCTCAGTATCGGAAATACCACCTAACAGTAACTCGGTTGACTACAGGTCTTACAGAAAGACAATTCCAATGCAATTCCCAGTTCTGCAAACAGATACACATAAGGGACTGCTTACATAATAATTTATATAAATAGCTTTACAAATGCAAGACTTCCATATCCTTGTGAAGGCATAAGGTTTTACTTTGAATTCAAACTGCAATTATACACAGGCAGAAAGTGGAACTAAGAATCCAAAACTGTTTAGGAAAGAAAGCAAGGCTACTCAAACTACTCAAACTTCATGTGCAGGTTAAGAGCTTCAGTTAACAGAAATACTAGACTAGAAGCAAAAAGAAAGTACAGCAGCCTGACTGATTGTTTCAGTTCTGGGTTGTGTGTGAGAAACTAACTACAGCCTAAGTGTTAGCTTCAGATAAAAAAAAGATTAAGCTAGTATTCTAGAAACCTGGACAGCAAAGAAAAAAGCTTATAACAAGGTACAGGAGTTCTTCCAAATGGTTCACCAGCGGCCAACCTGATAGTCCCCCGATTCCAGTGACCTATTCTCAGAGCACTGGCTTCTCCTTGGGGATTTTCGATACTTCACTCACTGTTGCCATGACGACAGCTTCATCTTTATGTACCACTCCACATCACCCAGGCTTTGGTAAATGTAGCTGGTCGCTGTATAGTCGGTTGCAAGGGAAAAAAGAGTTGGAAGTTAATAACGTACAGATTATGTAATTGTAATCTTGTAAAAAGTACAGAAAAATGTTTACATCCTGCTCGTTAAAGAGAAAAAGAAAAAAAAAAAGGCAAGCCTGAATGTCAGACTTCAGCATTTTTGAGATTCATTTCATGCAGATTCACTCCGAATCTCAGAGCGACAATACCCATTTCTCCAGAAAATAATGGGTAGAAGTGCACGATTTCTCTCAACATGATGCATTTTAGACACCATGTAACATGCACAAGTGACATTCTGATTTGGAACAGGCTAGCTGGAAAGATTTAAGTTCACAGGTTAAGTTCAGTTTCTCTGATCCTTCACACAGCACAAAGCAAGAGCTAATCTATATTCTCATTGCAAAGGAAAGCACTGCGTACGATTAATTAACCTTCACTGTCTGGATCAAGGCCAAATCACGAAGAATGACTGAACTAGCTGCAATAAATCCAATAACCAGACTTCCTTCTCCTAACTGCGGTAAGAAACAATACCGCCAAATTCCCACTCAGTGTAACTTCACAAAACCCTCTCAGGGACACACCAACTTTTTAAAAAAGAACAAAGCTAAGTTCCAAAGTATAACACCAAATCTTTCGTATCTAAACTAACTAGGAAAACATGGGCACAAGGCAGCAAAAGCAAAAGTTTTAGATGCAACAAAAGCACAACCAGGATAAAACCAGCAAGAAACAGCTGGTTTCCCTACGGGATTGCTACACTACTTCTCAGAAAAGGTTACACAACACTAAAGTTTAAGTTCCTGCTGTAACCTGGAGATACACAGCAGAGAAATTAAAGCATGAATTTAAGAATCTAGGTTTAAAAACCCTTTTGTAACTACGGATTACCTTACACTTTAACAACCTGTCACTAAAAGTAAAGCTAGTTCAACACAGCTCACATCTCCAGTACCATAGACTATCATACTACTGCGTGACAGATTTAAAGAAATTTTGCACTTAATAGCAACTTAGAAAACTTCTTCCTTTCAACCATTCCTTGTTCCTTCCAATGCATCAAGTTAATTTGCTTTACATACAAAAACACACATCGCTTTACACACAGAAAAGCGGTATTAGGCACTCACAACTGGGAACAGCTCTACAACTTGAGCAGACAGGTATCCAGATCTGCACAGAGCACGTAAGCTCACACTCCAACTTCACTGACACAAGCACACGGCACCATGAAAAACGTAAGTCTCACTTTTTTGCAATTAAAGATGCCTTCAGCTTCCAAGACTCAATTACACATTCCTTGTTGAAGTGGTATCATTAAAGCTGCCAACACTGTAGGCCAAACCGTACGTTTTTTTCAGATAATTTCTACAATCACCTTTTCTAAAGGTAATACTATCATCACTGGGAAGACCTCACCTCACATTTTCTGTTAACTGACACTTTATTGGAACCATAACCAAATCTGGACAGCTACATACTAACAAGAGAATAGCATTAAGACTACTGAACATGGTTACAACTCTGGAGAATATCCAGCAACCCACTAATTAGCTACTCTTAGCTAAGACTACCTTTCAAGAACTACAAGACATCAAAAACCAATAATCAGCAACAGACCTAAAACTACAACCACGGACCTAAAACTAGAACTAATACTCATGACTTGTAGCTAAATAATGAAAACGGGTCTATCAAGTAATCAAAAGCAGTGGTAGAAGAAATCAGCATCGAACTGTACTGCCTACGCAGTGGCCAATGAGCACTCCCTTCTCAATTTTAGGTCGTTGAACTTAAGCCTGGAAAAACACTGTGAATTGAAAATTGCAGTGTACATTAGTGACAACAGATGCTTACGCTCGTAACGAAGCTAATCTTACCTTTTTGCTCTTAACTGACGTAAATGATGAAACACGTTGATCACATCCCTTATACGACGAGGCGCCTCTTCGATTTTGGATGCGAGATTGATACAGGCCATAGCAACAATCTGAAAGAAAGCCCCGTTTCCATCAGAAAATTATTTCTAATCCCAATAAGACTAGAATTACACAACAACAACAAAACCCCGTGGCCTGGAGGCTGGAAGAGAGCAGCCTGCTCGGCGCGTGGCTGCCCCACTGCCCTGAACACCGCCT
>WKFP01015286.1:895025-913438 GCA_011057875.1 Pterocles orientalis | reverse complement strand
CCTCCCTTCCTCCCTCCCGGCCCGGCCGCCCTGGGACAGCCCCGAGGCCTCGCCCCTACCTGCGGCAGGCGGAGGAGGATGCCGGCCGCCTGGATAAGCTCGCAGCCCAGGATGCGCAGGTCGGTCTCGCACTGTAGGTCCAGGCCGTCCTGCATGGAGGGAGTGGGCGAGAGGCGCTCCTCGGGGATCAGCGAGTGGTCGATGGTGAGCGATACCTCCGAATAGAGCCGGTCACCGATAAGAATACCGGGAACGGCTGGAGCCGGCGGCGCGGCAACATTAGAGGCGGTAGCGGCGGCAGCGGGGGGGCCCGGGTGTGTAGCGGCGGAGGCCATGATGGCGGAGCGCGTCCGCACCCGCAGCCGGCCACGCACAGACTAGCGCGGCCCGGCTCTGTGACGCAGCACCCAACGGCGCCTGCGCGCAGCACGCCGGGAAAAAAAAGTCCGTCGGGGCGGCCCCGCCCCACCCCGTCCTGCCCGTCAGCAATGGCGGCGACCCCGGCGCGAGGGGATCGACCCCGGCGGGAGGCGATGGCGCCCGGTGGCCGCCTCGGGGAGCTGTCCCCGGCCTGAAGATGTCCTTCAGGAGGCGAGGAAGGCAGTGAGGACACGCGTGGGCCCTCCCGCAGAGGGGCAGCGGCTCCCCCGCAGCTGCCCAGGGTCTGACAGCTGCCGGGATTCAGCTTATTTCATTTATTTTACAGCGTTTTCCACAGCGAAAGGTTTTAAAGAGTGAAAAATAAGTGACTGCGCTGTACAGGCGGCACAGGGAATCCCGCCGGTGAAGGTGTGATTTAAGACGACAGAGGTTAACCGGGGTGCAGGCTCGGCCTGGCGCTGCGGTAGGGTGGCTGCCGCTCACAGGGAGAGGAAAAAATTTTAAAAAATCCATAAAATTGAGTGAGAAAATAAAGGGGATGGGTGTGGTGCAGTGCTGGCTGAAGGCAGGGTGTGCATTTCCACAGTGGAGGCGTAACTCCAGCAGAAAGGATCTTTCCACTATTTATTTATCCCTCTTCCATTTATAAATAAAAAGGTTAAAGAGCTGCTGGGGTTTAGCTGTTGTACATCTATAAATACAGATTGTTTGGGGAATGGTCCCACACGGAGCAGTCCCCCGCTACCCTCCTGGTCCGTCCATCACCCCACAGCTCTCGGTTTGGATCCTTGTCCCCACAGAGTATGTCACCAAATAATAAGTTTGCAGAGACGATTCTGGAGGCTTTTCCCTCATTTAGCTGCTCACGACGTGACCAGCCCCTCGCGGTGCCCTGAGGCTGGGGGTACGCAGGTCACCCTCTCCATGCACTGTTCTTTTACTTGCTATTTATTCTCACAAACCATTTCTCCTCAGTTACATCATATAAGGCCGTGTGGTATTTCTGATTACAGGCACACCACAGATGACAAGTTCATTTCCGAGTTTGAGAGCTGGAAACAGTCCTGCTTCAGTGGGCTAGGATGCTGTTAACTGTAATAAATGTTTCCCTTGCGATCTCACGCGCTGCTTGAAAACCATTATTCTGGCAAAACGTGGATCATTTGGTTACAATCCCGCAAACTGCATAAACACGGCGCCAGCATTTCACAGTGCTCAACAACTCCTGATTTATTTGGAAGCAAATCTATCAGCGTGTTGTTCCACACAGAGGCACCAGCTGCCCCTGCTCCTGAGGGAACGGCTGGAAACACCTTCCCCGGGCGGGACATCACGAAGGCGCCCGAACCCTGCCCCGCTGAGGAGAAGGGCGAGGCGGCCCCGGCGGCGTTCGGTCCAGGCGGTGCCTTACCCCGCGACAGCCCTTCGTCCTCCATCACCTCAGCGCAGACTTGGGAGAGGGGGCAACGGCCGCTGCCTCCCCTCGCCACACGCCCGGAGGCCTCACACCGATTCCCGCCGGGCTGCCGCTCCCACAGCCACCCCCGAACGCGGCAACCCAGCGCTTCCCGCCGTTGCATCACTTCTCGGAAGAGTCGCAGCGCGCCCTGGTGTCTATATCCCTCCGCGGCCGCGCGCCCTGGCCGGGACTAACTCCCCGCGGCCGTAACTGCACGCAAACTGAAAGGGAAATCCCGCCCCGGCGCACAGCTTCGAAATCTGATTGGCTCGCTCGGCCTGATTGGCAGAGTCCTCGCTTGACCCCTCCGTCCGCCATGTTGTGCAGGGGAGCGGGTGGCGGCCTCTCACCCGCCCGTGTCCCCGGGTGTCCCCGCCGGGCACAGCGCCGCCTGCCACGCCTGGAGGCCCGGCCCCGGGTTGAGCTGGCTCTGCGGGCAGGCGAAGCTGGCCGGTATCGCCGCGGAGGACAGGACGGGGCTGGGGCGGTGGGGGAGGCCTGTGGAGATCTGGCGGCGCTTCCTGCCTCCACCAGGCCCGTGTGTGGGGAGGGAGATAAGGCCGGGCGGGCCGGGACAGGCCTTGGCTGGAGCACCGACCAACTCTCCTCAAGGGCCCCTCTGAGCTCTCCCCATCTGCCTGGGCACAGTCCGCGGGTTTTTACTCGTTTTCCCAGCCTAGAGAGGCCTATGAGGCAGTGTGCCCAGTAGCTGACGAGGCCCATCTGTAGTCCAGCAGCGACTCGCCAAACAGCGATGGGACTGCAAAGCATGAGAAGACACCATGACGCTCCAGCAGGGGATCATAGAATCACAGGATGGTTTGGGTTGGATGGGATCTTAAAGCCCATCCAGTGCCACCCCCCTGCCATGGGCAGGGACACCTCCCACTAGCCCAGGTTGCCCAAAGCCTCATCCAGCCTGGCCTTGAACCCCTCCAGGGATGGGGCATCCACAGCTTCTCTGGGCAACCTGGGCCACTGCCTCAATACTCTCAATAAAAAATGTTTTCCTAATATCAAAGCTAAATGTCCCCTCTTTTAGCTTATAACCATTATCCCTCTGTCCCTGCACCCCTTGATCCAGAGTCCCCCCATCTCTCCTGTAGCCCTCTTTCAGCACTGGAAGGTCTCCTCAGAATCTTCTTCAGGCTGCACACCCCCAACTCTCTCAGCCTGTCCTCGCACGGGAGCTGCTCCAGCCTCGGACCATCTCTGGGGCTCCTCTGGCCCTGCTCCAGCAGCTCCAGGTCTGTCCTGTGCTGAGGACCCCAGAGTTGGATGCAGCCCTGCACCAGAGTAGGGGGGGAGAATCCCCTCCTGCGAGGTGGATATCTCAAAGAGGAAATCTCAGGGCCCACAGGACCTGCTAGAGGGGACACGCTTGCTATTAGCTACCCACGATAATTTCATGCACGTGTGTGAGACATCTGTCAGACAGGCTGGTGAGTGCAGTTTTAACCTTGGGGGCCAGGCTGAGAGCTCTGCAGAGAGGGTGAGGTTGCAGTGCTGCAGAGGGCATGGAAAATTTTATTATTTTTTTCCCTTGGTTGTCGATGATGAGCAAACCTGATCGGAGCAGAGGGCTCGCAGGGCGTAAGGTTGCTTAACCCCCATTGAATGGGGCCAGGTTGTGGTGTAATAATTAACTGAGCAAAGGCTCAGAGTAGTTCATTGCTTCCAGGGTTGGTTGTGCTAAGAGAGCCTAAGATAGGATCATTTGTAGAGAGAGACAAATCCAAGATTTTTAATTGGGGAGAAGAAAAATCAGTGCAGCACCCTGGTCTGCCAGGCTCTCCCAGGAACGGCCTTGCTGAAGGAGGCTGAGGTGCACATGGCCTCGTCTGCTCCTCCGCACAGGATGGGGAGTAACTGGGTGCCGCACCTTGTTTTGTGTCACAGCGGTTAGTCAAACATTCCTGGTTTTACAAACAAGTCTTTTAGAAAGATCACCAAGTCCACAGAGCTTGCTTTTTAGCCTTCTTTTCCGTTTATAGCTTAGGGTTTGAGAGCCAGTCCGTAAGTATTCACTGAAACAGTGAAATACAGCATTGAACCGGGAGGTGCTGGACCTGCTGGTTCATGACTCAGCAGGGATTCCAGTTACTGTGCTCACCCAGTTTCCCTGGTCCTTTCACAAGCTTCCTCCCTTTAGCCATGTAATGTACAGTCACTGAGATTTTCAAAACAATTTTACACAGATTCAAAAAAATCCCACCGCCAACCCGGAACATCACTGGCCTTTCAGAAACCTCTAACCGTCGCCTGTCTTGCATTAACACGGACAAGAAAAGTCCAGTGAACGTACTGAAGATTAAAGAAATAGTAATAAAAAGTGGAGCTGGGAAAAAATTGCCATTTTCGGCTCAGTTCTCTAACCCTCAAATTACTCTGAAGGTGAAACTACCAGGTTCCTTGGCGTTTGCAGAAGGCAATCAGCTCTTTCCGCTTTCCTAGCAGTCAGCAATGTGTGCCGAGGGGGCTGGAAAGGAAAAACAAGAGTCTGCAAGCAGCAGGTGTCACTCACTGCAGTGGAGTTTGCTCTCCTATTTTTTTTTTCCCCCATGCACACACCCATCGTGTATTGGTTTTAGTTTGCTCTGGTTTTCCAGCTTACACTTTGATGTTTTAAAAACCCGAAGAGAAGTGTATTTGCTTTCCTTCGCTGGATCAACCTGCCTGTACCATTCTTACCCACTCTTGATGCTCTCCGTGTGTATATTTTCCAATTCAACAAAGTTGAGCGATGCATTGTCGCCTCAGCTGTTACACAATGGAAGGCTTAGCTATGCCAGAAAGTTTTGCTGCAGCATCTTTAAAAATAAAGAGTGCAAACAGCCTGCTGGAGCTGGTACCTGGTGTCTCCAAACTGGTAAACGCAGAGTTCCATTCATGTTTTATTTTGCAACACAACCCGCAGGAGGTGCTCGCCGTGCTGTAGAAGCGTGCCCATGTGTGCAGCGGAGACGGCTTTAACCTGTTAACGAAGCAGCGCAGTGAGTTCGTGCTTTGTTGCCGGGACACAGCCCCATGCTGGAAAACAACAGCAGTGGGTGAGTACTGGTTGAGTCACGAAGGCATGAATCAGCCCAATTCTCTTGCGCCCTTTGGCCTGGAGCTGAGCAGTTCGTGCTCTTTAGGTCAGTACAAGCGTTTGGTTTCGTACGTTCACACGTAACGGCCTCATTGGCAGAGGATGGCTGAGCTCAAACAAAAGGCAGCACCGGCTTCTGAGTATCCTCAAGGATATCCCAAAGCCTCGCTCCCCTAGTGCGTGATCAGACCACCTCAGTGCCAGAAATCCCCCGAGGATTTTACAGGTTTGTCAGCACGTGTTTCACAAAACGTAACCCAAGAGCAGGTTCTTAGCAAAGATCTGCACGTTGCGATGTGCAATTACCTGAACAGGTTTGTTCGTAAAAATAAGAGTCTGTGATGACAGAAAAATCAAATCCCTTAAACAATGATAGAAGTCAGTATGTAAAAAAACAAAATGACGGGAAATTAAGTAGGAAAATATTTTGATGAGCTGATATTTGAAGGTTTCTGCCATCAGGTTAAATAGACCAGACTAAGAGAACAGAGACTATTGTTAGATCAAGTTACTCGCTGCATTCAACTGATTTTTTACTTGGAGATTTTAGAAAGTTGATAATTTTTTAAAAATATTAAATCATTTAGGAGATGGCCTTCAATTCTCCATGCTGAATCTGAGAAATTAATCAAGAATCTAGAATTATCTGCCATCTCAGGGATAAAAACGTGTGTTATCAGCTCTAATAGGACTTCTGATTGCACGGACACTTCCAGTGCAGGTCAAATGCTGGGTTTGCATTGATGTAAACAAGTTTGGCACCAAAAGCCGTGGCAGCTTAGAAGTTTACTCGGGCTGGAGAAACTCTGTCAAGTTATGACTTTCAGAGGAATTAGTTAGGTTTGTCTATAAAAGATTTATAGAGACCCCAATTTCAGACTCCAAATCAACGGCTCAGAGGAATGAAGATCATTTGAAATTGTTCCTGAAGGGTGGTTTCTGTAAACTCTTACTCACTGGTTTTGAAAGAGAAAAGAGGAATTCAGCAGTGTAAGTTGTATCCTGCAGTTTTCACCGTCAATTACTTGGTGTGAAACCAGAAGTGTAATTATGAATACAGCCTTTTATGTAAGTGTTTCTCTGTTCCGTGTTCACTGATTCTCTACCTTCCACTCCCTAAATCTCTCCCTCCGTTGGTTTCAGTGTCATTCCTTCTGGCATTACTCATTTTGTGCTTACTCCCGGGAAGCCACTGCCGGTGACTGGCTTAAAGATTTTATCAAGAAAAGATTAAAACATCGTTCCCGTGTGAAAACCTTTTTTTTTTCAAGGATGCTGTCATCTAGAATGTAAAAATATGCTGCTGAACCGGAATATTTGTGTTCTTCCCGTGTTGTACTCGAGATACAATATTTGCTGCCTTTTGCATTCTCAGTAAAGCTGCATTTCTCTAAAAGTGTTTTATCATTTTTTTTCAGAAGACTCTGATGCGGGCTGTGCAGCATTTGGGTGCTAATCGAAGCCTGCACCTCTCTCTCATTTTTTGAGTTTATGGACTCAGGGCTTCAGGTTTCCCATCACAATACACGATAGCTGCTTAATGTTCCATCAAAGAAGTGTAAAGTATTTGGAAAATAAATTGTTAGAATGGGTAAGCTTTTCCTGCAGACTGACGTTCTCCCCTCACCTACTTGCAAACTGTGGTTTGATGCATTTGCAAATCGAACAGCATGCTGAAAGTCATTTTCCTTCAAACCTCTTTTCCAGCACATTTAAAAATCAAACCTTTCTCATCAAGACACGTTGGTATTGAAGAAAAGCGTGTGGAATTGGATTTATCAGACCTCATCGTGGTCAGTGACAGAGCGGCAGAAGTTGTGTTCAGGTGCAGATCAGCGAGAGCCCGTTTCCTCTGCGCACGAGTTACGTGCTGTAAGTAACCTGGTTTGAGAAATAGAAAATAATGAATGTGTCCAGCGACAACCAGCGCTTGGAGTTAACGCACCAGCCTTTGAACTGCGGTGGGCAGCTCCTGAGGAAGAGCAGGGCTGGCAGAGCAGGACCAGCCTGTCCTTCCCTCTCCAGGCCAAGGTTGCTGTTCCCGTAAGCAGGAGGCAGATGGACTCTGATCTCTCCACCTTGACGTGGAAAAGGTTACGCACGCGTGGTCCGACACCTCTGGGAGTGCCAAACCCTGTCAGAGGGACGGGGACAGCAGCTGACTGCACAGTCACGCCTTAAACCATGGCAGCTTTACGCCTTAGCACACATCTGTCCCTGTCTCTGTCCCAGTGGCCAAAATGGGAAGATAAGGACCTTTAGGGCCAGACCCCTGCGTGTCAGCATCTCAGGAGGCTGGATGTAAAAAACTCAGCAGGCTTAGGTCTTCCGCGGGTCGTGTTTGTTGATGACACAGACCTTGTGTGGCTACGAGGAGCTGGAGTTATGTATAAAACACAAGCAGGCAGATCTGAGAGGGTATAACGATTGCTTTGCACTGGGGTAGATAATTACCCAAAATGTGCGGCAGCGATATGACAACGTCCTGCTGCCAAGTGGTTCTGAGAAGCAGGCGGTTCCTGCTGTGCCTCAGATTTGACTCAGCACTATTGGGTAATATCCAAGAACGTGCAGGGGTATTAGGTGGAAAAAAAAAAAAGAAAAAAAAAAAAAGCTATTTCACGTCCCCAACATGTGCTGCAGCAGCAGGCTCTGCTCTGCTAACACAGAGCACGAACAGAAGCAAGCACCAAGGGGACAGAAAAGACCAGGCTGCATCCCAAAGGCACACGTCAGAGAGACAGATTTAGCTCTTGTTCACGCAGGAGGATATTTGCCACTCTGAGAAGAGACCTAAATTATTTTTAGGGGTTGCATCATGAGTCTGCAGCTTTAAAGGACAGAAAAAGAAGGATGAGGTTGTCTGGTGAGGGCTTACCCCGCTCTCATGGAGCAGAGCGATGCAGACACAGCCCTGGGAAGCCGAGGAGCATGTATGGGTATGTACAAGCCACCACGTGCTGCTGCAAATGCAATATCTGGTTTTTATCGTGACTAGCTGTGACACTCATAGTCTGCAAACCCCAGCACCACACGGGCTGTCCTCCTCCGGGGCCACACAAGCAGCCAGCAGCCTGAGCCCAGGTGATCATTTCCCAGTAAAATCTGTTTAGGATTGAACGGCTTTACCCAGGAACTGCCTAACAGAGGCACATCAGAGTCTCATTCTCTGCCCATCCAAGCTGCCTGAGCAGCCCTGCTCCAGCCGCAGCGAGACGCATCGCTCCAGCAGCTGCCTTGTCCTTGTCCTGCAGCAGGAGGGACAGTCCCAGCCAGACCGCAGCATTGCTGTCAGCCCAGCCGGGCTCCTTGGGCACAGTGAGGCCATGGAACGTGTTTTTCAAGCCCAAGAGAGGCTCCGTGCTAAGGCAGCGAGCACACCGAGGCCGCAGGACCACATCCTGCTGCGGGGGACGGCCACCTCCCGACACATTATCTGATAGACTGCAGGAGCAGCTGCACGGTCTAGAAAACATCGCGCTGCGCTCAGCCAGCAGTTTCACCAGGTGTTTCCCCTACAGACAAAGGCTCAGTACAGAAATCCTTCATCTCATGTAAATATCGAGCAAATCGTGCTTCATCCATTTGCATTGACCGAGCCGTGGATCAGCGCCAAGCGCGGGGAAGGCAGGGTGAGCGGTCGCTGCACGCCTGGCCCCGGCTGCACGCAGGAGTTACCGGAAAGGGCTCTCGGGCTGCTCAGAACTTCTCCGAAAGGGGTGCGAGGGGGCTGCACACCCTCTCTTATTCTCCGACTGCTTTTTTTGCAAGAGCTCCCACCGCTCCGTTAGCCCGCGGAGGAGCCCTTTGTGTATATAACGTAAAAAGCTGCTTTTAATATTGAGCAAATTGTTATCGTCGTTAGCATCCGCGTATTAAAGTAGCGGTCGGTGAGCAGAGGAGGGCAGGGAGCCGAGGCAGCAGCGCTGGGGGCGAGTTAAACGCATCAGCCGGATGACTTCTTTCACTGTAGGAATTGCTGTAATGGCCCGCGAGCTGCTCTTCGTGGTTTTGAAAATGCTTTACGTGCAGAAAAAGCTTGCAAGGGTCCTATTAACCTCCAGAAGTCTTTTTTCTGTTTTTTTTCCTCCTCAGAGAATGATTCAAAGCAGGAAGATCAGGTCCATCAGGTCCTTGCCTCCATCTCCGCTCCTATCAGGGACGTTATTTCTCCTGCAGCATCGGTGAAATCTCTCCTGAGCTCCGAGTCAGTGGCAGCGAGTGCAGCACAGCGTGAAATTCTGTCCTTACGGGCAGCGTAGGGCAGCTCAGACTGAAGAACAGCATGGTTTTGAGTTCATACATCACATCGCCAAAAGTAACTCACTGGGTAAAGTGGAAACTTATCAGAAAGACACCTTTGGTGCTCCTGACAGGAGAGGATGATCATTGTGCTGTTCATCCGAGCTCGCACTCGGTGCAGCTCCCAGTCCCGGTACAGAGGCACCAGTAATATCTCTTGCTGGTGGTTATTGGGCAAGCTGTGCTCTGCTCTGAGGTTAGCTGTACGAAAGAAAATTCCTTGGGTGAACTGGATGTGGCTGTTTATCCAAGACCCGTGGCCGTGGGCTTTTGTAGGTGGTGGTTTGCCATCTAGCGGGTTGATACGCTTTTGCAGAACAGCTTTAGGGCAGGTGTTTTGTGTCACCCCCCATCACACACAGCAGGACGGGCAGAGGAGGGATGCTGAGATACCACCAGCCTCCCTGGCAAAGGGAGAGGAAATTAAATTGCTAATGTACGGGCGAGATTTTGCTCGCCGATAGGACCAGCAGCAATATTAAACGCACACAGATATTGCCACCAACAGTCTGCAAGTCATTTGCAAATAAAAGAAACTGGTTTGAAGTAATTAGTTACAGCTGGCATCAATGAGCTTTCTGTTCCCGGAGTGCTGAGAGAAAACTGGCATGTAAATGTAGACGGGGTGTTCATCTGGGATACCCATCTCCCAGAATATTTTCAGAACCAGTTAACTGGAAACAAGGGAAGATTTGAAAATTCATGTTAGTGGGTCCTCTATGGGTGGAGGTGGACACATCTTGTTCAATTGACATAAACAGGGATTGCTGTCGTCACAGTCGAGGTTCCCTCACGCTGGGCAGCACCATGAACCCAGGTCAGGTTTCTGTTTAATATAATTCTCCTTTTAGTGGACATAAATAATTTTGTCACTTGTTTTTGTAACAGATCACAGTCTGAACAAGGAGGTTCAATAGAGTGCTCTCAACCTCACCCAAAGTTCTGTGAAGACCCACAGTATCATTTGCTAGTATTTCCCTTAATTACAGAAAAAAAGGTTTTGGCTTTGGGCATCAAATACAAGCAGGTAAACCCCTTCACCCCTCCCTCCTTTTTATTATTTTTAATTTTTTTTTTAATTATAGGCGTGTTTGACACAGCAGCAGGAATCCTGCATGCGTTGCAGACTGCAGTGCAGGAGAGCCTGGGGGGCCTGGGTGCGGGTCTGGGAGGCTGGCACACCCCCACAGCCCAGTGCCAGCCCCCAAGCCCCCCGCGCAGAGCACAGGGAAGGGGGTCCGGCACCCCAGAGCCAGCAGCCCCCCAGCAGTGAGGGACCGCGGGGGCCAGGACGCAGCACCCTGCAGCTTGCCAGCGAGAAGCCTGCAGCACCCTGGGGTCCCGCTGTCACGCTGGGGGGGTTCAGCCCACCAGAGTAGATCCAGAGCACCCCCCCAGCAGCTGTACCGAGGACATCGGTTCTCAGCACCCCTCCCCATCACAGGCACGGCGTGCTTGCCCTCATCCACACAGGCAGAGGTGGGTGGCATCCCTGGGACAGACTGGAGGGGGGACCTGCTATAATGAGGGTGAGGAGAAAGGCAGCAGCCTGGCTCTCCCCCAACGTATGCGACCCACTGACAGCATCCCTCAGCGTCCAGGGGGATAAAGACACTGCCTTGAAAAATCAGGATATTTTCTGATGCAGCCCTTACGTCCCCAGGAGGTTCAGTTTCTGGACAGTCTGCAAAGCAGATCTCCTATTTCATCGCCTACGGAGCATCTCTGTAAAGCCCTTTCCTGGGCTTCAGGTGAAAGAAATACTCATATAACAGAAGAAAGGCTTTATTGCAGGGCCTTCTACCCAGCAGGAGGCAGCACTTTACTACAAAACCAACTGAAATTAAGGAACTTTTGTGTTCGACCTTAGGTAAAGCTAGATTTGGAAGTAAATTGAATGGAAAAAAAAAAATCAGTGAAGTAAATGGAAATTAAAAAAAAAAAATCAAACTAACATCCATCATCTCGTGCCTCTCTGCAACAGCTTTGACCAAGGTTTGTACAGAAGTTCAAGGGGATCCTGGGGCACCAATCAATCCTCCGCCGCAGCAGGGGAGGGTGGCAGAAGGTGCTGGGGCAGTGGCATGGAGAGGGTGGGATGCTCGGAGATCTTCAGAAGGGAAATTCCACATTTATCCTGCATCAGTTGCAAATAGGACTTGCAATGGAAATGAGCTGATTAAAAATCTGTTAATTGTTATTTTGTGGCCCTTTTGTCCCTGGGAATACACCGTAGGGAGAATAGGGCTTGTTCCCCCATGGAGAAATGCTGCTCGGGGGGGACATCTCCAAGCGAGGGCTTTGCACTTAAAATGCTGCTTCAGGCAACACTGTGCTGCCAGAATCAGAGAAAAAAAAAAAATATCACTGCTCTACACATTTCACATCTCAGAAACTGTGGAAAGTGTGGGGTTCTTTCAGGTTCAGATATTACCAGCAGAGCTGGAACAAAAGACCTTTTGACTTTGTTTTGCAGCAGAACAGGACTTGTGCTGATTCTACGCTGCCTTGAAAGATGCCAGACACCTGCCTTGGCGTGCCAGCGTACCCACAGAGCGATCAGCATAACGCACGTGTTCCCTTTTGCGCCTGTTCGCTACATCATTGTCAAAAGAAAATTCACAGTTTACTCTAAGCATCATTTTTACTGCCCTGGAGCTTAACAGAACCTGAATGATTCCATCAGCTGAAAGCACCAGCACCTCAACCCCTTACCTGGCCAGTTCCGATTCCCCTCATCCCCCCACGCCAAGATCACCAACGCGTGATTTCAGATGAGATGCACTTCACAGGCTCTGCTCCCCCAAACCCTTGCTCCTTCCCCCTGGTGACCCTGGAGCAGAATGAGACCTTCCCTAAGGGTCTTTGCTCCTTGGCAGTAACCCACCGTGCATTCAAAGCTCCAAACCAGCAGCAACAGGACTCCTCTTGAAGAGCCCAAGACCAAAGAGGCCAACAATGGCCTTCTTGAGACCATCACCCAGCAAATTCAGGAGCTTCATGGACTAGAGCTGATAACATCTTACCTTTGGGTGGACTTTTCCTGCTGAGCATTTCTGGTCTGCAAGCCTGTATGAAACTGCACCACCCAGTGGAAAAACAAAACAAACAAACAAAAAACCAAAAAGACCCACAAAAAACTAACAAAAACCCAAAAAATTCCCTTTAGTCACCAGCTCATTTTTGTACCAGCAACCAACAAACCCTACTCATGCTACCCCCTGCCCCCAGCCACCCAATTTATGTCTCTCTGCCACCTGCAGCTGATACCTAACCCCCAGCAGCTGGTTCTCCAGGCTCCGTAAGCCCAGGTGCTCACCTCAAGCTCCGTTGCTCCTTGGGAGGTGAGCAAACCCGGTTTGCTCCATCATTTACCGGAACCTTCCAGGTGGTTTGGCAAGGTCCAGCCGACCGCTTTGCAGGGCTGGTTTTTTCCCAAGTCACGTTTTTGGGATGCAGCCATGATCAACGGAGAGCGTGCTGCGTAAGCTCATGCACCGGAGAAACGAAGGATGTCTCCAACGGGCCATCGCGGGGTCCGTTGGGTTTCAGCAGCCTGAACAATCTGATACCATTGAACAAGCTGCTGAAACCCACCGGTGGACAAGAGGCATTTCTGGCATTTTTGGGCTTCACGTCAAGTTGTATTTGTTCACCCCAAAATGTAACGATCAAAGCAATACGCCTTTGTGTCTAGAGCTTTCCCAAAATTCCAGCCCCGGTGGGAGACGCCGTGAATCCCTAGCGTGTGTTGTTGCAGGAGGCATCTTGTGACACCAGCAGCCTCGGGTGCGGTGACGGTGCCTCCTCGACGATTTACAACGTACACGGAGACACGCTCCATCTAGTCACACCCCTCTGAGCCTTTGCTCTTCTTGTTCAGAATCACACGAAGCTCCATGAAACTTCTTCCTTCCCTCTTTTCCCATCTCACCTCCTACCACTGCATCCCTGTCCCAGTGCTCTTCTGGGGGACACCTGGGATGACTCAGGTGCTGAAAGTGGGGAACCTCTACCACGGGGACAACTTATCCTGTGGAGACTAATGTTGGTAGAAAGCTGGGAAACCCCAACCGTGGATTTGCAAGCCTGATCTTTCCCGAAACAAACAGGTGACTGCTACATTGCACGTTAACCCCACGTGTCCCGGTGCTCACTTTCCCATTGCCTCCCTCAATCCCAGTCCAATCTTTTCAATGGAAAGAACAGAGATGAACATTTTCAAAGAAAAATGGGAAGAGGAGCGGAGTAGAGAAAGTGACTGATGGAGGTGCAGAAGTGGAGAGAAAGGTCTTGCTGTACCGACATTAAAAGCGTAGATTTGAAGAAAGGAGGATTGAAAGGAAGAGGCAAAGTACAGCCCACACAACGCCCTCGCGTGCCACTCGCAGCCGCTCATCCGTGGGTTTGTGGTCTGGTTTGCTGTTCCACTGGGTGCTGTGAGGCTCTGTGCTGACCAAAGGGGTCGGAAGAAATAAACAATAGGAACGTCCTGAAGATCCTCTTGCACTTAGATGCAACTTCAGATTTCAGATAAGCCCAACGACCTTGGCTCATCTTCCCTTCGACTCTTCCATGGTGAGTCCAGGCGCTCCCGTACCAGCTCAAAAACCTTTCCTAGAGTCTGCTGGGCTCCTGCAGCAGGAAAAGGAGCAGGAAACCCCAGCGCTGGGCAGCTGCGTTGCTTAGGTGCTCTCCAGTGCCTTCATCCTGCTTTTGGAAGATCTGCAGATGACACTGAAACCATCAAACACCACGGAACTGAACAATGGGACTCGCAGCCACGGGATGCTGTGGGGGCCAAGAGCATGGATCCGGCAAAATCTCGTTATTGAGCGTGGTGTTGGGGAAGAAGCATCTGGTGTTGGGGAAGAAGCATCTGGTGTTGGAGGTCCTGAAACGTGAGAGCAAGGATGGCGCGGAGAGGGGGTCACTCGACATTTGTCTTCTCCGATGTTCTCCATCAGCATCTGCTACTGGTTGCTGTCAGAGGGACGATGGGGGGCAGCTGGATTTCATCTGGGACCATTGATCCGCCCCGTCCCAGCCTTCCCGACAGCTAGCAGGCTCGGGGGCTGTATAGCCCAGTACCAGTGCTGATATTTTACACATGGGTTTTATTTCTCATCTCAGTAATCTGTACAACAGGCTGCTGATAAAATCGTCGTGTTTTCCATCATCCTTCCCCACCCCCATGGCATGGCCCTTGTCAACGACAATCCGAGCGGCGGGAGGCTGCGAGGGGGAAAGGGAGCTGCTGGGATTTGGGGAGTTAGAGCAGGAAGGGAAGCCCCAGAGCAGAGAGAAGCTGTTGGAAGAGGGCGACTGCTTTTCACCTGCCTTCCCCTTCGTGGTTAAACGGACCGGGATACGGCCAGATATGGAGCACTCGACAGAGACGAAAATAAATAGTTCTGAATCCTCAGCTTCAGTTCAATTTGCTGCTTTTTGTTTACCCACAAATGCACCCGGAGGGCTGCAAGGTGTTTACCCAGCTATCGATGGATTTGGCTGGAATAACTTTGCATGGGACAAATATTTCTCCCTACCCAGCGTTTACCGTGGGGTTTTGGTTTTTATTCCCTGTCAGCATCCACCATTCTGTCAGGAGGCAGAAGGCCAGGCTGGATGAGGCTCTGAGCATCCTGGGCTGGTGGGAGAGGTCCCTGCCCATGGCAGGGGGTGGCACTGGATGATGTCTAAGGTCCCTTCCAACCCAAACCATCCTGTGATTCCATGACTCTATGACTTCTCCGATGCTGATGTTGGTCCTCATCACTTGGTGGGTGGGCGGTGGGGTGCAGAGGGACCTCATCAAACCAGTGGCCATGGCAGTTTAGCTAAAGCGTGGCTGAAATGGAAGGGACTCTGTTTTTTTATTTCCTTCTGAATTCTTCATCTTGTTTTAGGTTCACTTCTCCCCTTCAGAAGAGCAGAGCGGCCGTGCCGGCGTGCCGAGGGGCAGGATGCTCGCACAGCCCTGCCCGTCCCTGCTGCCTGTGGTTGAACGTCGGTAGCACCAACATCCGGAAGCATCGCGGGTCTTAACGAGTCCAGGAAAATAAAACAGATGGATTCCTACACACCGAACCCGACAGAGAACTGTGAACGTTTCAACAACAGGAACGGCTAAGGTCTAGCAAAGGTGAGAGAGCAGAAGCGAGAGGGGAAAACATCCATGATCCATCAAACAGGAAGGCAGAACCTGGCAGGCTGTCCAAGGACAACGGCCAGGATTCAGCGCTGCCCTCGGCGTGGCCCTGGGCCATCCAAACCCCGGCGGTGGCTTCTCCGTGTCAGAATTGAGGCACAGTCACGGCCAGCTGGAAAAACAGACTCTGCTGTTGCCTAACCACCACCTGCACTGAAGCGAAGGGTCTTCGCACTTGCGTTCTTCAAAGGAGAAACACCACCGCTCGCCACGAGTGTTTTCCCTTGGGCTGGAAGCCCCGAACCACAGCCAGGCGGAGAGCTGTGGCTGCAGAGCCGTTCTGCACCTTGCGACACATGGCCTTGCGCTGTTGTTTGCTTTTAAATAAAGAGTCATCCCCCCCAGCCCAGGTTTGGGGCCATGGACGAGGGTGTTACGTGGTAAGGCAAAGTTATCTTTTACAAAAAAAAGTAAAAACAAAGAACCCTCTTACAGACACACGTATTTTCCATGAATAACCGCCAGTAACTAGAAAACAGGGTGGTTTGTTTTTGGTTTTTTTTTTTTTGGTCCTAACCTGGAGGCGTTGCTGTCCCTCCTGTGACCGTGGGGTTTCGTGATCTTTAACCATCCACGGCACAGGGAGATCGGGGAACAGGCGCCTGCTCAGCACCTCCCAGGAGGTGACCAGGGGCTGCAATGCCACCGGCCTCGATGCACGATCTGGAGCTTAACGCCAGCGAAAGCATCGCCTGGTTTGCAGGGACCCCCTCGGATTCCGGCTCCCCCACGCTTCCTCTGCAAGACAGGCAGAAAGCGCGTGGCCGGGTTGATTTCCCTGGTGAGAAGTGGAGAGCAGAGATTACAGGGCGAAACTTGGCTCTTAAACAAGAGCTGTTGCTTAAACATCTCGGTCCTTCTGTCCTAGAAAAGGGATTTCAGTGTGCACTAGAAGCTGCAGTTCGTTAAGCGCCAGGATTACCTTTTTATACCCAGAGAAGATGGGCAGGGCAGTTCTATGAGTATCCACATTTATAGAACCAAAGAAATCAAAATCTTTTGATGTCCTGAGGTTGTGTGAAATCTCTTGGGGCTCCCTGGGGCTGGGGGGATCCCCCGGTGGGTTCAGGGTTGGGACTGGGATGGGCTCCTACAGCATCGCGGGGATGGGATGGAGGCTGTGGGCTGGGGTCCTGCGCAGGGGTGGGGGGTCCCCGGTGGGGCTGGCTGGGGACATCCAGGTCCCGACATGACCAACCCCACCACAAACAGTTTAGAGAGCTCCAGGTTATTTCAGCGAAGCAGTCAAACGAATCAAGTCTGATTTTGCTTCGTTCTTCACCTAATGAGACAACGGGGAGATTTATGGTATAATTGAGCCAACTCAATGTTTTTATAATTTGACATCTAATTAATCAACGTCCAGTTCCTCCACAGGTGCAATAGAAATACCTCCTAACTGGCGCAGGCATGTTTCTATTTAAAAAAAAATAAAATTTGGCTTTTTTTCCCTCATTCCTCCTACTGTTTGAGCCTGAATTGCTGGCTGGAGCACCGTCACCGCCCCAAACACGCGAAGCACCGTTGCAGGGTGGACATATCCCATGGGATGGTTGCCACAAGAGATGCACGTTGCTCCAGCCACAGGCAATGAAAAAAGCAGCAAATTGATAAAAAAAGCAGCAAACGGATGAAAAAGCAGCAAAACCCTCCTCGCGGCCAATCTGGTGCCTGAGGTTTGTGGGTGGGGAGGGAAGGGGCTGGTGTTTGCTGCAGCGGGATGAGCCCAGGGATGGGAGGAAGCTGTAAAGGTGCCGCTACGATGATGGGAGTAAAATCCCGGCGCCGGTAGAGTTAACAGGAGTTTTGCATTCGAGTGCGCGGGGCCAAGGATTTTACCCGCCGAGTGTTAGTCATCAGCATCGAGATGAATTAGACGACTTGTCAACAAGAAGCAGGCAAGGTTATTCCCGTGGGCTGCTGAACTTGGAATGGGAAAAGCTGGAAAAATAACGTCCAGCTTATTTCGTTTATCCTCACAACGCATGCGAAGCTCGTGGGCAATACCTCGGTGTTTATCGCCCGGTTTATTCCGTTCCTGTCCGACACGCTGGGGAATGCTTTGTTCGGGGGGACAGGAGGGAGTTTTAGGGTAAAATGTCCTTGGAAAACTTCCCAGAGCTGGGCTCAGCTCTCATAAACAAGCGCTGGGGAGGCAGTTTTGGTGCTCACAGCCTATGGTTCATATTTCTAGGAAATACCGCCCAGCGGAGCTGCTAACGGCCCCGTGGACGCGCACGTGGCTCCGAGAGCTCCCAGCCCCGCCGGCACGCTCCCGCCGAGCTTCCTCGGAAACTCTTGCTCCATTGGTTTGGGAATGTCATCCCCTTGAGTCTTAGTAAACACAGCAAAAACGTCCCAAATTTTAATCTGAATGGGAGATGGCTGTTGTGCATCAGCCCAGGTCCGGGCACAGAAATACCCGTCTGGGCAGGAAAAACCGACCGGCGCGGCGCAGGCGTCGAGTGATCGGAAACAGCCGTTTGCAAAAACTTCGCAAAAAGGAACTCAAGAATATTTTTCAGGGAATAACAGAATAAATATATTTGAAACAAAATTATCTGCTTGTGAGCAACGGAAAAAGAGACAAAGCAGTTCAGTTTGTTAGAGAAATCAATGATTACGTATCCTCTGCCTGGCTGAAGAGCATTAATCTTTGTTTTTATCGTACAAACCTTTGGCTGTGGAACTACCTCGGGACCTGCCAGCACCTTCCAGTGCGGAAAGGGGGCTACAGGAGAGCTGGGGGGGCTCTGGATCAGGGGGTGCAGGGACAGGACGAGGGGAACGGTTTGAAGCTGGAAGAGGGGAGGTTTGGATGAGAAATTAGGAAGATTTTTTTGATGCTGAGGGTGGTGAGGCAGTGGCCCAGGGTGCCCAGAGAAGCTGTGGATGCCCCATCCCTGGAGGGGTTCAAGGCCAGGCTGGATGAGGCTTTGGGCAACCTGGGCTAGTGGGAGGTGTCCCTG
>WKFP01015286.1:884277-894605 GCA_011057875.1 Pterocles orientalis | reverse complement strand
CAGGGTCTAGCGCAGGATGTAATTCTGGACCTCGAGTCCATAAATCCACACGTTCGCGCCTACGAATTAACTCCATTCCCGTTACGCTCGGCGGCGTGCCCTGTGGGTAAAGTAAGGATTTATTGCCCCAGCTATTGAAAATTAAATGACTGAAATCTCCTTTCCGCGTCTGCCAGGGAGGCTGGGGAAACTTCCCACCGTACTTCTTCCCTTTACCGCTGCCCAGCCGCCTTTAAATCCAGGTTCAGCTCCACGGCGTCATTTCCACCCAGAGGCAGCCGAGGAGGCGGCGGTCCGGTCTCCAGCCCTGCGCTGTTTGTACGGACATAATCCACAATTTACTGCAGACTTCTGACATAATCCACAATTTACTGCAGACTCCTTCCCAGCTCCCTGCTCCGTGCTCTGTCCATGAGCAACCCCGACCAAAACGTCCCGTATCGCAGTAGATGAAAAGGGTGCATCTTCCCCCCAAAAATCCCCAAACTCTGTGTCTCTGGCACTGGGCTTGAATTTGTCTTTACTGAGTTGAAGTGCAGTAGAAGCTGAGCATTGGAATATTGTCGTGTTGGCACAACGCACACGTTGCGTGATCCCGTGTAAACGCGAGGGATGGAGCTCTGTCCGGGGGCGATGGACTCAGCCAGCCCCATGACCTGTGCTTGGGTAGACTGGTCCCCAACAGGCTTTCCATATTTTCCGTAACTAAACTGAGCTTTAACGGGGTTGTTCTGATCACTTTGCTGCATCCTACGCTCTAACGCTCATCTCCACATTTCAGGCGTTACAAGGATTTCCAGGAATTTGAACATTTCGGCGTCTCTCCAGAGTGCCGGGAGCATCGGGAAGGCTGGAGCTGGTTCAGCATCACACGGGCCGTTGGCAGAGGTCTTCTCTTTCCCCTCCAACATCGTTAGTGCCAATGAAAATTTATCTTTTCGATCTACAACCCTATGGCTGGCTTTATAGCCCTCCCTGCTTTTCCATCACCCATGAACGCTCCAGCAGCCGCTTTGTTCTCAGCCGCTGCCCACGTGCTGTGCGCCATCGGCACTTCCTTCCCCAGTCAACACGGGAATGTCGGAAATAAAATATTGTCATTCCAGACCGGGGCTTGCCGACCTTCCAGGGCGCGGGGTCAGCTGCTCGACACGCGTCGGGAGCCCGGGCTGGAGCGCTGGCTGGGATGGGCTGTGGCCACCACGGCAGGAGGTCCCTGGGCTGGAGCCTTCCTCCAGCCCATCAGCACTGGGAGGAACCAGGTCCAGGGAAATACTGGAGATCCTCAAACAAAAAAAACCCCCAAAACCAAACAGACAAGGAGGAGCCGGGGAAGGAGCGCAAGAGCATAAGGAAGGAATTACCCGTTTTGTTTCACAGTCTCAAAGAGGATTTGGGGAGAATGTTGGAAAAGATGTGATTGGGGATGGGTCCAGCTGGTGGCTGAGGAGGAGGAGGATGGCTGGGCAGCATAGCAAGGGGACGGGGACCTCTCCGGGCTGGAGGGGTGGTTTTGAAAGGTGATGTCAGGGCTACAGGTGGGCAGCATGGTGGCACCAGGCAGGTGCATCATCCCTGCCACCAGAGGGTCACCAGCAGAGCCTGGTCACCTTGTGTCACCTCTCATTCATCCTGCCCCCAAGCAATCTTGGACTTCTTTGATTTCCCACCCTGCCCGGGGCGGCTGCAGCAGAGCCGTACCACACAAGGTCTCCGCAGCGTTCTGTCGCTCCCCTGCTCCACCACGGCCCCCCAGGACCTCCACAAACATCATTGTCAGATTTGGGAAATGATTAAAAATAATGAAAAAAGAGACCAGCAAACAAACAGACACCCCCATGAGTGCAGGCAGCTAACACGGGGGACTTGGGAACAGCAAACAGCCTTTCGGAGTTTAGCCTGATTATTATTTCATAGTAAATGGAAACTCAAGGCACTGGTACCGTTGTGTTTCTCCCCAAAAGGTCTGCTGGTGCTTTGATGGATCAGCTCGAGAAATCCCCCTCTGGAGCCACCGCCTCCAGCAGCTGCGAGGGACCGGGCAGCCCTTGGCTCTGAGCTGGCAGCAGAGCTCCGGCGCTCCTGCGGGACCAGAAAGAAATGAATTTTTTTCTCCTCCTAACTCAAGTAGAAGCTCATCACCCACTGTTAGCATCTTACCTGTCAACGTAACAAATCGCAGAGCTCTGGCAGGCTGCAGAGACAAACACCAGCAACACTCCGCGCTCGCAACTCATCAAACTCCAAAGATAAATATTTACACGGCGCGCTGCAAGACCACTGTAAACCCCCTGGAACAACCAGACCATGGAGTTAAACCACTCGGATCCCCCTCCCTCCACACCTCCTCCTGCCCTTGCTCCGCGTCACACCCATCTCCTCCCCGTCCACGTCCTGGCCCCATTTTCAAAGCCATGGACCAGCAGCAGCCCCGGTGAAATCAAGAGAGTTGGGAAGGGGTAAGACCTTCCCTTAGCTCCCCCTGTATGGAAACAACTTTTTGCAAAAGTAATTATTTTTCTAGGTTTTAGTCAAATTGGAAAATTTAAAATTTTATTTGTGCTCAGCCTGGGATGATCTCTGAGTTAATTTTTTCACCCACAGACATCTCATTATATTTTTTTTTTGCCCTCCTTTAATTTTTTGCCTTCAGTCTTTTCTACAGTACTTCCTCCACTTTGGACTCATTTTGACAAAGAAAATCAAACAAACTGGGAATTTCCAATTTTGGAGAAATTTTGAAAAGTTACAGAACAGAGAAGACAATTAAAAAAAGGAAAATAAATTTAAAAAATTAAATTCAGTTACATAGGGGAGAAAAAGTAGGGAAAAGAGGGAAAATCAAAATATTTAAATAATTAAAATTACTTTTCAGCACTATTAAATCTTTAAAATTCTCCATTTCAAACCTGAAAGAAGCAGTAAATTTGATTTTTTTTTCACAGACTCATCTAAACAGTAAGAGGGTAAAGTACATTGGGATTAAATAAGATGGAAAATTATCTTTTTATAGACAGAAAGTGACTGAGGAAAGCAGAAAGTCCTTATGGGCCTGAATGCTCTTGGCGATGTCTAAAGCCACTGAGACCTTGTCCATCTCAAAAGTGCAGGGACTGGGGTCCAGGTTTGTTTCAAGTCACGTCTCGTGGCTTGCAGGCCACTCATTTGAAGAATTTCACACGTGGATGTGGAACCTCCGTGGTGGCACTCCATCACCTGGTAGCATCATCGAGGCGTTGGACCTCTCGTTCTGCACAAAGCTCTCCCTGGCCCATGCCAACCCAACTCGCAGTCTCCCATGGCCCCGTTTCAGAGGTGAAGGAGGTCCCTGGTATGGCCGTGGGATGCTCTATGCTGGAGCGGTCCTGGCCACGTTGGGTTTTCCGGCATGGCCATGGAGGTCCCAGCAGCTCTACAGGTAGGTGGTGGCCTCTCGGCTCTCCCGCTCTCTAGCCTGTGCGACGGCGACGTTGATGCACTGAAGCCACTCTTCAGCGTTCTTCTCGTCTTTGGCCTTGAAAACGTAGGTCTTGCTGTCCGTGAAGATCTCAAAGGCCCTGGGCAGGCTGCGGTCCCTGCGCTTCTTTGCCACCACTTTGACGCTCTGCACCTTGCTCAGCTCAATGGGGCAGTCATCAGGGTCGTCTTTCTGAAACATGGGGAAGAGAAACAGAACCAAGTTCATGTGGTGGAGCTTCCACCGTCTTAATAAACAGTTGGTGTCTCTAGAGCTGGGCTTGTAAGCATTGCTCATGCAGGCAAACGCACTGATGGAAATTCCAAAAAGAACCTTACGGGAGTTAGAAACCCACCTCCCACACACACGCTCACCTACCAAACACCATCGGCTTTCGTGGTCTACTGCACCCAATGGCCAAGGGTCCACCACCATGCCCATGAGCAATCCCTCCCACTGGCATCTGCACTTTTTACTTCCAGCTTCAGCTATTAACGTGAGCTTGGGTTTTCTTTTCTCTGCCTTTTAACAACAGTGACCTTTGTTAACGGAGCCACGCACAACTGGTGCCAATGGCAGATGGTTCCTGGGCACAAAGATCAGCCAGTCCTCAGGGGATGAAGAAAGCTCTTAAGCAGTGATAAGGTGTTCCCCTTCTTGGAGTCTCCACCCAAACACAGAAGCAGCAACTCCTCTTGTTGATTTTGAAAAGAGAACAGATACCTTGAGTCTGACCAGGGAACACAAGGGGAATCATGACATTTCTCCATGGGGAGTGGAGAATATGGGACAGTCCCATTGAAATTTTGTTTGAAGGCAGGACCATCGTCTCCCCAGCACACCTCCATCCCCTGGCATTGCTGCTGCGCGTTCTGGGATGGGGTGTTCTGGGATGGATGCCCCACACCTGGAGGGGTTCAAGGCCAGGCTGGATGAGGCTTTGAGCCACCTGGGCTAGTGGGAGGTGTCCCTGCCCATGGCAGGGGGTTGGAACTCAATGATCCCTTCCAACCCAAACCACTCTGTGATTCTATAAATACATGGTTTATTTTTCTGTCTCACTCATTTTTTTTTTTTATCAGGGACGCCACTCCAGACCTGAGAAGTTTCCTTTAAGTGGATAATTTCCCACTAAAATGTTCAGTTCTGACCAAACAACTTTCCAACTTCACGTGGGAACCAATGTTTCCAGAGCCATCATTGATTCCCCGTGGACAACCACGGCACCACAGCGGTGGCTCACCCTCCCCTGCTTCCACAAACCCTAATTAAGGCTTTATCAACAGTATGAAGCTGTCTCTGCTCTGAAATCTCACCTGGGACGATGAAAATTTTATCACAGAAAATGCAAAGCAACAACAGACTGGAGAACCAAACCTTTGCCCCCCATGAGCCAGACCCTCACCCTTAGAAGCCTCTAGAAGCAGAAATGACATATTCCCTTCCTTACCACACAGGGTTTGACCTCAAGTTACTAAAGAAAGTTGATTGTACCCTAGGCACATTTCCGTGAAGGCGTTTACCACAATTTTCCAGGAGTTTAGGATGTGGCTGGCTTTCAGAGCTCTTCTCTTTTGGCGTTCTCCTGGTTCCCCTTCACCCACTGGCTGTAGGGTTGCTTGCACAGAGCGCATATTGTTGGGGACTCTGACAAAGGGAAGGTTCATGGTGGGGCTCCAGGAATAGGCAGGCACAGCCAGCTGGCCAGCTCACAATGCCTCCTCTGTGCAAGGGTTGTGTTTTTAAGCGAGCAGCCTGGAAAAGTCCAAACGCCCACGCGGCACCCAGCCCTGCTCCGCGACGCCGGGGCAGAGCTCTCCTGCTCGGAGACTGGAACAAGCACCAGATGAGCTGGGCAGGAGCATCTTCCACCGCTTCACCCTTGGCCACAGCCTGTAGCCTGCATCCTGCGATGCTTTCAGTACCTGGCCAGCAAGGTGTGGGGCTGGTCCTCCTGCCAGGTCTGAAAATCTCTTTTTTTTTTTTTTTTTTTTTCCAGGATCTGAAAACCACACTTTTATTGACCAAACCACTTCTGCGAGGCTTCATGCCTCCAGCCCTGCTTAAAGGGCTTAAAATCTGGTGTTTGGTGTCTGCAAGAGGCAGCCCAGGGCACGTGGGCAACCTGAACTGGTGGGCTCGGGGTTGCTCCAGGCTGCAAGCCGAGCAATGGTTAACGGCAGGACTTGACTCTCGAATTTAGGGCAAAAAATGCTGAAATAACAGGATATTACGCACCAGCTTGGAAGACTGATTATCCAGGCGCTACAACCCCGCTGCTGTCCCCGGGGGCCGGACGCCAGCCTGCTACGCTGCCGAACCAGCCCAGATCGTTGTGTTCAACTTTAAAAACCAGCAAAGAAGCCTTGAGCGTGCCAGTTAAAAAGGGAAAGTTAATCTATAGAAATGACGCTGTTGAGCGAAATCTGCTGCTGGGTGATCTAATCCGCCAGCGACGCACTGAATGTTCCCGGCAGGAACAAGGGGAGCACTGAGATGCCAACCTCCGGAGGCGATCGCATCCCAGGGGCGGTGGAGGTGTTCTGATGTGCCTTATGCTTGGCTTGCTGGGAGAGCTAATTAAAGCCGTCCCATTAAATGTGCTTCTAGAAGCCAATCGACTTGTTAAAAAATGACAATTTATTCTGATGCTCTTTCCAAAGCGAGCATCAGCTGGTGCCGAGCGGTGCTGAGCAACCCCTTGGCTGATGTTAGCCAGAGACCACGGGCAGAGCTGGGTGGGAAGACCCTCTGGGAAATGGTGTTGCGAAGGAAGGAGAGAAATTAAATGGATGGCCTTCCGACTTACAGATTTTCCTTTCCGAAAAAGCAGCTGGTTGCCAGCCAGAGTGAAGTAGCGCGTTTTCCACCTTTTGATAAACTTCCAGCGGACTTGCTTCTCTTTCAGCTTCCCTTCCATCAGCGGTTGGCCATCCTGATTGACAACTGGGGAGGCGAACACACGACGAGGGGGTTATTTCTGCCCTCCCGTTGCCCCAGCCCAAAGCCAGGCTTCTACCGCCATGCACGGAGGTTTTCTGCCGTTTAGCTGTGTCAGCTCCCCGACCACATTCCTCCCAACCTCAAGCATCCAGAGATGTTCCAGCCCTGAGTCATGGTTGGCTTGGGAGGCCGAGCAGATGGAGCTGACAGCTCCGACTCCTCCGTCCATCACTTTTCCTATTCCCAAAGCCTTCACGTACTTCTCCCCACCGTCACACCTCCCCCTCGCTCCTCAGCCCTGCAATAATAATTTATAAAGTTGTGCAATTGAAAACAGGCATTTACGCTGTCCCTGAGGCTTTAATCCATACCACAGAGTTCAGGAGAGTTATATTCCTGCTATGGAATATATATACATCTGCTATGGAATATATATATAGATATATACACGCTCCTGCTGGGCAGTGCTATGGGCAGGAACATCTCGAGGGTGTTTCCCCATTAACTGCACTAACTTGCATCCCTGCAGCAGCAGCCCCCCTCCGGAGAAGGGGTTAAGAGCCAGAGGTGGGATGCCCCCGAGGTGCTGGAAGGATTGTCAACCCCCCGTAGGTAACTCCAGCCCAGAAATGGGACTTTTCTGCTGAGAAAGGGGTTGGTGAGTCCAAGGGCTTTGTCTCCCAGAGAGGACCCCCCCGACACACAACTCCTTCTTGTCATGGGAAGGGATGTGTTTGTGACCAGCCCTCCCTTATCCCGGGTCTGAGCGATAACCCAGCCCCGCGTTTTGCAGAGGTCACTCCCTGTTACATCTTCATTATCTTTTCTAGTTCTTTTTTTTTTTTTTAGGGATATTTCAAAAGTCATTTAACATCAGCGATCCATTCTATAAAAACCAACCCTCACAGCAAACCTGACATCCTGACATCCTGTCCATCTCACAGCACTCACCGGTTGGGAATGGGATATTTTCTATCGCTTTTGCATTTCTAAAATAACACCTTTATTGTGCCATCGGGACTGCCAAAGGCCAGGGCAGCCCCCAGGGACTGTCCTGCTCCCTCGGGAACAGTCACGGGTCTTTTCCTCAGGTTGCCCACTGATGCCATCCATGATTTTACCTTCTTGGGGCAAAATTTCCTTACAAACGCTGAGTGTGTCATTGGCCGCCTGTACCCTGGGTGGTAAGAGCTGGAACACTCTTTCTGCCCTGTGTGCACATCAATGCCGTCCTTGCTGAGCATGCTTCAAACGCAAGATGGGCAACTCTGCCCAAGCCAAAGATGGGGGAGAACAAGAGGGAGAGACACAAAAGCTTCTGTCCCCTGCAATGATCTGTATTACCCGAGAATGGGCTAAAATACAATTAAAAATGCCTAGTACACCGATACAGTCATTAACCGTGGTGACTGTAACCATAACGGAAGCAGAACTATAAATTCTGTTCATCACTCTAGATTTTCCTTCAATCACTTCCCCTAAAAATAAAAACCAAATAAAGCCTCTAGGAAAAGAAACTTTTTTTTCCCCCTTATTGCAAAATTATTGCTATATTTAAAATTCCTTTTGGAATTCAAAGCACTGTGTGAGCATTGGGAACCTCGCGCTTTCATTTACAATGTGTTTATGAGGACGTGGCCACCTCTGTCACCAGCCCGTGCCAATAGGGCTCACCTGTGACCAGCATCCACCGGCACGTACCCACCTCCGTCACCAGCCCGTGCCCATGGGGCTCACCTGTGACCAGCATCCACCGGCACGTACCCACCTCCATCACCAGCCCGTGACCATGGGGCTCACCTGTGACCAGCATCCACCAGCACGTACCCACCTCCATCACCAGCCTGTGCCCATGGTGCTCACCTGTGACCAGCACCCACCGGCACGTACCCACCTCCGTCACCAGCCTGTGCCCATGGTGCTCACCTGTGACCAGCACCCACCGGCACGTACCCACCTCCGTCACCAGCCCGTGCCCATGGGGCTCACCTGTGACCAGCACCCACCGGCACGTACTCCGGCTGGAAGCACGCGAGGTTCCAGGAGCTGGAAGAACATTCCCAAACCCCACACGCCAAAAGGGATTTTCCAGCAGAAGACAAGCCCTGCAACCACGAGAATCATCGTAGGCTCTAAACCACGACCACAGAGTACCCTCCAGCCACCGCTACACCTACAGGGCAGCAATTTAAAAATTCTCCAGGACCACGGCTGGGTTTCTTTTCCCTTTCCCTTCTGTTTTCACACGGAGAGGCAGGACACGATGGATCAGATAGCCCGAAGAGCGGTCCAAGGCGCAAGCAGCCTGAGCACAGATGGTTTTTGATGTGCTGTTTGACTTGGAGCTCTTCCCAGCATCTATCAGATGGTCCGTTCCCCTCTGGCTGGCCGTGCTCGCATACCTTCACGTGAAAGTTTATCCAGTGAGGCTTTATGCTGAAAATATTTGCTGTCATCTGTTCGGAGCCCAGCACGCGGCGGGCTGGGGGGATGCTGAGGATGCAGGTGAGCGGGGTGGCCTCGCACAGCCACCAACGGTAGGACCTGGGTTTCAAAAGCTTTAGAATTTTTTGGGCACGTACCTCTCCTGTTGGGTAGAGGAAAAACCAACCATGCAAATACAACACATCAGATTTAGATGAAGAATGTAATTTTTTTTTCCCCCCAGCGCTGTTTACGTTGGCAGAGAGGCAGGCTTCGGGGGTCTGCAGCGTGTACTATTTCGATTTCCTCCTGAAAGGCTACAAATATTTCTGTCTCTGTAGATGGGGAGATTTTGGAAGGAGATGGACTGAATGAAAAGGGCAGTGGTGAAGTTCCAGCTTCCACGGGGAGCTGGTTTGGGGCCACACTGATTCCCCAAGATGCTCTTCAGCAGGATGGAGCCACATTTCACTCGGTGCTCCTTTACAGTCGGATTCAATATTGCTTTCAGGACCCCTCCAGACACACCTTTTCACTTGGTTTAGAGATTTCCTCAACTGGCGATTTTTTTTCCCCCCAGCCCTTCAGAGAAGCGTGGCCAGGGCTGTTTTCAAATAAATATCCAGTTTTTGTGAAAATCCTGGAGACGGGACCAAGCAAAGGCAAAGCAGCGTGGTGTGCTGCTGGGGATGTCCACAGGACCAGCCCTCCAAGCAATGGATGGATGGACGGATGGGCTTTTAACCCTCTACTGAACAGAGGGGGATGGAAAAGGTCCCAGGGAATCATCTCCCACCTCTACGGCAGGGAAAACCCCACCGGGGCAGAGCAAACTGCCCAGGCTCCATCCATCCATCCATCCATCCATCCATCCATCCATCCATCCATCCCTCTGCCTCCCGCCATGGGCTTGGGAAGCGCTGGTCCAGGGCAGGTGCCTTTGGGAAGGAGCCTCGCTCCATGCTCTGCGCTGGCTTTACACTTGTATAAAACACAGAGAATGAACTGGTGGTGAAGTGACAGCAAAATAATCCTGCATAGGCACTCTCCCCCTTTTCTAGCCAAGAAAAAGAGCATCCCATGGCAAAGCACCACAATAACCACCAGCCTGGTCCGGGCAGAGCAGCTGGGACCCAGCTCACGCAGGTGACAAGATGCACACGAGCTACCATCAGACACCACCAAGTAAAAAAGTACCGGAGAAAATAATAATCCATTTGAAGGAAGGAAAAAGCTGGAAGGTTTTTTTCCAATAAATTTGTTTCTGCAAACCAACTGGGTCCACAGCCCATCGGACTCAAGGTGAGCCTGGGCTTTTGCACCTGAGCTGGACCGGGGCCAGTTCTGCAGCTGCACCGACATCCTTTAGAAGGGACATCATCCCATCATCTGCTTTGGGAAGGAAACTCCTCCTGGGAACACAAGGGCTGGTTTTCTTTCCAAACAGCTTCCTCAGGCTGTGTGAGGTACTACCTGGCATTTCTGGGATTTGCTGGGATGCCCA
>WKFP01015286.1:819573-878923 GCA_011057875.1 Pterocles orientalis | reverse complement strand
ACATTCCTCCCAACCTCAAGCATCCAGAGATGTTCCAGCCCTGAGTCATGGTTGGCTTGGGAGGCCGAGCAGATGGAGCTGACAGCTCCGACTCCTCCGTCCATCACTTTTCCTATTCCCAAAGCCGTCACGTACTTCTCCCCACCGTCACACCTCCCCCTCGCTCCTCAGCCCTGCAATAATAATTTATAATGTCGTGCAATTGAAAACAGGCATTTACGTTGTCCCTGAGGCTTTAATCCATACCACAGAGTTCAGGAGAGTTATATTCCTGCTATGGAATATATATACATCTGCTATAGAATATATATATATAGATATATACACGCTCCTGCTGGGCAGTGCTATGGACAGGAACATCTCGAGGGTGTTTCCCCATTAACTGCACTAACTTGTGTCCCTGCAACAGCAGCCCCCCTCTGGAGAAGGGGTTAAGAGCCAGAGGTGGGATGTCCCCGAGGTGCTGGAAGGATTGCCAACCCCCCGTAGGTAACTCCAGCCCAGAAATGGGACTTTTCTGCCGAGAAAGGGGTTGGTGAGTCCAAGGGCTTTGTCTCCCAGAGAGGACCCCCCCGGGACACAACTCCTTCTTGCCGTGGGAAGGGATGTGTTTGTGACCAGCCCTCCCTTATCCCGGGTCTGAGCGATAACCCAGCCCCGCGTTTTGCAGAGGTCACTCCCTGTTACATCTTCATTATCTTTTCTAGTTCTTTTTTTTTTTTTTCAGGGATATTTCAAAAGTCATTTGACATCAGTGATCCATTCTATAAAAACCAACCCTCACAGCAAACCCAGCGTTCCTGACATCCTGTCCATCTCACAGCGCTCACCGGTTGGGAATGGGATATTTTCTATCGCTTTTGCATTTCTAAAATAACACCTTTATTGTGCCATCGGGACTGCCAAAGGCCAGGGCAGCTCCCAGCTCAGCCCCCAGGGACTGTCCTGCTCCCTCGGGAACAGTCACGGGTCTTTTCCTCAGGTTGCCCACTGATGCCATCCATGATTTTACCTTCTTGGGGCGAAATTTCCTTACAAACGCTGAGTGTGTCATTGGCCGCCTGTACCCTGGGTGGTAAAAGCTGGAACATTCTTTCTGCCCTGTGTGCACATCAATGCTGTCCTTGCTGAGCATGCTTCAAACGCAAGATGGGCAACTCTGCCCAAGCCAAAGATGGGGGAGAACAAGAGGGAGAGACACAAAAGCTTCTGTCCCCTGCAATGATCTGCATTACCCAAGAACAGGCTAAAATACAATTAAAAATGCCTCGTACACCGATACAGTCATTAACCGTGGTGACTGTAACTGTAACGGAAGCAGAACTATAAATTCTGTTCATCACTCTAGATTTTCCTTCAATCAATTCCCCTAAAAATAAAAACCAAATAAAGCCTCTAGGAAAAGAAACTTTTTTTTTTCCTTTATTGCAAAATTATTGCTATATTTAAAATTCCTTTTGGAATTCAAAGCACTGTGTGAGCATTGGGAACCTCGCGCTTTCATTTACAATGTGTTTATGAGGACGTGGCCACCTCCGTCACCAGCCCGTGCCAATAGGGCTCACCTGTGACCAGCACCCACCGGCACGTACCCACCTCCGTCACCAGCCTGTGACCATGGGGCTCACCTGTGACCAGCATCCACCGGCACGTACCCACCTCCATCACCAGCCCGTGCCCGTGGTGCTCGCCTGTGACCAGCATCCACCAGCACGTACCCACCTCCGTCACCAGCCCGTGCCCATGGGGCTCACCTGTGACCAGCACCCACCGGCACGTACCCACCTCCATCACCAGCCCGTGCCATGGGGCTCACCTGTGACCAGCATCCACCAGCACGTACCCCGGCTGGAAGCATGCGAGGTTCCAGGAGCTGGAAGAACATTCCCAAACCCCGCATGCCAAAAGGGATTTTCCAGCAGAAGACAAGCCCTGCAACCACGAGAATCACCGTAGGCTCTAAACCACAACCACAGAGCACCCTCCAGCCACCGCTACACCTACAGGGCAGCAATTTAAAAATTCTCCAGAACCACGGCTGGGTTTCTTTTCCCTTTCCCTTCTGTTTTCACACGGAGAGGCAGGACACGATGGATCAGATAGCCCGAAGAGCGGTCCAAGGCGCAAGCAGCCTGAGCACAGATGGTTTTTGATGTGCTGTTTGACTTGGAGCCCTTCCCAGCATCTATCAGATGGTCCGTTCCCCTCTGGCTGGCCGTGCTCGCATACCTTCACGTGAAAGTTTATCCAGTGAAGCTTTTTGCTGAAAATATTTGCTGTCATCTGTTCGGAGCCCAGCACGCGGCGGGCTGGGGGGATGCTGAGGATGCAGGTGAGCGGGGTGGCCTCGCACAGCCACCAATGGTAGGACCTGGGTTTCAAAAGCTTTAGAATTTTTTGGGCACGTACCTCTCCTGTTGGGTAGAGGAAAAACCAACAATGCAAATACAACGCATCAGATTTAGATGAAGAATGTAATATTTTTTTTTCCCCCAGCGCTGTTTACGTTGGCAGAGAGGCAGGCTTCGGGGGTCTGCAGCGTGTACTATTTCAATTTCCTCCTGAAAGGCTACAAATATTTCTGTCTCTGTAGATGGGGAGATTTTGGAAGGAGATGGACTGAATGAAAAGGGCAGTGGTGAAGTTCCAGCTTCCACGGGGAGCTGCAGCGGGGATTTCCATGACAAAGGCAGGTCGTGCTCTGCCCCTCGCTGCATCCTGAGCTCTCTTCTCTATATTTTCTTGCCAGCACCGATGCGTTCCACCACCCGACCCAACACGGGACAAATTAAAGCAGAGGCTTGCTTTCTCCCTGCATAATTTTGTCACCGCACAATGGCACAGATTCCCCAAGATGCTCTTCAGCAGGATGGAGCCACATTTCGCACGGTGCCCCTTTGCAGTCGGGTTCAATATTGCTTTCAGAACCCCTCCAGACACACCTTTTCACTTGGTTTAGAGATTTCCTCAACTGGCGATTTTTTTTCCCCCCAGCCCTTCAGAGAAGCGTGGCCAGGGCTGTTTTCAAATAAATATCCAGTTTTTGTGAAAATCCTGGAGACGGGACCAAGCAAAGGCAAAGCAGCGTGGTGTGCTGCTGGGGATGTCCACAGGACCAGCCCTCCAAGCGATGGATGGATGGACGGATGGATGGATGGGCTTTTAACCCTCTACTGAACAGAGGGGGATGGAAAAGGTCCCGGGGAATCATCTCCCACCTCTATGGCAGGGAAAACCCCACCGGAGCAGAGCAAACTGCCCAGGCTCCATCCATCCATCCATCCATCCATCCATCCATCCATCCATCCCTCAGCCTCCCACCATGGGCTTGGGAAGCGCTGGTCCAGGGCAGGTGCCTTTGGGAAGGAGCCTCGCTCCATGCTCTGCGCTGGCTTTACACTTGTATAAAACACAGAGAATGAACCGGTGGTGAATTGACAGCAAAATAATCCTGCATAGGCACTCTCCCCCTTTCCTAGCCAAGAAAAAGAGCATCCCACGGCAAAGCGCCGCAATAACCACCAGCCTGGTCCGGGCAGAGCAGCTGGGACCCAGCTCACGCAGGTGACAAGATGCACACGAGCTACCATCAGACACCACCAAGTAAAAAAGTACCAGAGAAAATAATAATCCATTTTAAGGAAGGAAAAAGCTGGAAGGTTTTTTTCCAATAAATTTGTTTCTCCAAACCAACTGGGTCCACAGCCCATCGGACTCAAGGTGAGCCTGGGCTTTTGCACCTGAGCTGGACCGGGGCCAGTTCTGCAGCTGCACCGACATCCTTTAGAAGGGACAACATCCCATCATCTGCTTTGGGAAGGAAACTCCTCCTGGGAACACAAGGGCTGGTTTTCTTTCCAAACAGCTTCCTCAGGCTGTGTGAGGTACTACCTGGCATTTCTGGGATTTGCTGGGATGCCCACACTGGTCATGCTCAAGGGTCTCTCCTCTTTGGGTGCTGAGCAGAAGGACAGACCCGCGGGAGCCTGGCAGGTCTGAGCGCGAGTTCTCGTGCTCCCGTACCAGCCACTTCACCTGCTGGGGGCTTTGTTCCCGTTTATAAAATCAGCATTATAATTCATCAGATCTGTGAGAACGGAGAGAAAGCTTTTAACTTGTATAATTAAACAGTGTCTAAGCTGATATTTGCTTATTGTGTGAATGCCTGAATAAATTTGTAGCTTAATGATGTAGAGGGTAACATCCCCGTCGCTCCCATTACGTGCATCCCCAAGTGCCCGCTCTTGGTGGAAGATGTTTTATCACCATGAGAAGATGCCGTCAGGAAATCACCATCTCGGCGTGTGGGTGACGATAACAGGGCATGGCTCCAGGGTGAAGCACCAGACCCGCGATGACAAAGTCTGCCCCAGGAGAGACCGAGAGCAAAGAGCCGTGAACGGGAGAAACTCCAACCAGCAGCTCCAAGGAGCAAGCTTTCCTGGAGCGTGCAGAAAAGAAAGAGGAGAGAACTTCTCTTAAAAAATGACAGAGAGAGGACAGGAAAAGAATTTTTACTCCTATGTGACAACAATACAGAATTCCTAACGTGCACGGGGACTTTCAGAACATGACAGCTGTATAAATATCTAGATACAGCAAAAGGACTTGATTTGTAAAGCTCAGTGGTGGGGTCTGATGTCTACCTGGCTCCTGGTCCCAGAAGAACGGCTTCAGCACCAGTTCCCGTGCAGCAGGAATAACCCAGACTAAGAAGGTGGAAAGCACAAAAAGTTCGGGGACAGATAACAGAGACGGTTGGTGGTCAGGAATGCAACATGAGAAAGGAAGTGAATGTGCAATTTTGGCCTAAAGTAGATTTTTATGGCCAAAAGCAGGATTTACTGAAGAACCGCCAATCTCTCTGGAAGCAGGCGGTGGCTGGGAGCGACGCTAACAGAGCACTTCTCATCTACATCCACAGAGCAGCCCACGGGGAATTCCGACGTCAGCTCCCAAAGTCGGCGTAATGAATCTGATGCCAGTATGTCTGAGGGTCTGATTAGAAGAAAAAGATTCCCGAAAGATAAGAATGAAGCTCTTTTCCAATATTTTTCTAAGTCCTTTTGCTTATTTTCACTGCGGTTAACTTCACAGAACCACAGAATAACTCAGCTGGAAGGGAGCTCAGGGGATCTCTCGTCCAACCTCCAGCTCAAAGCGAGGTCACCTGCGGGGTCAGACTAGGTTGCTCATGGATTTATCCATCCAGGACTTGAAAAATCCCAACAACATCTCTAGGCAAGCTGTTCCAATGCTTGATCCTCCTCACGGTGGGAGAGCTTGTCTTCACAGCCAGTCTGAGCCTCTCCTCTTCCCATTCATGCCCGTTGCCTCTTGCCCTCCTGCCACGAGCCACGGAAAGGAGCCTGGCTCCATCTTCTTGGTGACCCCTTGTCGGTGTGGGCAGATGGCTTTGAAGTGTCCCTTCAGCTCTGCCTTCACCAGCCCTTGTCCCACAGCCCCTCAGCTCAACATCTTGCTGGAGCCCATCCTGATCCTTACTGGGATTTTACTGGGTCCCCACTGGAGCCACTCAGTACTGGCTCTTCTGTCTCAACTCTTCCCAAAGCCAAGTTTGGTAGCTGGTGACCCCACTCCTCTTCCTGGCAGGGCAGGGTTATAGGAAAGAAGCATCGGCACTTCTCATACAGTTAGAAGACTTATTTAAGATGCAATCAACTGCCAACGGAGCGTGCACATTCCTTATACACACACTAATTATTGAAAAATTATGTCTAGTTTGGATTTCTTCACCTTGCATGAATAAGAACAAATTAAAAGACTTGAGGAAAATGATGGAAGGATGATTTAAGTCTGATGGTTCATATGATTACTCATATCATGGGAAGCTATTGAAGTGTGTTCTGCTCAACTTGCCCAAGCAAAGAGCAAGACGTGGCAGGATAAAGTCTGCAAATAGAGATTTGCTGCACAGCGGGGAAGGGCATAACGCGGTGCAGTGTTCAGGGACAGACCAGCAACAAACCCACATTTAAACAGGGGGGGTAAATTCCCTGAACACAACTCAGGCGTGTCATGGGTTCTCCCTCACTTGGCTTCTAAAAATCAGGTTTAGACATCTTTAGGAAAACATGCCAAAGTAACTCAGATCAAAGAGAAAACCCTTATTTGATATAAGCGTTATTGGACTGGACTCTTTGACTATTGTTTTATAGAAGGTCAGGTGAGGTGATCACACCATCTCTGGGTTTGAAATCACCCTGCGGTGGAATGCTGACACGTACGAGGAGATCTTTAGCTTGAAAAGAGGAGTTAAATGATTCAAAAGATTATATTTAATATATATTTATCATTACCTTTTTTTCCCCTGCAGAACACACAATAAAGCTAAAAATACTACCCAAACTGAAAATGAAAAATCATTTTCTATAATATCCATTGCTTCTTCAACTCTCTCAATGTAGAGACACTCACTCCAAACTTGATTTAACCCTGAATGGTACCCATTGACCTAAGCGCCCATTGGAATTATTTTCTATTAATTATATCTTGCTCTCTTTGCAGAACTACAATCCATCAAGCTTTAAATAGCTTGGGTACTGAATAAAAAAACCAAAACCCTCCAAACTCTTCCAGGATGAACTCAAGGCACATAAAACCCAAAGCATTAAATCTTGCATTTGACGAAACATAAAATCACCCGCAAAAATTCAGCCCGATCATGAATGATCTCAATGATAATAAACTCCTCTTCGCTCGAAAGAAGGGAATGTGTGGGTGGCAAGCAGAGGAAGATAAATGCAATTAACTTGGGGGAATATGGATTCGCTCGCTCTCATTAATCATCACATCGGGTTTTGTTGAAAACCTGGAAAGAACACATTACCGAATGCCACTTTTTATAATTTTCAAGCAAGCATTATAGCTGGGCTATTTCGGTTCAGCAGATAATCACCACTGCTAGCAGAAGATAAATGTATTCAGCAGCTCATGTGGTGTAGGCTATTCTCGGTGAATTGCTGTTTTAAAGAGGAATTCATAAAACCCCCTCAGTTTTACCCGCATCGCCGCCCGTGGGCACAATGGCTCTTCTGCAGCCCACAGGGATTACTGCAATTTCTTTGTCAGCATCCAGACGAGGGAATGTACTGCAATTCCCTCGCCAGCTATCGAGTGGTTTTACTGGATTTTTTTTTTTTTTTGCAAGAGCTTGTGAAGCCAACTGTCAGTACGGGAGGTGATGTTGAAATGAGGCTCTGAAAGGGCAGCTTTCCTAACGAGAGGCACACACTGCATTTACCAACATTTCAAATGCCTCCTATCTATGCTTGAATGGTCATCAATATTTTTAAAAAAAATTTAAAAAAATAGCATAACCTGGTTTTCCTAGCTCTGAGCCCGGCTGCAGAGTCAGGGCACATCCGTGTGCTTGGATGGATGAGTTGGCTTTGTGGGAATGCTCTTCCCCTTGGCTCAGGGTTGGCAGGAAAAAACAATTTGGGATGATTTAACGGCAATTCTGGAAAAGCGTGGTTGTATAAGAGGTGCTTTGCAATCAGAAGAATGCATGAGAAATAGTCAAACTTTCTCTGGGTTAATTGCCACGTTGGGTAAATCCATCATGTTGCTGAAGCATAACTAACTGCCTTTTTCCTCCCAAACTCACACCCCCACCCCAAGAGTAGCCCGGCTCCAAAAATCCTCCCAGCTACATCCGAAAAAACCATCGTTGACCTGGCATCCTAGGGCAAGCCCAAGGCTTGCAGGCACGATGCTCTCCTACGGCTGGAGGAGAAATGGCTTCTTGCAACACGGCATCCAAAAAATGCAACAAAACCCAACATTAACAGAACCCAACAGGCAATAATAGAACAAGAATTTGCCTCCAAATTCCTTCTTTAAGAAGAAATTTGGTTGCTAAAGAGCATCGCTGAGAGGGAGAAGTTGCTTTCTTGTCTTTCAAAAGTATTTGAGATTTCAAAGGGTCTGCCCCACTGTGGAATGAAAATAAAAGATGTTTCACAGCCTTTACATTTCTTACCAACTCGAGGAGACCTCTCAGTCCTCTTTCTTCTGTCAGATGCTATTAAACCCAAACAGACCCTGGAGCGTCTCCCGCTCTGGTACGACTTTTCCCAGCTGCCACAGCCCTACATCCCCAGCACGAAGGGGAATGACAGATTTTTATTCCATCCAGCACTGCCTTCCACATTGCTTCCTACACCCGAGCTTGCATACGAGCCATTCAACCTTGTCTCCTAAAGGCTTGTAGAGCTGACAAGCAAATCGTGATATCCACAACGTGCCTTCCTTACAAAGTTGTCTTTAAACTGAGACAAAGAGTCGTTGCTCATGAAAAGGACAGTTACGGTCCAAAAATATCCTGTGCCTCTTCCTGACCATCCCCTGCACTAAAACAATGGGCAGCAATAACCCTGCAAACCCCTACGACACCGCGACGTGATTTTCCACCAGCCCGAAACAAGGATGAATCAGCGGGAGAGGCGGCGTGCCAACCCCTCCGCCGCCGGCACTCCACGGCACGCGTTACGCTCCCGCCTCCCCAGCACCGCCGGCGGACCACACAGTTCACCCCGCTGGAGATGTCGGCTCAAGTGCTCTGCAAACAGACTCAAGAGCTTCTTGTCAGCCATACAGGACAGTCCCCGCTTTCGTAAGATCCTGTTGTTGCAACCGAAGAGCACCGAGGATCTCCCGGGGAATTGCTGCCTGGGGTTGCAGCCTTTTGTTGCCTTGAGTTCAGACCCATTTGAGACGACCAGCTCTATACTGGTCCAACCAGTGGGGTCTGAATCCCAGTCCCAACATGGCCGCGGTGCCGTGGCACATGGATCTCCCTGCGCCATGTCCAGCCCTTCTCAGCCCTCTCCTCGGAGGATGCAGCGCTCTGGCAGGAAGGGAGGCGAGGCGGCAGCTCCCCTTTGGTGCCTCCAGACTGGTGTCACCAGCCAAGCCCATGGCATCGGGATGGAAACGGTGCCTCAGGTCACCCCCAGGATTGCCTTTGCCACCTTTGTCTGACCTGTTGGCTCTAATCCCCTGCCCTACCAGCATGATCCATAGCTTGCTACACACAGTCCCCTTTTTTAACGAGTTAAACATCTTTGACAACTCAAAACAAAGCTATTTCATTAAAGTTTGAAATTTTAAGCAAGACCAACTCATTTTCCTCGTAGCTCGACATACGTCTGTCAGTGATGTGATGGACAAACCGCAGCAAGACCACAGCACTGAGATGAAATTTCAGCTCAAAGCATGTTTTCTTTTATGGTCGTTGAGTCCCATGAGAGTTGTGGAAGGAGGAAGATGGTCAAACACCCGCGAAACGAGCACGGGGAGCCCGGCCGGCAGCAGAGCCTGTGCCACTCCTGCAAGACTTGCTAAACTCGGGGTTGATGAAATATAGAGATAGTAGCTGTTAAAACAAATAGCTGAAACGGCCAATTATACAAAGGCTTGGCCAAAATATTCAAAATTCTTGGCCAGAATTGTGTAGACTTTTAGAGAGCGGCAAAAAACATCTCTGAAAAAAGCCATTCCTCTGAATTTCAGTGCATTGATCTAAAACACATGGGCATCAGAAAGCTTCAAAAAAAAAAAAAAATCCAAACCAAAACACCAGGATCTTTTACCTGGGAAAAAGGGGATTTTCCGCTCATCCTGTTTTCTAATGTAGCTGGAGAATTACGGCTGTTCTTAAGCACTGCCTTCCTCCTAAGAAGATGCGCGCTATGGATTCAATTCCATTAAAGCAAAGAACTCTGAGAACAAAGACAACGTGAATCGGGCGTAGCATCTATGTCCCCGTCCCCTGACATGCGGCACCTGTGCAGTCTCCAGAGGACCTGGGACATGGTCCAGCAGATGCATCTCTCTCACCCGGACACTGCAGAGGGGTCCAGACCCCTCCTGCTCCCCGGGGGTTAGCAGTTATGCAGATTTATGAGACTACGTTAATTTTGGATTGTATCCCTTTAAGCAAACACCAAATAAGGTTTGTGCTTGACTCTATCTCTCATCAGAGATGCTGAGACAAGAGGAGTTTAATAGAGAATTCCGATTAAATTAATTCCAATTAATTCACTCCATCCTCCACGACTCCCCCCACCGCGCGCAGCCCACCAGCGATGGGGGCGGACAGCTTACCCGTTGCCTTTTCAGGGTTATTGCACATGAAACACTGCCACGTTCCTGTTTCTTCGCTGTAGCCGAATAAATCAAAGAACCTCACTTCTTCCAGGTGCATCTGCACATGGTCCAGGTCCTAGGCCAATAACGAGAAAAAAACTCACTCACAAGGTGAACCGCGGCATGGTTAACAGTTCGTAACCCAAAATCAGAGAGGGAGGCAAACGGCTGCCATCGACTGTCCTCTTCCGTGTGTCTCCTGCAGACAAACAGCCTGTTGGGGCAAATGCACTGAGCAGGATGTCTCTGTGTTGTGGTTTGGACCCTGGCTGGCAGCAAAACAACACAACAGCCGCTCACTCACCCTCCCTCCTGGGGATGGGGGAGAGAATTAAAGGGGTGAAGGAAAATGAGGTGAGAACAATTTAATAACTAAACTACAGTAACATTGTAAATAATAACAATGATGATAATAATATATGCAAATATACAGATGAGTGACACACAGTGACACTGCTCACCACCCGATGACCAAGGCTCAGCCTGTTCCTAGCTAACGAACCCAGAGCAGAGAGAGTCCTGAAACCACAGTCCCGACACAGAGATAAGAGCCTGAGTGTCTGAGACCCTGAGAGAGGGGTGACCCAGAGGGAGATAACCCAGAGCAAGAGAGAGCACTTCTGGACAGACCCTCACCTCTCTCCTGGCCATGCCGGGCATGGGATGGAATAAACCACTGGCCAGTTTGGTCTCAGTCCTAAATCTGAGGTCAAATCCTGGGCTGGTCACTGGGGCTGTGCTCCCTCCCAGCTTCCCCTGCCCCTGCAGAGGACTGGTCTGGGATTTTTTTTTGCCTCTTCAACACTGCCGCCAGCAGTCCTGCCCAGCACATTTCCCACCAGCTGAACCACCTTGATTACCTCCAGTCCTATCTCAGGATTTTTCTCAATGATCCAACCAGATTCCTCATCAGAGCAGGAGCTAGTGGCTGAGGTCCACTTTATTTTGACTTTTTTCTTTTTTTTAAGGAAATAATAGAGGCTCTGAATCCAGCCGCCTGCACTAACACAAGTGTTTAACGTGAACGTTAATACGGACGTTTCCAAAAACCCAGCAACAACAGGACTGACTGATCAAAGAAACCCGCAGAAAGGATGCCTGCAGCTTCAAGTACGGGGAAAGCCGGAGGATGCTCCTTTAGAGGCAATTAACAACACTGCATAATTCAGCGTATTTTAAACCCTGTTATTTCATTTTAAAACAGATTGTGATCTCACACATAAACAAGCCTTGGTGTTAAATAACAGCAGCCAGGGCTCCCCCTGCAAACACCGAGGAGCTGCTCAGAAAACACTCCTGTCTGTTTGCCTGGGGTCTTCGCGGATCTGCAACACCGCCCGCAGCAGCCTAAAGAAAACCAGGGATTTGCGCAGTCGGTGGGGAAAACACCAGCCCCTGCCAGGGACGTGAGTTCATCGCACGGAACAAGGCTGTGCAAAGGATGCGGTTGTGCGATTTGGGCCTTTTCAGGCAAGTTTTAATGAAGGAGATGGAGCAGGAGCCTGGCGACCCAGCTCTGGATACGTTACCGAAGATCTTCTTCTCCTCCAAAGAGGAATTCTGTACATTGGAGGAATTCAGCTGGCTGCTGCGCAGCTTCTCTCCGTGTTCTCTGGCTGCTCGGTCGGCATGGCATCGGACAGTCCCAGGCTCCCTGCCTCCCTTTGGATGCTTCGTGCGCGGTGTGGGATCCTGAGCAGATCCTCCTGGGGCAGGAGAGCTGAGTCCTCGGGAGGGACAGACCCCCCCCAGTCCCCCTGGGGTCCCCTCCCGATGTCCCTGTGCAGGGGACAGCAGAGCAGAGCACGGCCACCGACGCGTACCCTGGTCTTCCTCCCACCGTGGCATCTGGGAGGACACAAGATGGGCAAAAAAAGGACGGTGCTGCTCTCGGTGGGGCTGGGCAGGACATTCTAAGGACGCGGGGACAATGCGGGACAGAAAGCCTAGGAGCTTCTCCATCCTGGGAAAAAATCTTTTGGTGGCTGCAAGGAGCCAGCTCTGGACTGAAAGAGGACAAATATCACTGAAATATCAACGCAGCGATCTTTCTTTTCCGCTCTGTACTCCGGCACGCTTGAAATAATCCGCAATAAGCCACTTATTTCAGGGGGACGCACAGGGAAAAAGCCTAATTGGAGAGGAGAGACTGATCTCAGCCCCACGCTCCATCGGCTTGGAAACTTGAGTGACTCCGTTGTGACAACACGGCGATTTTCTCTGCTGCCTGAACAGAGACAGCAGCCAAAGGGAAGGGCAGAACAGAACGAACAACGGCTTAAAAAAAAATGCGAATTCTTCTTTTGCAAGGCTGCTGAACAAAAGGATTTTTAAGGCTTCTAAAGCAGCCCCCATCGCGCTCTCCTGACGCAGCATGAGTCAACACCAAGAATCCAGCAACCAGCCCAAGACCAGCCCCGTCTGTGTAACGTGGCCCGCGTGCGCTTCGGTAAAGAACGATGAAGCAACCGAGAGGAAATCTGTAAGGACATGCATCTGGAAACGCTTTCCTTCTGGCACGTCCGAAGCCGTGCTGTGTAAATATTTTTTTGGGGCATGAGCAGGCTGCCCAGGGAAACGCGACATGATTCTCGTAAGCCAGGTACTCGCTGAGATTCCTCGCACACGCGCCCTGGGAGAAATTCAGAAATCGCTTACGGTGACGTAAGAATTTACTCTGGAATAAATCATTGGTGTAATAGATTTTTCTCCAGGTTTACAAAATGCTTTAGAATACATATTGGGGGGAAAAAAAAAAAAAAAGTTTAAATTCCTTTCCTCTGGATTAGCCACAGGGTCCCGGGGCAAAAGCAGAGCAGTTGCAGAGCAGCGCTGCAGCACCGGCTCCGCTGCGGTTCCCGCCGGCTGCTGGGGGTCGGACCCTCCCCGCAGGCTCACAGCACAGAAATTCCTCGGTTCTGACAAAGCATGACGCATAAAACTTACTATAGAATGTAATCCAGGCTGCTGACGCTGCATTTGTATCAACAGATTTTAAAATATTTTAAATTAAAAGTATTTAAAATCTTTTAAAGTATTTAAAATATTTTAAAGTATTTAAAATATTTTAAATTAGAAGTATTTAAAATATTTTAAATTCAAAGGGCTACACTTATGAAAACAACCACACACCCGGAGTTTTGCCTCCTGCACTACTGGCAGAGGAATAATACCAACAACTGCAGTAATTTGTCAAATCGTTCACAATAGTTGAAGTTTTGTTAGCAAGAGGAAGAACTTCTGAAATGAGAATTTCGGATTCCTGCAGAAGTTTGGTCTGTCAAGCAAAGAAAGGACCAGGTCATGCCGGGAATGCTCCGGCTTGAGTTTCTGGGAATGTAAAAGCTAAAGGAAACCTTCCTTAAGCCTAGGTCAGAGAACTCAGTGGGGGCTTTTCTCAGCAAACGGAATGGAAATGGCACTGGAAACAAATTCATAAGCAAAAGCAAAACTGAGGAAGTAAATCCAGCAGCGTACTGCGGAGACCAAGAGCGAATATTGAAATCTTTTCCCATTTCAGATCATTGCATCCCCCTGTCTTCAGGCTCCGAAGGCTGTCGGGCAATCTGCAGCTCCCAGAGTTTCCCAGCTTCCACTCACTGCTTCAGTTCACTGACTCCCTGAATTTTGCGTTTTCCAGCGCCGCTATTTTGGGAACTGGGAGATGCTGTGGCTGTCATGGAATGATGAAAATTCCCAAAGTAGGCCAGTTGGTGGTATCTGAGCAGCGGCAGGATTACACAACCGATGTGCTGGAGCCTCGTCCCGTTTCCAGGGGGTTGGACACGCTTTGCCGACGTTGCGCGTGTGATGCAGGCTGGATGAGGCTTTGAGCAACCTGGGCTAGTGGAGGGTGTCCCTGCCCATGGCAGGGGGTTGGACTTGATGATCTTTAAGGTCCTTTCCAACCCAAACCATTCTGTGATTCTATGATCTCCATCGAATCCTCCCCGTGAAGGCACGCTCTCCCCAAAGCGCTTTATTCACCCCAAACCCTTTGACACTCCACCGGCTCTGAGTTTCCACTGGTAGATCTTGGCGTGGACTCAGGCTAAGCCTGAACAGAAAAGCCGTGGGATGAGTCAGGCTGGGACCTCACTAGCAGCTGAAACACTCAGCAGAAGCTCCGCTGTGTCCAAGCCAGGCTGGCCCACGAGCTGGGTCTCGGATGGGGGATCCCCAACTCCTCTTACCAGACGTGGTGGGGGCTCCTGCTTCACTGCAGCATTATCTCGGGGGTTCAGAAGGTGTTTCTAACAAAATTCCTGTTTTTAAATCACCCATAACCTTAGTAAATTAATCTTCTTCAGCCAGGCATCTTCACGCGTACAATGTTCTGAAAAAGAGATATTTTAAAATCATGTTTGACAATTCGTTTTACCCAATGGAAAATGGATGGAGATGTTCAGGAATACAACCAGTATTTGTTTTACAATCCTGCGGCGGCCCTTTCCCAGGAGCCCGATTCATAGCTTTGAAAGAGCGTTCGCTGAAATCCCGGAGACTGGAAGGAGGAATCTTTTAAAGGGTGGGGGGCAACCCGCGGTGCACAATCATTTCCATAAAATCCGACCCTGTGCCTAACTCGGTGAATTTCCAAGCAGCTGCCCAACAGCCCGTGGTGGCAGCTAATCTGGATCCTGAGTTTGAAACGGCGAGCAGGAGAAAATCCATCTGCGGCATCGCGAGTTTTCATCACGTCGGGAGCAACCCGCGTGGAGAGGGGGGCGGAGAACACGCCTGGAGACCTTCCGCAGCTCCGCACAAACCAACGCTGGGTGGAGGTTGGAAATACCATGGCTGGCGAACATTTTCCAACGTCCCCACGAGCCCAGCGCTTCGTATGACCGGGAGGGCAGAGGCACGCACCGTGGATCACCCCGTGGCCATCCCGGAGATGAGGACGTGGCGTGGCAGTAAGTGCAAACGCTGGGTAGACGACAGGGATAGGGCACAGAAGGGGATGGGGAAGGGAAAGGGATTTAATTTTTCACAATCTGAGCACAGCCAAGACTCGCTGTGGCTATTGTAACGGTCTTTGTACAGCTGTTCTAAAAGTCAGAGCAAAGTTCTTCTATTTTTGTTTTTTTTTTCTTCCCGAGGGAAAAAAACCAAGCTTACCTTTTGGTGTGGAAACGTGGACTGAATCATGGCAGTTTCAAAACTGTGCGTCCCCTTGAGCTGCGTCTTCTCCCACAGGGCTTTGAGTGCTTGCACGGAATTACTCTGTGTGGACAGAGGTTCTGCAAACAAGCTCTGCAAAAAATGTCGAAAACGGGATTTCATAAATTTTTTTTCACTTGGCCATTAACAAAGAGCACCATGTTCTGACGGCGGGACAGCCACGCCAATAACCAGGGGTTAGTTCACTGCGAGGAGTTATGATGGATCACTGTGCAGGCAATTAGAGAAATCCTCAAATATCTCATTCCCTTTGGGGCTTTTCGAAATTGTACATCAGATATCAGGGGCTCACCCGAGATGATCTATCAGCTATCGCTGCGCACAGCAGGTTGCACGCCCTTTTCGCATCGCAGTGCTGGTTCATCGAGCCGCCAGCAGCCCCAGCCTCTGCGTGCCAGGAGCACATCTCGGCGGCGTGCGTCCCTTTGGAAAAGCCGGGTCACCTACCAGCTAACGCCGAGGGATGCTCAGCACCGCTGCGGGTCTGGGGGGTTCCTCTGGACCCGGCTGCAGCTCGTGGTCCTTGCGCAGGGACAGGAACAGTACGTTTGCCACCGCACCGAACGGGCAACGGGGTGAAACACAAGAGGAAAAACTCCACAGAACACCTTCAACACCAGTTTTGCTGGCAGAGCACAGGACTTTTCAGCCCCTGAAGATTCGCAAAACAAGATGAAGCCTGCGCGGGGTTGGGTGTTCTCCCCTCTGAAACTCCCCGTTTCAAAGGACAGCGAGGATGCACCTTCACGCTGCCTGGAATTATTCTAATATTTCACCAGCATCACGTTCTTCATCGTATAAGCTGCACAAAGCGTTACAAGAGCACTACGAGAGCTGAGCGTTTCTGCCCCCGCTATATCTGCTACATGATCTTGGAATTAAAAAATGCATTTGCGTGCAGCAGCCAAGTTAAAAGCACACAAGCAAATCTGATTTTCCGTATTTCGAGTAATTGATTTCGCAATAGGAACAATGTCCTTTCAACGTAAGTTTCCTGGATGGACATTCCTCCTTCTCTTTCTAAACAGAAACCCGACCATCCCGATCGCACCGTCTGGCATCCAGCTGACACGGACACATCCAGCGAGATGCAAACCAGGAATTTTATCATGGCAGGGGCAGCACATTTTTCCCAGCTAAGCTGTCAGAAACAGCCGGATCATTTTGTCCCAGGAAAGAGGGAAAGCAGTCCCTCTGGCATGAGAAAACAGCAGCTCAACGAGTCCGTGCTGGGCAAATTTCTGTGCTGGGCAAATTTCTGAGCGACCCTGGGGAAGGTGTTCGGAAGGGACGCTGGTGCTACCAGAGCAGGACCAGGGAAATTAAACCATAAATCATGTAGCGTTAGAAAATTATTTTAATGAATGAATTAAAGTAAGCATCCTACCAAAGAACCTCTACAACATCACCCCTTATTCTACTTTCGTCCATCATCGCTTAGCTGTAAGGCAATTTCCCAGATCTCCGCTGACATCAGCTTCTCTCCCCACTGCCCTGCACTAATCAGCTCCTGTGTTGTGACTTCCATCCGAGGGTTTCAAAACAGGATATAATTATTCACTAATATTTTTTCAAATTAAATAGAAAATAAAAAGAAAACAGGGTCATAAAATTAGGGATCTCTTCTGGAGACCTGAGAGAAAAAGTCTCCTCGCTGCTCCTTCTGCGGAACGCGACGTCAAACAGAGCATGGAGCGACTGGCGAAAAAGGAATAAAAATACGATAACTGGAATTTAAACCTTCAGAAACCGTATATTAGTTCATCTGTCTGTGAGTCTATGATGGATCTGCTGAAAACTACATTTTTATCACCGGCCTTTCATTTAACTCATTATTAACACACTATAAATACATTTTATGTCAAATTTATCTCCTGTACAACTAGGCTTAAATAACATGATCCCAGGGTTGAATTTAGTAATTTAATCATAGTTAGATAACCAGAATTTAAAAGCTTTAAGTACTCAGGGAGGACCAGTGTTTGGGGGGAGCATCCAAAGGGAGCAGGACCCAGCAGGGACAGGCAGGGATGGGACAGGGGGAGCGGGTACCGCAGGGCAGAGGGATGGGGATGGAAACGTCCCTGTGAGCTGGGAACGGTGAGAACGACAGTGATCCTGATAACTGGGAGGGGTTAAAGGCAGAGGGGTTTCAACGAAGAGTGTGTCGGGAAAAGGCGAGGCACAGGAATGAGAGGTGGATTTGGTGATGACATCACCCGTGCCATGGTTCACACCGTGGACCACAGACGGAGCGGAGAGCGATGTGTTCATGGCCAGCGTGCCGGCTCTGCCACCGTCTCCTCAGCCTCTGCTCCTCCTCGCTTGTTTCAGTGCATTTTAGTGCTTTTATCCACATTTTTCAACATCCGTTTTCCTCTCATCAGGAATAAAACGACACATTTATAACGTAATTCCTGTATTGTCTCTAGGTCCTGCTAGCATTCAGCCTCTCTCACCAGGGTTTCATTGGCAGAGTAATTCACCTCCTTTATTTTCAACTTTCCACGTTGTCATCTCCCCCCTCTTTCTCCCTCTGCCCTTCTTTCTTCCTTTGCTCTGTCACTGGCCTCTCCTTCACCAGCTCCTGACCATCCTCATCCTCACCTATAGCAAAGCCCCCAGCCCCACAAACAGCCCACGCAGGCACCGGGAGCCACGGAGACCCCGGTACTCCCACTGACCTGCATCTTTTAAAAACGTTTTTTGTATTTATTTCCAGGAGCAAACACAGGGAAGAGCGATGCGAGCGGTTAAATTCCCAGCATAACTCACCGCGCGTGCCTGAAATTTCAGATAAATTTTTAAGGTGGGATGAACTGCGGTGATCAGCTCGACACAGGTTAAGGAACTGAGCCTTACCATTTGTGATGGGTTGGCCCTTGGCTGGGGGCCAAACCACACACACCCGCTCACACAGTCCCTGCCCCCACCCAATCATAGGGGAGAGAATTAAAGAGGTAAATGGCAAAGAGGACTCGTGGGTTGAGATAAGGACAATTTAATTACTAAACTACAATAATATTAGAAATAATACTATATACAAAGATGCAATGTGATACACAGTGATAATGCCCCTCCCCACCTGATGGCCAAAGGCCCAGCCCACTCCCAGCCAATGGCCCCGAAGGAGGGAGAGAATAGGTGATACACAATTATGCTGCTCCCTCCCCGAAAAAAAAAGGCTCGGCCTGTTGACAATGATACTGCCCCCCCGAAAAGGCTCGGCCTGTTGGCAGCTAATAATCCCCAGAAACCGCACAGATGATTCCCCCAGAAAGGGGGGGAAAGGGGGGAACAAACCCCACCTGCTCCATCCTGAAGTGCGAATGTGGGGTTTCCTCTACCAATCCCATACGATCTGTAACCTATTGGGAAATTCCCCAGGAGCCCAAATCCGGGGCTGTGCTGGGAAATGGTGTTAAAGGCGAGCAAACAGCTGTAGGGTTGGTAGGAGAACAGCACCGATCGGATTTGCAAATTCTGCTCTGTCCAAATTTCTGCAGCAAAAAATCCCAGCGGGGGCTGCACCTCGGAGCTCCACCCGCAGCCTCGGGGCTGATCCTGCTCCCCTGCAGGTCCACTGCAAGGCACTGGGACTTACTGGAAGTTTTGCCTGAACGAGGACAGTAAGGTTTGGTCCCACTTTTGTATCCCCAGACTGTGTGATCTCTCCGTTTTGAATTTGTTGTATTTCATAGAAATATAAAAAAAACCCGATAAACTGCAAAATCACTTCAACCTTCGGAGAAATCCCAAGGCTCACAAAGCGCTGTGGATTAAGATGATTATTTAAAGAGGTTACCCATTAAAACATTTTTTTTTCTAAGTACAAAATTAGCGATATAGAGGTGCTAGTAATTCGTATCGCACACACCTGCTGGAAGAGGAACATGAGATGGATCCAGAGCGGAGGCTGCTGGCTGACCAGGGTGAAACTGGATTTGCTGTACAGGCAGTAATGGCCCTTTAGGGGACAGCTGAAGAACAGCTTTGCTACGCAGCTTCTGACGGTATCTAGAGAGAAATATACAGAATATTAAAAACAACTCCAGAAAAGACAGAAACCTAGCTGCCCATCACCGGGACGGGCAGTCACACGATCCCAACATGGGGTATCCCAGGCTGGGTCAGCTCACCCTGAAATTAAACACGAGCCATCTGACAGGACCAAGAAATTTAATCTCCTGTGCTTTAAATCTTACGTAGGAATCATTTACTCCCAAATGCAAAAGGCACAAGCCGGCGCGCAGTCGGGCTGTTTATCGTCTTTGTGCTTTCTCCTGCATTCGGTCCCGTCGTTTGGCTTATTGAACCGGACAGATCTGTCAAAACCGTGCATCGCTTATTCTTATTTAAAGAGTTTGTTGGAAAAAAAATCCCTTATTAGGAAACGGCCATATGGGGGCCTGACATCTGTGGGATCGGTGCCGAGACTTTGTGCAGTGAAAGCTGGTGTCTGCAGGGATGGAGGAGTGCGGCCGCGGCTCCCAGCCAGGAATGGGCTCGTTCAGCTGCTGGGAAAAGCCGTGGTGCTTCCCCCCTTTGCAACGGGTCCTTTGTCACTTTGCAACGTGACACAGCGACTGGCTCAAAGCAGCACAGCTGCTGGTGAAAGTTGTCATGGTTTTGACACTGGCTAGCAGCAAAACAACACAACAGCCGCTCACTCACCCTCCCATCTCCCTGGGAGGGGGGAGAGAATTAAAGGGGTGAAGGGAAAAGAGACTCGTGGGTTGAAATGAGAACAATTTAATAACTCAACTACAGTAGCATTGGAAATAATAATAATAGTAATATATATAAATAGATAAAAGAGTGACACACAGTGACACTGCTCACCACCCCATGACCAAGGGTCAGCCTGTTCCCAGCTGACAATCCCAGAGCAGGGAGAGTCCTGAAACCACAATCCCCAAGCAGAGATAAGAGCCCAAGTGTCCGAGAGACCGAGATGACCCTGAGAGAGGGGCCACCTGGAGGGAGACAACCCGGAGCAAGAGAGAGAACTTCCAGACAGACCCTCACCTCTATACTGGCCGTGCCGGGCATGGGATGGAACAGACCATTGGCCAGTTTGGGTCTCAGTCCTAACCCTGAGGTGGAATCCTGGGCTGGTCCTGGGGGCTGTGCTCCCTCCCAGCTCCTCCTGCCCCTGCAGACACGGGCACAGCAAAGTCCTGGACTGTCCCGGCAGCAGCTCTGCCCATCGGTGTGGGATCAGCTTCTCCCCAGCACAAACCCCAACAGCCTCACACCAGCTGCTGGGGAGAAAGTGAACTCTGTTCCAGCCCAAACCAGGACAAAACCCCCCGGTCACAACTGCCAGCACAGCCACAGACTTTGCAGCAAAACACACACAGAGTTTAACTCCCAGTCCCAACTCCAGGGCACTAGGACACACAAAGCATCTCCAGCTCTCCCTGCTCTTTATGCCACCTGTGATCACGTCATCTGTTGATAAAAGTCCTGCAGAGGTTACGTGGACTCTGAACGTGTCCTTTGGGATCACCTGCCCAGTGCTAAAGCTATATGCTACGTCACGTTACCTGACCCTGAACTCCCCATGCTGGTTTTAACTGGAAATTAAGCCCTGGAGATGCACGATTCTGCTTTTGCAAAAATATTGACCTTGAACCCTCGTTTTCTGTCTTTGGATGACTACTCCTAATGACAACAGCATGTTAGGCATGACCTAACCAGGCTTCTTTATTAACTTAGAACAGTGGTATCACTTTATAGCCCCTCTGAACAGGAACAAGCGGATATCCAAGGTGAAAAGGCACGGAAAAAAAACCACAGAGAGCCTTAGAGGATGACCTTGATGCAAAAATAGGGGAGAACCCTCTTCACCCAGCTGGAGAGTTGAACTTGGGAAGCAGAGGGGAACGACCGGTCCCACCAGCTGCTGCCACCGCACACTTTTCCTCGCTAAGGGCAGAAATGACGGATGGACAGACAGACAGACAAGCAATTCAAAGGAGAGGAGAGAGCAGCCGAGGCTCCCGTGGAGCCAGCCGGCCAGGGCTCACCGCCCAGCATCCCAAAATGAATCACAGCGACACGGGAGCGTGACTCAGGGTCTCGTGCTATGCCGGTGAGTCACCGTGCCGCGAAGGTGTAGGAATGAAACGCTGTAAGGAAATATCTGAACTGGAAAAATGAGCTGTAGCTTTTTAGAAAATGTGGCTAAAGGGAGGCAGTTCGAACAGCACAGCCTTCCAGATCTACCGACAACGAGCGCCAGCAGCAAGGAGGACCGATAGCAGAAGGCAGCCTTGCTGTCCAGCCACAGAGCATCTTGAAACACTTGCTGTTTCTAACATTTTTCATTTAATCAAGATGTGAAAGCACAGGAGAGAAATGTAATAAATTCAGTATTTCACATAAAAACACCACGTACGAGGAATGAGTTTCCCAGAGGTACAAAAGCATGGATGTTTGTGCTTGAGCAAAAGTATCGATGGATCAGATTCTCACTAAAAACACGGAAAATTCAGGACTGGGATGTTGGAAGATGCTGCAGGGAGGCCAGATAGTTGTTAGGCTGGGAGAAAACACTGCAGAAGCTGGCAAGTGGAAACCCCTTCACTGTCCTTTGACAAAGCTGTTTGGATCTGCCGAGAAAAGGAAGCTCAGCAGCTGCAAGCTGGGACTGCAGAGCTCAACGAGGAGCCCCTGTAGCACAGGAGAAGGGATCTGAGGTGTAAGGATCCGCAGTGGGACAGTAGAGAAGCGTGCGTGCGACCGTAAGCTTTCAGCAGCAGAAAGTTGAACCAAAGATGCAAACGCTGCAAAACTCAGATAACAATTCCGGAAAAAGCCCAAACTTAGCTGCAGCTCACAGATACATCACGCCCACAAGCTGCATGACCAGCTTAGCAGGAAAAAGATGGGGCATAAAATGCACCGCTCCTGGATTAGTTGCTACGGGGAAAAATTGAGTTTCACGGAACTGCCCACACCAGGAATCTGCCAGCGTTCATGGTCAGTATAACGAAGGAGTTTGAGAAACCGAAAGGGTTAATTGGAGTGACTCCAACTCCTGGGACATACTACAGCACAAAACTAAATGATGTCCCCAAGGAGGCTGCTGACAGGATGCTCTTCAACAGCACGGTCCAGACTGAAGACCCCTGGTTCATGCATCACAGATGCCAACAAAACCTTAACTTCAACCAGCAGTAGAGCCCCTGGTTCGCAGTTAATTAAGGGTGCTCAGTGCTCGGTGGGGTTGTGTTTGATGGGGCTGTGAAGGAGGTTCCCAAATGCCACAAAACAAAAAAATTGCAAAGGATATATGGAGAGACACAAGATCCTAACAAATTGCTTAGCAAGACGTTGTGGATGACACAGAGGAAAATCCCAAGGCTGATAACACACGCCAAAGTCAAGGTCAGCGCCGGCGCTGGAGCCCGTGCTGGCTGAGAAAAAAGTTTGTTCCTGGAAAAAAGCAGCATTCATTTGTCAGTAGGGACTGAAAGCCAGCCTCCTACTCAGACAGTCTTTAAGCCTTTGGTATGAGATGAGCGATTACTCACAGCTATTTCTGCTGCACTGCGAAGGCTGAATTTGGCAATGTCTGATAACAAGCCCAAGTCGTCTACGTGGGTTTTTCAATGGTTTGCGATGAACTACCAGTTTCAACGTATAACGGCTGAGCTCAGTTATCCGAAAGTCGGTGGAAAGGGGAATTTAAGTAACAAACCTGTTCTGATGAAGGCTAAGGTGACCCTGATCCATATCTAGCCCTACGACACTGTATTTCGCTCAAGTGCAAACCAACACGCCAACACCGTGGGAATTCGTGTTTATGGTCACGGGAGACCTGCAAATAGATAGCCAAGGCAAAATGAGATGCTTGTCATCATCTGGGCACGGGAAGCTGCCCAGAATGAACCTGGGCACATTTTCAACAAAATGACTTGTTAGAAAAAACTATTTACATTGGACCATTTCACAAAAAATGTTTAAAATGGGAAAAAAAAAATACCATCATTTTAACGAACAGCACCAGTAGAGACTGACCCATCGTATCACACATCCCCCACTAACTCCCGCACAGAGACAGACCTTTAACTAAAAACTTTCTCTTTCTACCATTATGAATAATAAAATGGGTTTAAACTTTCATTCAAGTGTAACGATGGCAGTAGAGCTCTCTGGTACCACATCCTATATAAAAATATTGTGGGCATTGTGAATAGGATTCAACAGGTTATGAGTCTGTAGTGCTCAGAATATCCCTCCAGACACCTGTATTACACGTGGCAAGTGGTATCCCAACACCCAGCTGCTCTGACACTAACTTTTCTACGCTACATTTTCATTAAGAAGCCAAATGAATGTTTCTGGAAGTGATGATATTACTCTTCACAAGTATTTCCCCACTTGTCAGAGTCCACGCCCTGTATCCCACTGTAGCAGGGTGATAACACCCACCGTGGGGTTTGATATTTCTCGTCTAATATCGCACTTGAATAAGACATTATAAAAGGATCCCAAAGAACCGTCATTTAAACCTCAAGACGTCCATCCCAGGTCATTTTGGCTGTACCTCGTGGATCAGTCAGGAGCGTGGCAGGGTCATTTAGGAGCCAAGCATCCGCATAACACATCTGTGTCCATGCTTGTGCTCAGACACGCTCTGAGAATGAAAAAGATGTTTTTAAAATCCTTGTAGTATTTACAGATTCATGTACAATATGCAGCTGGAGAAGATACATTTGGGGCTTTCCTAAAGCACACGTAAGGAACGGGCTGAGCTGTAGGCAAGCGCTGCCCACACTTCCCCCGTCCATCACTGCAAGTTGTATAAACCACCGAACCAAATATCAACCTTGTGTCATCCCAGCGGATTCCAGAGGAGCTCAAGCAGAGATAACGCAACACCGCAAGACCTGTGCACACCTGAGAGACGGCAGGGCGGTCATTTCTGGGGAAAACCACCCTGCGTGTGCGCCTGGCAATGCACAGCGGCTCCGACGAGCAAGCAGGGGTGGGGTTTGGGGGTTTAGCTAGGAAAGGGGAGCATACAAAAAAAAAGTTGCTAGGAAGAACAAAATAATTCAAAGTAAAAAAAGCTTTGACAGGGAAAAGAAACCAGCCTCAGCTTACAAAGGTGGAGACAACTTAGGTCCCCGAATCTCAGTGTAATTCTGCACGTGGAAACACATCGCTGCCTGCCCTGACCTCGCCTGGTGAGGAAAGATGGATTTAGCCCCAAAGAAACTTCCAGGAGATCAGTAAGATACAACACACGGGAGATTCCTGTCAACAAAACCTCCTTGCTCGTGCACGGCACGTCTCGGCGAGCGCCGGTAATCCAACGGCGACTAAAGGTCCTTTCAAGTGGATTTAAAGCCATGAAGTCTGAATTATGGCCAAGATGGATCTGCAAGTCTTTAAAATAACTGGTCAGAAGCGTGTAAGGGAGAGAGGAAGGAAAAAATGAACTCATTTCCCCGAGGACGCCAAGCCGATGACACTGGTCACATCTAAGCTAGACACCTACAGACCTAGAGCCAGTGCTGTACCGTAGGAACCACTGTTGCGTCCAAGCGTGGAAAGAAAATTGGAAGCAGAGTGTTTGTGCCAACTGCTGTTTCACTGCGTAACCCACCCCATCGGACCCCGATGAGGTTTTATGGAAACACCGGTTCACCCACGAGAGCTGGGCGATGGATGCGATCATTTTGCAGATCGCGATCCCAAGGAAACCCTCCTCCAGTCAAACATTCCTCATCGCATCTGTTGGCAAGTCTCGAACTTCTAGCAAGAGAAGAAGCAACAACTTGTTTTTCCTCCAGGAAACAAGAGAATATTTGTTGGAATGTTAAAGCCCACTACTAAGTGGTTGCGCCTGGGGAAAAAGAACAAAATATAAACAGAAGAATGCCAGTGGAGCTGGTAATTGTTGTTTATTCCAGCTGAACATGCTGAGCTAAACTCGGAGAGACGCAGGCGAGTAGGTACAGCGTCACTGGTTCTGGGAACAGCCAATGCATCATTTGATTTACATCGGTAATCCTGTCCTATTAAATAAAACCTGTTAATAGGAGTAAAAGTATGCTCATAAATTTCCCAAATAGAACCAAACCCTCCCGTAAACATGGAACCAGAGAGTGAGAAATGTACAGAAATTTTATAATTTCAGTTTGAAGCCTTTTTCAGCTTGCTCAGCTTCCTTTTCCCGATCACTTGAGTTTGGATTATAAGTATGCAAACAATAAATACATTTATAGGAGAAAATGGCACATTTTAAAGAAATCTGCTTCAAGAAATGCTGATTTATGGGGTTGTTGGGGTTTTTTTTGTTAACACTACTAGCTTTGCACACACACCATAACTCAGCCCAGTAGATTCCACCTCCAGCAAGCTACACAAAAATTAACGGAGAAGGCACGCTGTAACGGGGTCCGGACAGCCACTGCAATGCACTCCGAGCGGCAAAAGCCACATTTGAGAACATACAGATCAGCTTAACTTTATAAAACCCTTTACACAACCCTTTCCCGCTGGGGTAATGAAATACCGACGTCATTTGGGAAGGCACAGCAGGGAAGTCTCTGCCACACTGTCCCACCTTCTGCTGCCTGCATCCCTGACCAAGGGGCACCAGCAGCTCCCCGAGGAGCCGGTGGCTCCGTCCTGGTCCAACCCAGCAGCTCAGCAGTCCTCTGGTTTGGTTTTCCCCCCAGGAGAGCGCTGACACCACCCCAGGGGAATCCCCCAGCTACCAGAAGGCGCATCTGGAGACCAGCCTGCTGGAGCTGGTGCCTCCGGATTAGGTGTGAAGCGCACGGTTTGCTGTTATCACGTCCGGGAGGGCAGCGACTTAAGAGCGTGTTCATGTTCCTATTACGCTCCCTGTTGCGCCGAGAGCTTCTCCGCGGTCTGACGACGCGCATCACCGTGAGCGCGATGGCCATCCCATGAGTTGGCGCTTCCATCCTCACGGCCAGCCCCCACCTTTGGGATGCATTTGCAATCCCAGCCCTGGAGGATAAAATGCCAACTCATATTTTTTTCTGACCTAGCAGCAGCAGAGTTCACCGCTGGAAACTCTGACCTGAGCCTGCGCAGCTCTGTGGTCCCACCGAAGGAGCAGAGGTCCATCTGTTCCAAATCAACGCTGGGCTTATGGAATGCTGGAATTTATCAGCCCGGTGCAGGGGCGAGCGCTGCAGGGGAGCAACGCGCTTTTCCATCCATGCCGTCATATGGTACCGATTATCTCCCAGTACAGCATAAACCGTAATAACAACCAGACCCAGGGCCAGTGTACTGCAACCTGTTTCCCCTGCCGCCTCCTCCTCTTTCAGCGTTCTGTCATTAATCCCATACAATGTTTGCTGTTTGCATTTCCTCCTGGAGGGCACTGAGGAGCCAGGAGTGACTTACTGCTATAAAACAGAATATTTTTAATTGGAGGGCATTGCATTTTGAATGTGGCTTCAGTGGCCAAGGATGGTATGATGCACAACGTCTCCCTGAGCTCCATCCTCGTATAAAGGAGGCGAGGAAGGCTGGAGATGTGCAAATCCCTCGGTATCCTCCCCACACATCCACTATCAAACACTTTCTTTCCAACACTCCATGCTCTGAGCTGTAGCCATTCATGGTGGCGTTTTTATCCCAATTATCTAAAGAGCAAGTAGAACTAATGTGGAAAACAAGGACCTGCCCTCGAGCTATGACCAAATCCAGCAGCCATCCAGGCTGGTGTCTGGGAACCATCTGACACCAGCCACTCCCAGAGGCAGGATGCACGCGGTCCCGCATTTCATCTGCCATCCCTGCACGGCTGGGAAACAAGAAGAATAAGTCAAACATCATCCGACGTGCAGGGTTCAAGGTGAGACCCCATCCCTGGAGGGGTTCAAGGCCAGGCTGGATGAGGCTTTGGGCAACCTGGGCTGGTGGGAGGTGTCCCTGCCCATGGCAGGGGGTGGCACTGGGTGGGCTGTAAGGTCCCTTTCAAACCAAACCACTTCCAGCCTCCTTGGAGACATCACTTAGTTTTCTGCTTTAAGATGTCCCAGGAGTCAGAGTCACTCTAATTAACCCCTTCAGTTTCTCAGACTCCTGCTTTGTATTGAACATGAACGCTGGCAGATTCCTCCTTTGGGCAGTTTGATTAAACTCAACTTTTCCCCATAGCACCTAACCCAAGAGCAGTGGATTTTATGCCCCATCTTTTTCCTGCTAAGCCGGTCATGCTGCAGCTGTGACCTGCAGATGAATTAGGGCTTTTTTTCAGAATTGTTACATTGAGTTTAGCAGCATTTGCATCTTTGTTGGTTTAACTTCAAGCCCTGGCTTTCTGCTGCTGAAAGCTTACGGTCGCACGCACGCTTCTGATATTGCAGGTGCAAATCTGGGCAAAGCAGTTCAAACTAAACAGGAACTGAACTAAACCGTCAGCCCCAAATTAAAAAAAATATAAATAAATTAATTTTTCTGGTTTCAGATGCCTTCTTTCCGCCCCAGTTTACATCCCCTCTCAGACCGCATTGTTAGTTCCAAAAGATTCCCTTACGCACGCACCCTGGAAGCTGTTGCAGCTTCTCTGTTCTTTAAAACACCCTGAACTTGACCATTTTCTTAATCTGAGACATTCTGGCCAGCAGCCCAGTCTTACCCCTGCTTCTGCTCATCACCCGGTTCCCAACCCTCCTCCGCCTGAAGCGCACGCGGCCAAAAATAGTAAATAGAGCACGCGATAGCGGAGCTGAGGACACGTCCATCATTCAACGTGCGTGGAGGCAGCTCCAAACCATCACAGACCGACCATGGGTCCACCCTCACGGCTCTTAACCCGCGTCCCTTCACAGCTGTAAAATCTAGCACTCAAAGTAACGTTACCTACATTTTGGCACACAGGATAATTCGAATGAGCTTATAAATCAACAAGGAAACTGAAAACACGCATTCTGTAGAGCAAAAATATTTTGTGAGGGCTAATAACCTGCACAGCAAATGGGTGAATCAATAGGGGAAAAAAAGAAAATTTGCAAATCAGGATGTTACAGAGGGTGGCTGGAGGGGTTCAAGGCCAGGCTGGATGAGGCTTTGGGCAACCTGGGCTGGTGGGAGGTGTCCCTGCCTATGGCAGGGGGTGCCACTGGATGGGCTTTGAGGTCCCTTCCCACCCAAACCACTCCATGATTCTATGACTCTATGCAGGGGACTGGGAGTGGTCATCGGATCTGTCCCCTTGCCCACACTCGAAGCCATTTAAGCTCCTTATTTCTCGCCTTGTCCAGCATGGGCTGTCCCCCAACTCTTTTGCTCATACCTGACAACTGTTATCGAGTCCTCCCTCAGTTTTCTCCCACTTTGGTCACACCACCACATTTTCTCAATTTTCACCCTTTCGAGGGATGTTGGAGTGTCAATTCTGATTTGAGCCAGAAAGCCCCACCAGTACCTTCCCCTGGTACCAGCTCACAAAGGGCGAGTAAAAAAGCGAGGAGACCAGAACACGCACCCGTGGTCATTCCCCCCCTGCTCTCCTGGTGCCTCCATCTGTGACCCCGCCATTCCCAGAGTCAGGGCTGGTGTCACTTTGATGACCCTGGGGTGGCTCTAACCCATCACTCCTGAAACCAGGGATGCTGGATGTGCTGGAGCAATCAGTTCTGCCATTTAATTACCTGTATCAAATTATGGTTTTGAATTTGCTTCCTGCCAACTTCATTTCATGTTCTCTAGAACCTCTGTGAGGACAGACAGGGAGCCACCACCCCCAATTAATCTTCTCAGTCACTCATGATATTGTAGATCACCATCAGCTGCCTCTTTTCCACGGACTCCCAGTCCATTCTTCTTCCCATAGAGGTCTCAGGTTATCCTCATACTCCTGCTACAGACCTACTTGGTCCTCAAGACTCAGGCTCCAGTTCACGCAGACAATGACATAACAACGTCATCAGCAGGTGTCTGCTTTTCTTAATAATTCTTCTCTTGCCCATTTGCTTTGTGTCAGCTGCTGAGCAGTGCTATTTTCTTGCCTCTATTTCCTTCAAGCACCCTGTTTCATGGGAAATTATTCTCCAGTGCCCGTCTTTTCATATTTTCCCTGTTTTATATATTAAACTTTCAGTTCTGCAAAATCCTACACAACCACAAAATTAGCCGACTCTGTATATTAATATTTTCTGACATTTTCTTACTGTTTTTTTAAACATCTTGTTTGAAAAATAAAATGGACACAATTGAATGGGCCTTTATAGCTTGCAGGAATCACAGAAGTCCAATAGCTGCGAGGTTTTTGGTGGAGTGGTTTATGTAATATATGAAATATTTAAAAAGCTGTCCCCGGCGGAACGAGCCAGGCTGCATTTCTTCATCGTATTTCGAATGAGTCACATAAATCTCCTGTTCTGCGCATGTGTCCCTACTCAAAGAATTTCCCTAAGAATGCTAGTTGAGGGTTTTCAGGAAATTACAATAGTTTGAATGAATTTAGAAACAGTCGTATGCTTACAACATATCACAATGGATACTTCAGAGGGGAAACTGAGCAATAGTTGAAAAAAATATTCAAAGTATTGTATTTGATTAATGCAAGGTCATGGCATTCGGCACTTCAATTCCTGATCGTTCACTCTCGTATTTCCACTGTAATTTTATGAAAGAAAAGTTTTATCTTAAATTCCACCAAACAAATATTTCAAATAGCAAACCTGGAATTTGAGATATTTAGGAAATTCTTCAGAAACATAAGCTGTTAAGATATACAGTTATATCCCTTTTGTGAGTGGGAACTGCTTTTCAACTTCCTGACCACCAAAAACCAAAACAAACAAACATTTTATCAGCAAAAGTTGATACCTGATGGACCTGAAGTTACGTAGTACCAGAAGATGATGATTTAAGTGACTGCAAATCAGTGTAATTCATGGAGCTCACACCAGACGCACACATGTCCACGGTAAAGGAAGCGCCTGCTCCTCAGCGTAAGCAAGAGGCTCACAACCCAACCCAAAGAATTTTCTTTAAAGAGGAGCATCAAAGACCCATCTTGCACCGTACCGCCCATCGCCCCCGCAGTCTCCCAAAACCAGCTTTCTCGCGCTTGAAAACAAACACCCGTCCTTGATGAAAGCAGAAAACATTAAACAACACCAGGGAGAGGGGGAAATAGGATCCAACCCCACCCAAAGCACCAAGCGATCTCATTCTGTTGCACCTTCAAGATTTTTGTCCCTGTGCTGACCTGAGGGTCCTGACCTGCTTCATTGAGCAACCTGGGCTAGTGGGAGGTGTCCCTGCCCATGGCACGGGGTGGGACTCAATGGTCTTTAAGGTCCCTTCCAACCCAAACCCTTCTGCGATTCCATGATTTCTGGTGTATCTTGCAAGTCAACAGATTGTACAACACGTGAATGAGGAAGGACACCCAGATTTGCTCCGGACCAGCCCAGCAGAACAAGAAGGAGGGTTGTGTTAGCAGCTGCCTACCCACCCGCCTGCGCGGCCAAGCCCACCCATGGCACATACCCTCTTGTTGCGTAATGTCATTTTATCACGTTCCTTCCCATCCACGAGCTCTGCACTAGAGGACCTTTGCTGCCCATTTGCCTGAGCCCCGTGATGACTTTCCGTGCGGCGTTAAAACTTTCGTAACAGGAAAGGCTCACACATCTTACCTTCAATAACGCACTGATCGGGGATGGGGATTTTCCTCCCCATCTCTGTGACATACGCTTTCACTTTTCCCAGGTTTTCCTTCAAGTGCAAGTAGAGCTTGTCCTGGTACTCCACGGGGCTCGTCCCTGCCTCTGGGATTTCTTCGGGGGCCTTTTCTTTATTTATCATTTCTGGCAAATTTACCGATTCCGTGTTATCGATACTTTGGTGTGAAACCAAAGAATTCCCCAGTTGCATTGCTTCAGCGTCAACACCAAAAGCCAATTTGTCATTTTCTTGGCCGATGTAGATCTCGGTGAGGGAGATGCCAGCGGTTATCTCCCCGTTCTCCTCCTCCTGCCCGCTCTCCGAGTTCACCCCCTTCACGCGGACTGCGTGCAAAGCCAGGCTTTTGGACCTGCAAGGTGATTAAGGATTAATTAGGGAAGAAAAAATGTTTCAGAATAGAGGTAAAACACAACAATCACCCAAACACGTGCTCTTCCAAGTTACCTCTGTGCAGCTGGTCGAGAGCGGAACGCGGGGCTTGCTTAGCCAGAGGCAAATATCTTTCGATAAATATGCATTTCAAAAGCAAAGCCCAAGCCACAGCTTTAACGAGCAAATGAAACCAAATAATCTCCATATATCACAACATCTGCACGCCACGGATGGAGCCAGTCAACCTATCCGCACGCAACTGAGAAGCCCAGCGCTGGAGTACGCGCTTTGTCGGTCGCATCATCGAAATGCCATCCAGCAGCCCCTCCGGTTCCTCACTGCCCCACCCCTGTGTGCTCAGTTGAGCCTCTGTAAGAGCAAGAAGGGAACAAGCGAAGGGACTGAAAGGGCAAATTGGCGAGTGGCACTCCTCTCGCCCAGCGCGCGGGCAAAAGTTCATTCAAATATTTGATACGTGTGGTCAGCAAGAAAGGTCTCTCTATCTTCCTTCCTAGTGACATCTGCATGCAAATATTTTCCTATCCCTTGTGCTGTTTTAAGGCCCAGAAGAGATTAAATAAATAATTTAGGAAGATTTTATCCAGCCTTTGAACAGACTGGGTTAAAATTAGACTTACGATGCCCGCAGGTATCACGCAAGCAGACCAGATTCTCAATGTTTGCACCAAGTTTTATTACAAAACTGATATCCATGAAAATCCCTCGCACGTTTTACGGAGCCATACCTGTTAAATCTCATATCCTTCCTTTCCTCTTTAGAAACCTGGCCTAGGCTGTATCTCCGCACGGAGCCAGGAGTGCTGTTGTCGAGGTTTATTTTCTCTTCGAAAGCCTGTATTTTAACTTGCAGCTTTTCATCTTCCTCGTTTCCATTCATAACAGATTTTAGATCATCCGCTGGTACGGGAGGTTGTGTCTCAGTATCGTTTTCCATCCTAAGGGAGCAGAGAGCAGAGGTTTAACTCTGGCACACTGTGTTCATAGGGATGCTGATGCTGCCCGGGACCTGTACCGTGTACCTGGTAAAATAATTATGTTTCAGCAGAGTTTCTCTTAGAGGTCAATTAATCATTTTCAAAAACATCTTCTAGATCAACATCTCTGTCAGGTGGGTCAGAAACATCGACCACCTCTGGCAACAGGGGATTAGGAACCGCATGTGCTCTTTATCTGCATAAGCAAAACCCAGTTCCTTCGCTGGCAGTCCCACAGCAAAAAAATTTCAACTGAACTTAAACCATTCTCTCCAGCTTGCTAAACAGCAAGTTACTACATTATTTTCATAAACCAAAAGTTGAGCTAATTGCAGAGCTTATAGAAGTCTGTGGTTTTAAAGGTTTGATGAAAGGACACGCAGTTCCTACCCCACTACTGTACTCGGAGTAAGAAAAACATCTTCTAGCACATGGCCAGGAACAGGCTCAGGAAGAGTCCTAGGCAACGTGACTGAAGTTCAGCAGGAGAGAAAACAAAGAGTTAAAATGAACCTGTAGGACTGCAGGACGAGCTGCTTTATTTTGAATTTTATTGTCATGTCAGCCTTAGAATGTAGAATCAGAGAATGGTTTGGGTTGGAAGGGACGTTAAAGACCATCAAGTTCCAACCCCCTGCCATGGGCAGGGACACCTCCCACTAGCCCAGGTTGCCCAAAGCCTCATCCAGCCTGGCCTGGATGTGGCTTTGGGCAATGTGCAAGGTTTTAATGCAAAATTTGAAGACAACTTTAAAATAAATCGAAGGGAAGCTGTGTATCTCAAAGGACAGAAAGAAACTGCTGTCGTGAAAATTTCCTTTCCAGTGAATAATGTCACCCCAACGTCTCACCCTGCTCCAAGCACAGCCCGTTGCCATGCCCCAAACCAGGGTTCCTAGGTTAAAGTTTTCCCCTAAACCTGGGGCATCCGTGCTCTCCTTGGAGATGCTGCTTGGCCTTTGTGTGACAGCATTTACTTTTCAAACTCTACCCACAGCTCTCAAGCAAGCTCGGTTTGCTTCTGACCATTTCTTTGGGCTTTTTTTTTCCTCTGACGAGGAAACATCTGAATAGCTGAATGAATACGGACACGGAAAGCCACAAAGGAGAGTTTGAACACGGCACCTCCAAAGCAGCAGAGTCTCAGCAAGTCATGCTCCCAGCCGGGAAGCCTATTAAAAACTCCCAAATACTGCAAATTACTGATTGTGGAAACAAAGCATGTTTTAAAAAAAAAAAAAAAAAAGCCAAACACGAACACTGCATCACAAAATGCACTTTTTCATTTGTTTTGATAAAGGCAGTTCAGGATATTTCTCAGGGGAGCTGGCAAGTTGTGTCTTGTTTTGTTTCTGATTTAGGCAAGATCTCCTATTAACAATGCAGAACACTTTGGAAAAAAAAATATTCTTCTGTAATAAAAACCCTTGGTATGACCTTTGCTAACAAATCTTTCTGGAGATGTGGGACAAGATTTAATTTATTAGAAAGCTGTCACTCCAGCATAACTCTCAACACTGCTCCCATTGTGGGCACTAAGCGCCAAGAAAAGCGTCTGCTCCATATGGATATACACATAAAGCCCTCTGGCTACCGAGGGGGGATTGATGGACTGATGGGGCTTATGAATGACAGCCCTAACCCAGCAAGCCTCGACGATGTTTGGAAATAAAACAGCCTTTTATAACAGCACCTTTTTGTCCAGCCTTCTCCTGCTGAGCTCTGATGGCTCGGTGAAGGAAATGCAAGATGCTTCTGCTAAAGAAAGGCATTAACGACTCCCGTTTGCCATCCGTAAAGCTGCAGTAAGTTGGTGCACACGGGGCTCACCGCTGCCTGGTGCTCCTCAAACCACCACCTCGGCTTTGACCCTGTCGGTGCCGGGATTTTGGAGCAAAGGGAGGAAGGCAGAGGCTCAGCCCCGGGCACGGAGGCTGTTCGCTCTCACGTGTACCCAACTTTGGGCTCGCATCAATTCCCCGTGAAGCCAAAAACACGTATCCCAAACGCAATGTTCAATGAAGCCTCCACCCCACGCCCAACGGGACGCCTGGCAGCCCTTCCTGCCGGCCTCCCCTTCCAGCAACAGTAAAATAAACCATTGTTTGAAATCTTGGCAAGAGCCCTTCGGTACATTGCTGAGGTTGCTGGAGCAGGATCAGCTTACACCAAAGCTCGGGCTGTTTTTGAGAGGAATAGGATGCACAAACCTACCGAGAATGCATAGGGCCCTGGCGCTGTGCTGCTCAGCACTTCACTGCTGTTAAATTCTCTGCAGAAACAGACCTAAATACACAGGTCAGCGAGTCAAGAGTGCTGCGTTAATTTGAAGAGCGTTTCTCCAGATCACCGGCACCATTATCAACATCACCAGTCGCGTGCTTAAAATGGGAAAAAGAGCAAATAGGAACTGCTAAAAACACACTCGAGATGGGATTGCTGCCAGGGCTTCAACCCTGCGTGGATGAGGCAACAGGAACGGGTCAAGTTTGGGTCCTTGTGGTTCATCAACGGATGGACGCAATCACCTCCTCAAACACGACGGAAGCGCGGATTTGAAGAAGGCAAGTGGTGGATAGCGACAGCAATCTCAAAACCCACCTTGGTGGGTGGGGAAGCCCACCAAGAGCTTCCAAATATTGCCAAGGAAACAATTATGGAAACATCATCAGCCAGATACCGGTCAGGGCTGAGGTGCCACGGGAGCTGGGGGCTGCATCCTGCGGCGCTTCGCATGCGGTGCTGCTCGCAGGGACTGATGGTGGAGAGCAGATCATTCTGAGGGCTGGTGCTGGGGACCAGGCAGGACACAGAGCTGCGAGGGGAGTGGGTGCTTCACCCAGACGGGCTTCTTGGTACCTGCATTGGATTAAATCCTTAGTAACACCAGAAAGCCTTGGATGCTATTACTGCTACAAGTGTTGATTTAAAGGACAAATACTGCAGAAAATGAAAGGCAAATGAATGATAAATCAATGCCCAATGTGCCAGACCTACCCTCTCCTTTAAGGAGAAAAGTTAATTTTGTGGAGCCACCACACTAACATGAGCAGCACTGGTACAGCCTGTTACACGCGGTTCTTACCCAGAACAAGGGCTTGGAAGCGTCATTAAATTCCCTTCCCTCCTTCTTCTTGACCGTGCTATACTTCCAGGTTGGATCAGTCCATTAAAACTCTGTATGTGTTCTCAGAAAGCACCTCCGAGACCAAATAACTTGAAATTTTGTGACAGTAAGGGGCAACAGAGCATCGCATGGTTTTAATTATCCTCCCCGCTAACTGCATGTAAAATTCCCCGTGTCAAACAACTCCACGCCAGCCCCGGCTCTGAAGAAATCAGTTTCTTCTTATGTAAACACATGATTCTGGAAGGAATGGTTATAATCCAGCCACACATTTTAAAAAATCCCGTTTTCCTCTCCCAGCATAAAGACTCTGGATTGCTGCTCTTTAGAGAACACTGCAGCCAGTGACTGCAGCAGCGCCGGAGCCAGGAGGGTGTTTCCACGCCAACTTCTGGACGGTCCCACTTACGTTAGCATGAGTCAGAATAAACTCTGCCTAAATCAGCGGAGAGCCTTAGCTGCTGAGCCATACTTGTTCTTGCCCCATTCAGCTGATACTTTGCTCGATAAAGGCCTGAAATGTCAAACCAACACCTAAAATAGTGAGAAATCCGTGTTTCAGTGTGTTCTCTCGTAGTCGTGTTGAGAGAACAAGACGATGGCAGCTGCAAGCAACCAGAGGATTGGGGGTGTCACGGGGACTGTCCCGTCTCGTAAAAGCAGCCATTTATCCACAGAAATGTTGAAAACTCATACCAACAAAACAGCATGGTTACACCTTCATTCGCTTATACGCACGGCAGCGTTCAAACCTCTCACTCCGAACCCAGAGCTCCTTGAGCACACAGCCAAAGCCTTCGCCTTTCATGGTATAACCAGTGGAGTTTCTTCCCTGAAGGAAAATAAGGTTGCTTTCTGAAAAATATTCTGATTTCCTCCCTTCTCCTCACCCAGACTCTCCACCCAACAGCACTTGGCATCCATGATGCCATGACATGCCCCATCCCTGGAGGGGTTCAAGGCCAGGCTGGATGAGGCTTTGGGCAACCTGGGCTAGTGGGAGGTGTCCCTGCCCATGGCAGGGGCTGGCACTGGATGAGATTTAAGGTCCTTTCCAACCCAAACCATTCTGTGAGTCTATGATCTGTAGCCACACTCAGGCGGGTGAAGCAGCTTCTGCTCCTCGGCAAAGTGAGTCCTTACCACGGGGGATTTCAGAGAGAGATGGGGAAACACCACAACAACATCTTCACAAAAACCTTTTCTTGCTTTTTAACAACTGTAGTGATAAATCTTAGGTGCATGAGACAAGGAGTAGGAATATCACAACATTTTAGCAAATAAAGTAACTTTTCTGCCACAAAAGAAGGGACCACAACGGGCTGCAGGACAGATTACGATGCTTTGTTACCAAAGCCTCTGTTCCCGCACTGCTTCGTTCAGTTCCCAGAACACACGATCTCCTCCTGGTCCCCTTTGCTAAGTGACATCTGGCACGCTCTTCTTCACGGTTGAGCTTTACTTTGGAAGAGGATGTCATTCCATGCTCGCTTTGCTGTCTGCCTTCAGCTTTTTCACCGTCTTCAATGAAACTTTGCATGAGACGAGCGCCAAGGGCTCCATTCCAGCTGAGATTTCTGCCACCAGGTGAAGTTCGGATGTTTCTTACAGCCTTGTTGTAAAACGAGGGAACGTATCGGAGTTCCCCTCCTTTTTCATTTTTAACTCTCTCCAGGATACCAATTAATTGTTTCTCGAATGACCTCAATGTTTTGGCTCCGACTCCACGAGTCTGCCTCCAAGGCTATCCTTCATAGTTATGAGTTTTCTGACATCTGTGTTAAATTTTATCCCAGAATTGCTATTCCTCTGTGCCCTCTTGACCTATTTCAGTATACACAATGCTAATTATAAGTCTCTCCCTAATTAAAAGTGACTACCACCATATATTTAAATAACACTTATATTCTTTCTGTAGACAGATGCAGCGATGCTCCCGAGGTTTTAACCCTAGGATACACATTTAAAAGAAGCCAAGTGAGCAGAACATCTTTTTATATAAGCTTGAGAATTTATTTTTTCAGATTTTTTTTAGCAAACCTTTATCAGGGAGCTATGCCAGTCATTGTTCAGTGGTTACCCTCTAGAATAAACTCAATGGTAGTTGCGCAGCCTGACTTCACAGATTCATTTTTAACTGGGGACTTTTTAGATAGCCTTAGTTTACTTATCTGAGACATGGCTTTCTTCTTGTTGTTTAAGCGGAGACGGCTGTGGCTTTATCACACAAAACCAGCTTTACCTGGCTCCGGACGTGCTGTCGTTCTCCAGCTGTCGGCCGAGGAGCTTGGCGATGGCAGTGAAGCTGTTGCTCATGCGGTAGATGTCTCTGCTCTGGGCGCCCAAGATGCTCGAGAAGGTGTCAGTGAGACTCTTGATTTCCAGCAAAAGAATGTGGTGGAACGAGTGCTCCATGTTGGCCAGCTGGTTCACCAGGTACACCAGGCATATTCTGGCTCGCTCCTGGCCAAAAATAAGGAGATAAAACCAATTTTCAACAAATGAATTCATTGTTTGCTTGTGCACGGGAGGTTTGTGCGCATGCTGCTGATTAAACCATTGTTGGGGAATGGCAGCTACCCCACGATAACCAACAAAAAGGCAACTGCATCCAACAGAGAGTTTATTTTTATGTGCTACTGATGTTCCACGTATTCCTCCCAGCATCACCTAACCCTGCCTCCCTTCAGTACACCTTGTCTCCTGCTCAGACCAGGAGTGCCGTTACCTGTTACAAACACTTAGCCAGGAGGGAAGATCTATTTTTCAGACCATAAAACATTTCCCAATCACGACTTCCCTCCTGGACCTGTAGGGTGTCACTGATTTGCGGTAATTAGTGGTGTCACCTAAGAGCCTGTTGTCACCAGTGCTGTCCTCCGGCACCGCGTGGGCAGAGGAGCCGTGGGCAGGAGCAGGGGGACTATCAACCCCTCTTCTCGCTTATGGCAAGGGGTTAAAGCACATCACTGGGGTTCTCTCCTTTCACGGCAATTCATTTAGGAGCAACGCTCAGATTAGACCCGTGACTAACGCTGCGACAAAGAGAAGTTTAAAATGAGATTTCATTTCCAGAGCTCCTCAGAGGCGACGAGGCGCTGCCTGGCACCTGTATCAATCGCTGCCAATGCTCCGATGGCCGGTACGAGCTTCGCTAGCCGATTTATCAGGGGATGGGATCTCGCTGATAGATTGGAGGGATCGCATCCCCTGCAAGTGAGGATTAAAGGGGCTGCTTCAGCTCATCAAATTAAACATGCAAATATTCTCCAGCAAAGACACTTTATCATCGCTGCTTGGCAAGGGCACGCAATTCCCGTTCCAACTCTTTCTGCATGGACGTGTACAAACTCACACTGAACCAGAAGCCCCAAAGGTGAAGACACACATTAGGGTTCCTCTGTCTCGTTCTAATTATAAGCTAAAAGAGGGTAAATTTAGACTAGACATTAGGAAGAAATTTTTCATTATGAGGGTGGTGAGGCAGTAGCCCAGGTTGCCCAGGGAAGCTGCGGATGCCCCATCCCTGGAGGGGTTCAAGGCCAGGCTGGATGAGGCTTTGGGCAACCTGGGCTAGTGGAGGTGTCCCTGCCCATGGCAGGGGGGTTGGAACTTGATGATCTTTAAGGTCCTTTCCAACCCAAACCATTCTATGATTCTATAATTGTCCAAAGTGCATTAGGTTCCACAGTCCCAAAAATATCTAAAGTAGGAAAAAAAAGATATTAACTCATATCAGATCCTCCACCAGGATAACCACGTACGGCTTCGCTCTCTGAAACCCACTTAATTGGTGCAGAAATCAGGAGATATTTTGCTTTTAGAGCCTGTGCTGAAACGCAAGCAAAGGCACTTTAGGAAAATACAAAATTCTCTTCTTCCCAAGGCTCAGCAGAAAAGGAGGGGAACCACACACATCCTCGAACTGCGGGGCCACAGCATCATTGCCGCTGCTCTGCTGGGACCGTGTAACAGCAGAGAAAAAAATTGCTGAAAGTTTGATGGCAAGTACAGCTGGGCCATAACAATACACGGGGGACCTCAGCAGAACACGGCCCGAGCATCACCAGCGAGACCTTTTCTGAAGGAAAAAGTCAACTTATTTCAAACAAAAGAGGATCTGCTGCACGGTGCTATGACAGAGATAAATGAGAAAAGCGTCTCGGACAAATTGCTTCCCTTCAGCCAGATGGGGAAAAACTGCAGCGATGTGCTGGGCTGGTGGGATGGAACGGGCTTTTTTCTCAATGGCTTGAAAGAGGTTGACTTTTTGGTACTATTCACTAGTTTATTTGGAAGACAATCCTCCCCCTCCAAGAGATAAACACAGGCTCAATTAACATTTAAAACACATTTTTGTTTCCTAAACAAACTGTGCAGCGGACGTAACTGGAATGGAAGTTTTGCCCGTTTTCATGTCACTTTGATGCAGCTGGAGCATCTCCAGCCCTGCTGAAATGCTGCTACTCGCCTGGAGTGAGGTAAAAGAACAATAAACTCCACTGAGTAATGTAATACGGAGCCGTTACACAAAACAAAATTACAGCAAAATAGCTCAACGTGAAAGCAGTCGTTACCCTTGCCACGAATTTTCATCCAAACATTTTCAGAAAGCCTTTGGATATACATCACCCATTGTGATTTTAACAATGCTCATTTTATGTATTTATGGTTTTTTTTTTTTTTCGTAAGCTTCTCTTGCATTTTATGGCGTTGCATCTGCCAGGGGGTGAAGAGCTGAAATACAAGCAACGAGGTGTGGCAAAGTGTTTTGCTTTCTCTTAAAACCAGGCTCAGGAGGCTATAAAAAGATATCACAAGCTTTCAGAAGTAACTCCCATTTCCACTTGGTTCAAACGTACAGTCATTGGGGGGGGGGGGAAAGATTAAAATGTTCAGTTAACCTATGCCCCAAGATGGTGTTTTGCTTTGCATAAATTTATGGTTAAGGGACAAGTTCTGATTTCAAGTTCACCCATGAGACCGTCACTGACATCAGCAGGAGTGGTGTGGATAAACAAGGGGCAACCTTGGAAATAAAGGGATCGCTTTCAGCCAGACCTCTCATCTCTCCAGGGGTCTGTCTGCCCTGCCAAGGTGGAGAGAGCAGCTCAGCGAAAGCACAAGAGTTTGCTTCGAGAAGCCAGCAGAAAGGATTTTCTGCTCATTTCTGCAGCCTATAGCATCGCTGGCCAAGGCTCAGTCCTCACCTTTTCCCCAAGCAAACCGCCCAGTGAAATAAAATGTCAACGAATAAAACTCCAACACTACCGGGGTTGTTTCATTCCCTGCTTGTTTTGCTTGGCCAGGGAGGGGGTGCTGATGCCGATCCACGTCTATAAGTAAGAACAAGCAGCGTATCTGTAGCACAGCTCCCTTACAGGAGAAGGAGGAGGGGGAGAAGCGACAACAGAGGGTTCCAGGATGGCATTGCCGCGGTGGGATGCGGGACGAGACCATCAGCAGCGTGTGTGTGGAGGGACCGCTCTGCTTCTTGCGCCTTTCTACTTGGACCTGGTCTAAATAAGTCATCTGGCTGCAGCGATGCTTGTAACTCGACAGTTATGCTCAGATCAGAGTATTATTTTAATTCTTTCTTGTGGCTGCACTCATTATTATATCCTGAGCCTTTAAGATCTTGCCAGCTTTTATGATGCCAGATGTGCTTCTGCTTATTTTATCGCATTGTCTGCATTGCGGCGAGTGATGCCTCGCGCAGCAGTGAAATCCACGGGGTGATAAAAAGGATTTTTTTTTTTTTTTTTCCTTTCGAGAAGCCTGACCTGCATGGGAGCACCCAGAGACACCACCCATCACGATAAGGTGGGGGCAAAACCTGCACGCAGAACAGCTGGAGTAAAGCAAACAAAAACTTTAACAAAGGAAAAGGAAGGGCTACGGGAGGTTCACGGGGTTACTGAACACCCCAGAGCCACAGGGACCCTTCGGCACCGCGTCCCGTCTGCTGCAGCCCCAGGAAATTGTGGAGTAACGAATGTCCGGTCAAAATAGTCCCCAAGAAATGCGGGCCACAAAGCACTCAAGGTCCCTGAAATAGAATAAAAAATCCTGAGGGTAAAGAGAAAAAACCCACAAACAGAAGGTGGGAGAAAAACCATCAGTTATCATGTCTGCGAAGGACGAGGGAACTTGCTGAGAACAGCCAGGAGATGCAGGGAACGGACCACACCCCACATTGCAGAAGAGGGAAAAGCCCCATGAAACAAAAATATTCAACATGGAGAAAACGGGAAACTTGAAGCATTCCACCCCCAGCAACTCCAGGATGAGATCTGCACCCCCATGGTGACCACCTTGGCTCCGGCACGCAGCACCCAGCCACCACCCAAGCGCATTTTAAGGCTCTTTCTGCACCATTTGTACCAAAGAAACCCATCGAAACGCTTGGAGAGCACCAGTGGCGAACATGTGCTGCTCCCCACCAAGGAACGGCAGCAGGCACCCATCTTCCACCAGCGAGCAGCAGCCCAGCAGCGGGCAACCTGCGAGCAAGCCGCAGCACTGCGCCAGCCCGGCACCGATGGCAGGAGCACCACGGGCTGATGCAGAAAGAAAATCTGGTCACGGGAGCACCAAGACATTTCAGCCAGGGCACATCTTCCATAATCGAGAATTATTCATGCTTTCTATCTTTTTAGAAAGCAAAACAAGGAGAGGAGCCATCCATCGCTGCAAAGCCCACTTCCGCCACCCTTTGCACGCTGCTTTTCTGGATGTTTTTGAGTCTCTGGTGGAAGATGTCCTGATGTCACCGACCCAGAGCCCGCTGCAGACCAAGGGCGAGCGTGCCATCCCTCCAAACACGCGGCGCCCGGGGCGGCAGAGCGGGCTGGAATGCAGACTGTGCTAAGTCAGCAGCTTGCAGCTTCTTAGAAAAATAAGACGTATGACACGGGACATAATGCCAGCTGCCCGACACTTAGAAGGGAGAGACGGGAAATGATTCAACGCAGGCTTGCCCGGGCTGTGTGAATCTGCACCAACCAACGGGTTAAAAAATACAAGGAGAAAATGTTGCACAAATCAGTTCTTAGTGAACTTTACTGTAGTCTCTGATTTCCAGCAATATATGAAATTCAAGACATCCAGTTGGTTCCTTGCTTATTCTTGGTATTGGTATAAACAATAACAACAAAAGGCAAAATAAATCCAGTCCCTTTTGAGCAGCAGGACACAGCAGAAAAGGCGCCTCGGAGACACTTGCATGGGAAGAGCTGGTTCCACAAGCTAAAATACAGAATCCGAATTAAATCCTTCAGTTCTGATCCCAGCTGGGCTCATCTGAGGATTAGCTGGGTATAAAGTGTAGAGCTTCTAGGTGTTGACTCTTAAATACTGAATTCAGAACTAAACGTGGTCAGCTGCAGCTCTTAGAAAGGTCGGTTCTGCTGGGGCGGTGTAAGGGAACAAGGAGAGAACACGGTTCATTTGGCTCCGTCTCCAATGGGATGTTGGTTTCTGGATCCGAGACCTGCCCCGGGGTCTCTGTCCATACTGCCTCTGAGGCTGTTCACAGCACCTGGGTTAGGGGAGCACCGCTCTCCCGCCCAGACTGGGCGTTCATCGCTAAGGCAAACATTTCAGTGCAAATTAATTACGCTGCGATGAAACCGCCATCATTTTTGGTTTGTCAGTGGGAATCCTTCTCAGGCGTAATGTTCCCATTGGGCGAGATCCCAAACCAAGTTCACTGTGAAGATGTTCCTGTGACGAGGCTCGAGCCCAGCACCACCACGGAGCATTTTCATTAGAGACATTTGTCAGAAGTATCCCATTAACCGCGGCTACCCAGCCAAAATCGCTGGATCACGCTGTACGAGGAAGTTCACATCGCACTGCGTGATGACAACATTCCTGAAGGCTATGTGCATCTCAAATATGATATCAGACCAAAAGCCTGCAAAATATTTTTTTCCTTTTCTCTGCCTTTCACATCACATATAGGCACCCTGCAACCTACCTTAAGGTAAACTCCTGGAATAACGACAATTACGTGCTTTTATCCAACAGGAGTTTTAGCCATGCCATGAAAAGACACTCCAAACAAACAGAACGTACATGTGCACAGACTAGATACACAGTAAATAATATTTGTTATTATTATTCTTAATCTTTACAGTTATGAGAATTTAAATATTTATCTTTTTCATGCTCGTTGACCTCTTCTAGAAAGTTTCTTTCTTTCCCACTAACCTAAACCCCATTTCTGCAGAGACCCGTTACTGCGCGGCTGTTCCTTGGTCAGAAGACCAAAGGGCAGTCTCAGTCCCTAACCTGCCCCGGCTGATTTTTGCTCTCCCAGCCATACCGGTGGTATCACCATCTAGACCCATCATGGTCTTCTGCCCAGGAATATGTTCTGGTTGGGCAGTCCAGTTACTCATGAAGAAAGTATTAAAAGTATTCTTTTATGAAAGATTTAGGGAAAAAAACCCCAAAGAACCCAATCCCCAAACCAACCAACTTCTGTTTTTAAACTCACCTCATCAACATGCCCAACTGCTCCAAAGATCTTTGCTGTCTGCCCAATCAAACTTGGAAAACTCTCCCCAATTTCCTTCAGCGTCGGGAGAAAAGCGACCAAGGCTGTTGGTTCGTAGCTGGATATTTCTATAAGTATGTTGAGAATAATTTCACTGTGGTTAGGGTCCCTCAAATGTCCCAAGAGGAATGGGATACACTCTTTCAGCACCTGTTAAAAAAATCAGGAAAATTGTGAATATATTTTTTAATTGTGAATCTATATAACCGAAAGAAGACACTGTACATCAGAGTGATAAAAATAAACCTCTAGACTCTGATTTCGGAAAATAGCCTTCCACCCTCGCTGACCTTTGCACAGAGCTCTGGCTCAGGTCAATCGAAGTTCAGCTGAACACATGGAATATGGGGAAGCTGCAGCCCTGAAATATTGCAGTCATGCATACACGAGTGAGGAAACGTCCAATTGTTAACAAAGGCAAAAAAAATCCCTCGCCGAATATTTCCCTTGCTCTAGGCCAGTCCTATACTGTTTTGATTAAAAAACCGTAGGACTCGGCCTCCCCCAATGATACAGTAAATTAAAGTACTGGTAGAAACGTTCGGTTTCCACCGGAAACAAAATAACGTGACACGGTTAACAGGGGATAAGGGGCAGGATCCTCATTGCACAAAAAAAAAATGCTGTGGGCAAGTTATCATTCCTTGTAACAACACAATTTTCAAGATGCTGAGGGTGTAGCCCTGAAATCCTCTTACAAACAGGATGCAGGGTATACAGCCGAGTGATTCTTTTCCATATAAACACACGTTCGCTAACACACCTCTGAATCCGCGAAGCCATTGCGTCTGTGTAAAAGACATTTCAACACAGAAATGGGGCATAAAGTCACCCTTTTTTTTTTTTTTTAGGTTTATCAGTTTTAGCAAGTCGATACCTGTCGCTCTGGCAAAATACTGCAGGTGGGTGGCTGAATAAATTGTTAGTAGTAACAAAACATACTAACAGTAGTAATGATAATACAAAGCAACTTCAGACACGTCGGCTCCAGCGCGGACCAATGGTGCACCCCAGCCCCCTCCCGCTGACAAGTCCCTTGGCTACCCGGGACTGTTGATTCTTCTTTTCCAAAGATTTTATGAATTCCATAAATCCACAAAGCAGGCAGTTTGGTGCCTTGTTGGCACCAAATTTCATGTCATCAAACTGGATGCTCTCAATGACATAGAATTTCCACAGCGGGATATACTTTCCCTTAGTTAATTAATCTCCAGCTCACTCCTAATCAATTCCTAATTCATTTTGATTTTCTCGATGTGCAATTTAACACAGTCCATGTATCCTCATAGAAAACTAGTTATGGGAATTCATGCGCAGCTGGCGGAGAAAGAGACAAAAAAGTCGAAAATGGTTCTGCTTTAACACAAACTTTTTGGTCCAGCAGAGTCATGGTCACGTTGTCTTTCTGATTAGATGGAGGATTTGGAGTGGAATTAAAGAATTCCCAAGGAATTGGTGTAGGGAAGCACCATCATGCGTGGTAAAGGAAGAGACCAGCCAGCCCTCGCCAAGGCGCCTGAAACAAATAAACTCCCCCAAAAAGGAGGTGCAGCGTTTAGATATCCCAAACACGGTTTTACCCCAGGTTCTTTTTTCCTGGCCACGCTCTGGAGGAGCCTGAGGAGGTGATGTTGTTCGGCGTGATCCAGCTGAGCCATCAGTGCCACCAGCTCCCGCAGACGGAGGGTTATGGGCTCCGGTCGCTTCTCGTACAGAGCTGGGAGGACACGCAACAGCATGGAGTTCCCTGGAACAGAGCAAAGGAGAGGCCAGTGACCTACCGTGTGTCTGCATCCTACAGCGAGAGACAGACACAGAAAATCAGCACAGGTCCGGAGACACCAGGTCTTGAGAATCATCAGTACAAAAGCATAAAATGCACCGTAGGAAAATATATACTGGGCCAAGAAGACTAATAAATAACCTAAATAGAATGAATCATTAGAGGCATAATAACCTAGGTGTAAAAAAAAAAAAAATATCTATTAATTATAGTTGTCATTCTCAACTACAATTTCATGAGAAGGCTGCTCCATGGGCTTTCAGGTTTGGATGATACTCTGGTGAGTCCTAGACCAAACTAAGTGTGATTTAAATTAACCCCCCCAAAAAATAAAAGGCAGCCAGAAGGCACATAAAAGCTATATTTCTCCTTTGTTGAGACTCAGACTTTCAAATTAAGCAAGCAGCATATGGAAAGAATAGTTGTTTATGAAGAGCACTAAGTATGCATGACAGTAAACTCGACCAGCACCAGTTAAGGATGCCATTCCAGGAATAGAAAGGAGCCAGAGAGAGTCAACTGCAGACAGACAAAGATATGCAAAACCCTCTCTCGCACATTTTCTTAAGATGTCTGTGCATAATTCAATTTGAAGCCCAGGCTCATACCAAAATATATAACTTTGCATTGCTGTGCATGCCTGCCTCAATGTATTTAAGTTTCACTTGAACAACATATGGAAAACATCTGCCTACGGCAACGTAGTATGGCTCCTTTTCGTAAACCCTTGAAAGTCCTTACGGTCTCTTCGGATTTGGTTTCCAATAGGAACTAGCACTCTGGCCTGCTGCTTTGTCTCCTATTTAAATCCGAGCTTTATAATTCTGGATAATAATAATTTATAATTCCACTCCTTGGACGGTAGAAGAAGGATGGATGGGTCAAAGTGGACAACATCCACCATGTGCTCACGGGATACAGCAAACACACCCCAAGACACTGTTGGGTCTTGCACCATCACCTCTGAGCCAAGCAACGAACACGTAATTCATCCCAGGTTCAAACAGCTTGTAAGGGAAGGGGTCCTTACACTCCGGAGGAGTGCCTCCGCGCTATCCAGCCAGCATCCTACCCCCAAGTGTTTATTCTCCCTGCCCTGAAGGCAGCTCCAAGCCCTCTGTGCAACCCCCGCAGGGCTGAAGGCAAGGTTCAGCCCCCCCCCATGCCCCTCTAGACCCATGGATGTGGCAAATTTCTGCCTCGTTTTGTTCTATATACGAAGGACAAAGGCCAGTTGCAAAGGAGAGATATTTGCTGATGGATTACCCCAAACACATCAGCAAGCTCCTCAGTTCTGGCCGTTTTCTAGCCACATTCTTTGTGCAAATCTCTTCCGGATGTTACAAATGAGTCTGTAAAGAAGTGTCACTTCTTTTACGAGTGTCACTAACATGGCACCAAGAGGATGTATTTACTTGAATTTTTCTGGACTCGCATCTGAGTTGGAAACGGAACAATTTTGTAACTAAATGCACTAAAAATTGTTTTCCTCTCTGGATAATGCAGTGCTTACAGAAATAAGTCCTTTCTTTGCACTTGCACACCCTCCGTTTCCTCTGGCAGTTTTCTGCCCACGGGGAGCAGAGCCCTTAAGCTCCGGTTGAATTTCAGCAACGGCAACAATTGCAAAAGATGAAATTCCCATGGTCCTGGATGGGCAAAATTAATCTCAGCTGTGAAAGTGTAGAGGGAGGGAATTCAGCAGAGACGAACCAAACCAGGACAGCCACTGACCCGAGACGTGCTACTGCCTAAGCTGGGATGTCACAGGTGAGAAGGTAAGGGGAAAGCAAGGCTAATGACTCCATCTGAGCAAACCAGCATCTTCCGTATCAGCTGGAGTGATGCAATTCGACATGACACCACATGATGGATCGCAGCCATGAAACTTCTTGGAACAAAAAAAAATAAATTTGTACAAATGCAAATGTGGGCAGTTTCCTCCAGTGATCGTACAGCCAAACATTTCTGGGTTTATACTCACTAACCAAGACAAATGAGAAGCAACGCCGTCCCTCTGGAGTGATAAATGACCTCACTGACATGGAATTGCTTTTGATGGAACAACCGGTGTACACAAACCTGTCAACAACCCGAGCAGAGATCACAGCTTGTCTCTGTTCTTCATACAGCTTAGGAAAGGTCACGAAGCACAAGCCAACTCACTATTCTCATTTATTTGCGAGTTCTGAGTTAGCTCCCAGTACCTCTTGCCCTTTGTTTGTCACACCTTTTCAGTTTCTACGGAATTTACGCACATGCAGCTCACCAACCTTCCTATCCTCGGAGCTCGGGCTGTCGGAGGCGATACGGGGCCCATTCCCAAGTAATTCACTTTTTTCCATCTTGCTTCATCCGTCTCAGTCTAAACTAAGAGCCTGAAAAGTATGTTTGTTGTCTGAGAATGGAAAAACATTATCCTCAGCTCCGTGATTACCTTCCTTTTCCCCTCTCCCTTCCCCTACCACCCTTACCCCCCCGATACTTTCCAGATTACATTTCCTCAGACTCTCCAAGCAGACCACACACGGGCGATTGCGCAATTCGGGCAGAAACTAACGTAGGGTTGGGGACACTCGATGGCTTTGCACCGCTGGCTGTGAGTCAGGTCGGGAAGAGGCACGGACAGCATGAGCAACCCCAACCATGGGCTGTGATGGTGCTAGCCTGCCCCAGGACAATAAAAATAAAAATAAAAAAAAAAGAGAGAAAAAGAGCCTGGTAGCACACTGCAAATGTACCACGGAGCGAAGGAGCTCTCGAAGCCATGCAACAGCGTTGCCACATCCACTTAGTCCCATGAGAAGGGGCTAAACCAGAGACTCCAGTGCAAGGGAATCACAGATTAAAATAGTTTTGCCATTCTCCAAATACTTCTCAGCCAACAGACAATTTGTACCACCAGCATATTGCCCCTAATCTCACCCAAGCAATACATCTCTGGAGCAATCAATGGCCCATTCAGCTGATCAGCTTTCCCGAATTTCAAACAGATCAGCAATGCTTAGCACTAGACTAATGTCTCATCCAAGAGTGCCTTGGTTGGTGGTGGGGTTTTTATTGTGGGGTTTTTTTTGTTTTTTTGTTTTTTTGTTTTTTTTTCTTCAAAGTGAACAGAAACAACTCTCATCATGCAGCTGCTAATCTCCGTGCTCCCAAAGCAAGACTCTAGCAGTAAGGTACTATCCATGTAGTTATGATGTTGTTGTTGGTAATTACAGCTAGAAAACTCTTTAACAAGCTGCCTTTACAAGTTCTCCTTTATTGCCCAAGGCACTAAACTGCTAGTATATAATAGAAGTTTTTATACACAACTATCAAAAAAGCAACAATATTTCGGTTAAACCATGCACGCGCATCCCAACCAACTCCAGGTACGTTTATTTTTCTAACGAACCCCTCCAGAGCCCTGGCACACACCAACTACAAAGTTAGCAGGGAACGCTTTCCCCAGCTAACACAACACAACCCACGCAGCCAGGGCTCGGCGGCAGCGAACGCCAAGTGATCCCATCCCTCGCTGCAATCCGCTCTCGGAGGGGAAGCGGCAGCTCGCAAGAGCAGCTTTCCCCGATCCTTCTCCTCCATCTCCCCCCGGTGCAAACCTGGAAGGCTGGGATTGAGCAAGCTGCACGCCCCCTTCTCCTCCCAGCCAACACCAACAGCCAGGAGTGCTCTTGTTACAGCGCTGGCACGAGCCTCGCTCATTCATTCGGGCTGAGGCGCTCGCAGCATTTATTAGGGGCTCGCTGCTTCTCCCTCGCAGAGGCTCGTCTCTGCTGAAGCCTGCCTTCGACTCCAGCCCCAGACAGCTTGGCTATCTGCAGGAAGCAGCTAGAGAATGCTGCCCCGAGAAATCTTCTCTCTGCTCACGCTGTTCTGTGTTTTCAGGGCTTCTGTTTCCGTCCTGGATGAAGACGATGACTACGATCTCATGTACGTGAACCTGGATAATGAGATTGAAGGTCCAGTTCTCGGCACTGAGGAAAGTAAGTAGATTTAAACCACATTTGCGTTAAGTGCAGAATTGTGTTCTTTGTTGCTTAGCTCTTCTAACAGTTACTATTACAAACAGAATTTTTTTTTTCAGAGGAAGAATAACGTGCTTGCACTGGTAGAATATAACGGGCAGCAAATGCTATAGCACTTGGAGAGCGTGCCTTGGAATTTGCTTTATATTCTTTATTTTTCAGTTTTCCTGCAAAAGGGTCCCAAAAAGACTTAATTTTAAATTGCTGTAAATACACACTGCTTCACCTTTCTGTTCTGATAGAGGGACACGCACTGACAGTCCGGAGCGTGCAAGCCTTGCTCAGAGCCAGGTTTTGTCAAACACTCCTTCTGCCTAGCGATGTTGGTGCAGAGGGCTAGCAGCATCTCCCTCTTCCCTTCCAGCTTCGTGCGACTGCCAGCGAGAGCACACCGAGTGGGACAAGCTCTTCATCATGCTGGAGAACTCGCAGATGAAAGAGAACATGATGCTGCAGGCGATGGACGAGGTGCTGAAGGTGGACCTGGCGACGCTGAAAGCGGAGCTGAGCCAGCTCACCGCCAGCCTCGCGGGCACCTTCGCCGCCGCCGCCGAGAAACTCACCTCCCACGCCGTGTCGCAGATGGAGCAGGTGCTCACCAGGAACTGTGACCACGCTGGAGAAGCCAAGAGGCTTCAGGAGTCCGAGCAAAGCAAGGTTCTCGAGAACATCCTGCTGCTGAGCCACAACGTGTCGGTCAGGCTGGGCCGGCTGGAGAGCGCCTGGCTGCGGAGATCCCAGGCGGAGGCTCAGGAGACAGCTCTGCAGCAGGATAAGTTCAGTCCCAGCAGAGGAGACAACCTCGTTTGGAACTCGCTGTGGAAGGAGCTGCAGCAAACCAGAGCCGACCTGAAGGCGTCGCAGAGATGGGCGGCTCAGCACCTCCTGCCAGCAGGTAAGCCCGCGGGCGCGATGCCTCACCCGAGAGCTCTCGTCGGTGGGTCTGTCCAAACAGACAACCCACAAACCCTCCTCCTAAGCACCTTCCTCCACAGATAACTCCAAAGCAATCCTATGGGCAGCACAGCAGCCTTGAGCCGTCTGTACAGATGGGGAGGAAGCCATGGAGTGGTTTGGGTTGGAAAGGACCTTAAAGATCAAGTTCCAACCCCCTGCCATGGGCAGGGACACCCTCCACTAGCCCAGGTTGCTCAAAGCCATGGAATCAGAGTGGTTTGGGTTGGAAGGGACCTTAGATAAAACCATGAACTGTTCTTGAAAAAGAGGCGCTGAGCTTTCCAAACGTGGGATCAAAGGAGGTTTTAATCAAAGTCCTTAAATGGGGTAAAGCAGCCACCCAGCGAGGATCCCACCTCCTGCGGGCTCTCCCAGATCAAAACCCTTGCCAGACAGATTTTAAACACACAAATTATCCTCTCTCACCTTTTACCTTCCCAGCTGGTAATTCCCACACGTACACACCGAGCTCTTCTCTTTGTGCATCTACCCCCTCCTTCCCCTCCCTGAGCGGAGCGACGGCTCCTCCCCAGCAGCTCCAGCTGCCCAGAGCAGAGCTGGATCCCAGGACACGCTGCTCATGTCAGCCAGCTGAGCACGCTTCCCGCAGCAGGGCGGGCACATCCCCGCGTGCTACTGTCAGGACAGAACATTTCCTCAAGCATGGAAAAATTACCAACACTGGGGTATTGTCGTGGGGTTTGGTTTTCCCCTTCCGAAAGGTTTGCATTGGTCGGCAAGCCAGGTGGCTGTGGGAAGTTGAGCTCAGATCTCATTTTTTTTTCTGTGCACTATAAAGCAAGACCCAAAAAGCAGCATCAGCAGCTCGGGGACGGCAGAGCAGACCCCCACCCATTTAAAGCGTGGGTGCAGAATTGCTGCGTGCACAATAGGGCTGCATCGAATAGAACTCTGTCTTCTAAAGGCTGGCATGTCTTTAACAACTGTATTTTACAAAAAAAAAATAATTACCGCAGCTTAGAAGCCCCGCAGGACCCTCTACGTGGGGTGTGTACGAATGGGAGGCTCCGGGTGCAGTTACACCAGCCCCACGAGCCAACCTTAGCAGCACCAGCGTGAGCTTTGACATGGGCGAGCAAGCAGCAGCGCTTCTTGTAGCTCCTAAAGCAAAGGCAAAAAACCTCACACAAGCCTATTACAACAGAAGCACCACATAACAGTGGTTGACATCAAAGCCTTTATCTCCCATGAATCTACCCTTTCATGCAGGACGTGGATTCAGCTTTGTAAATTGCTTTTGCTCCTTTATTTATTGTAACACCGTAGTCATCTTTACAGGGAGTAGAGCTGACAGCATATTCCTATTTCCCCCCCAACACATGCATCTTGCCTTCCAGAAGCATGATCTCATTCTTTATCTGTCCCCTGTCACACAGCCAGCCTCGCCGCCAGCTCCTCCGCACTAGGTGAGGGTGAAAAACCAGATCAGCACGAGGGATCTCAGCCCCATCCGTGGAAATCCAGGCTGTTTCCACTGGTTCCACAGGACTTTATGTAGAGTGTTCTTATTTTTTAATTTAAAAGATAAATTTTAAGTACTTCCAGAGTTTCTCTCTGGAAATTTTTTTTTTCCAAGGGAATTTTTAGCAACTGACTTTAATTTCTCACATCTTGAACTACTGCCAGCCGTACTCTCGAGGGATTTTCTAATCACTTTTTGTTCTTCAGTGAGGCTGGTTTTAATTTTGTTTAGACCCTGATAATAAAGCCCGAAAGCTTGCTAATTAAAAGCTTTTTCACAATAGTGTTCCCAAGGAGCATTTTAAAGAGTATCCCCAACAGTTCCTGGCTGCCCCACCCCAAAAGGGCCAACGAAGGAATGTAAAACCTGCCCGCCGCCGAGGGAGCAGCAGCACGACCCTAGGAGGCACAAAGAGCCCTTCATTCACTGCCCCAGAAATTTCCACACACATTTCAGATCCTCCAGCTTGTTCAAACAGGAAACGAAGCAGCTTAATTGTAGACGGGGGCTGCACTTTCCCCTCCGCCGCTCAGAATAATTAAGTTGTATATGACCAGGGAACAGTGCCTAGAACACAAAAAATCTCTTGGGTTTAGTGATCATCAGTTACTTTGCCAAGTTTCAGAAATTTATTTATAGTTTGAAGGAATTGCTATTATCAATATATTGATTAATTGGAGATGAGCTGTGTTAAAAATATCCGTTGTCTTATACATTTCCCATGCTCAACCAGTGTCCGGACTGAACAACAGCCCTAAAGGCAGGGTCAGAAAATGGAGTCATTATATAATTATAATATTATAATAATTAACAAACACACACACACCTCGGCACGCTTCTGCCAACGCCCCCTGCGCCTGCTCTGCTGTAGCCCCCGTCCCCCTCTCCTCCGCTGCCCAGTGACACGGGACAGCAGCAGGATGCTGTGGAACTGCTCGTGACACCATTGCCCCGCGTCCCACGCCACCATCCCGGGAACGGCACGGCATCCAAACCCACTGGTGACAAATCACCAAACCCATCCCCTCACCACAGCATTTTTTTCCATCACTCTACACTAAAAAAAAAAATAAAATAAAAGAACACTGAGGCTAAAAAAAACAGACCTAAATGAAACAGGGGTGAACTACCCAATTCTCTAGGTGACCCAGCCAAAAAGAAGTTTTGCCCCGCACACGCCCCCGGGGGAGCCAAGCTGCCCAGGGCAAGCACCAGGGCAGCACTAAACCAAAACGTCCCTGTGCACGGCCCAGGACCGCACGATGCACTACTGCTGCAGCCAGGGAAGAGCCAAGCCTTGTTCCTGCAGCCTCACCACCCCCAGACCCACTGCCAAAGAGTCGGGGGAATTCATCCGGCAGATCTGACAGCTCCTTCCAAGCAGCCTGCACACCCTGGATGAGCTCAGCTCCCTTTAAGAAGTGCAGGAGGGAGCACAGTCCTGACCCATTTTTATTCACCTAACAATCTTTCTCACTTTTCCAGGGTGTGAAACGGCAATTCTGTTCCCCATGCGTTCAAAAAAGATCTTTGGGAGCGTTCACCCAACTGCTGGAATGAGCCTTCGCTCCTTTACCGCTTGTATCTGGATCAAGGTGACCGAGGCTTTGGACAAAACGATTGTCTTCTCCTACGGAACCAAGTTCAACCCGTACGAAATCCAGCTTTATCTCAGCCAGGAGGCGGCAGTGCTTGTGGTTGGCGGTGACCAGCACAAGTTAGCTGCCAAAAATGTAGTTGTTCCTGGGAAGTGGATCCACCTCTGCGGCGCCTGGAGCTCGGAGAACGGATCAGCATCCCTGTGGGCGAAGGGAGAGCTCGCGGCCACCACCCTGGACGTTGCCAGTGCTCACACCATTCCAGATGGAGGGATCTTGCAGATCGGTCAAGAAAAGAACGGCTGCTGCGTTGGAGGTGGATTTGACGAAGCTTTAGCCTTCTCTGGAAAATTAACGGGCTTTAACCTGTGGGACAGAGTGCTCAGTGCCAGGGAGATAGCGGCACAGAGCGGAGAGGACGCCTGCAGCACCAGGGGCAACGTCGTCGGGTGGGGAGTCACTGAGGTTTTGCCGTACGGAGGAGCCCAGTATGTTTCTTAAATTCTGGCAAAACACTTTCTGAAGCAGAGAATGTATTTCACAAAGAGCCGAACGCCGATACGTACGAGTGGACAGAGCCGCAGGAGCCTGCGTCTCTCCAGTTCCCCAGGAAGATGAGCGCCGCGTGTTTATCGAATGGGGTACAGCGGAGATGGGACCTGGTCTCTGCCTGCTGTTCGGACAAAACACTGAGAACACATCAAGGCGTGACATTGGAAAAGCCGTTCCTGAGGTCAGACGACTGCTGTCTCTCGTGCAAAGTGTCTCCTGATGTACGCAAATGCCAGTGCTGCTGGGATCCTCGCCGAAACAAACACGTTGGGTACCCAGCCCAGTGGTCCCTGCAGAAGACACGTGAGGCTGCGCATCTTCCAGGCTCCTCCAGCCATGGGGCTTTGCAGTGCTAATGTGAATTGTACAGAGGAACCACATAAACCAAGAAACGTGTTGGTTATTAATCGTCTTTAGTAATTTGTATCCTGTAACAAACCTAGCTCCTTGTTTAAAGCATTATTTATGCTTTAACGTATGAAAGTAATACGCCCCATCATAGCCTGATGTTACATTTTGAGAAAGTGCAGCTGTATTATATTGTAAATTGACTTGGTAATAATTTTATTGAAATTATTTTTGTAAAGTTGTTTTGTAAATAAAGATACTTTAGTAAAGTAAAACTTTCCACGCTTCTCATGAATTGAAACTCTCAAAGTAAGTACCAACGGGAGATTTTCCCATGTTCTGAACCACATAATTTTAGCTGCTGATAGAAGAACACAAATATCAAGCTCTCGTACAAACAGAGCCCCTCAGAGGGTCCAAGCATTAACCAGGGAGGGCTTTAAGCCCACCGTGGTGACAATCCCCTTGTGAACGTGGGCACGTGCGAGGATCTGCCACTCCAGGAGCTGCCCCATGTAGACACGGTCACTGGTGCAGCAGAGATGCTCTGACGTACGGACACGTGCGCGTTGACCTGAGGCTGAGCCAGCACGGTGCTTGGGGGCTGAAGGAAGGGTTGGGTTTGGGATATCCCCAAATAAAAAAATTAAAAAGAGTCAGTGCTCCACGCATACTGCTGGTAATCTGAGGAGGACATACGCAGTTTTGACACATTTAGATATCCAGACTAACTCTCTTGATGCTAAGAGGAGGTCTGTACAAGGCAGAATCGATGACTGTTTGGTGGCAGGGTCTTTCTTCTCTCCCATTCACAAGCTTCTCTAAAACCCACTGAAGACACAGGGCTGGATCCAGCGCACGAGCAGCAGAGCCAAGACACCGGTGGTGATCTGTGTGAAGAAAAACGAGCTGAAGCAGACGACAATGAATCGTTATTTGCTGGATACACAACTCTTCACGACAGGAACGATTCTTCACTACCTGTTGAAGCCTCTGGACAAGTTATTGTGGAGAATGTCTTACTCAGAGCAACTCCCGTTTCCCCGGGAGGCAACACACCCTTTGGCTCTGTTCACGTTTCTCTCTTTATCGTTCTCTACAGATGTCCTCAGACCAAACTTTGAAAAGGTTGACACATTGCTGCCGTGCTTATTCCTGAATATGACGCAGCTACCCGATCGTTCCTTCCACGATACGGAAGTAGTGAGGAAAAGCCGTGACCAGGTAATTCCCACTTTACTATGTCAGTCATCTGCTCCAAAGTTCTGGCAACATCGGTTATTTAAGGTAAAAATAACTGCTCCAGTTGCTGGAATTTCTCCTGTTACCCTGCAACAAAATCTATCTAAATTATAAATGCTGAGTAGGAAGCATGACAAAAATCCCTAAGTAATATCTGCAAATAACCTTAACTACAGAACAATGGACGATTACCTCCGTCCATCTGCTGCCAGCCAGGAAACAGCTCTTCAGTGTTAAGAAAAACACTTGAGGTCCCAACATTGTGCAAGGGCAAAACCACTGAAATCCTTCCGTACAGTGCCCTCCATTAAATGAAAACAAATGTCCATGAAAAAGAAAAAAAAAAAATCTCAAAAAATATTCCCAGAAGTCCCTCCTGGCTGCTTTCCTCACTGTACCCCATACCTGAAATGCTTTCTCTTGGAAACAGCCTTTTCCTATCTCTGTTCTGGTTTGGCAGGTGACCAAACACAAAGCCAGTCCTTCCATCCTCACTGACTCAGCTGGAAAACTCTCCTCTTTCCCCCTGCTTTGCTCTTCCTTTATCACTTCCCTGCGGACAGCAAAGCTTTCCCAGACCTGGTCCCCTCCTGCCCAGCACCACCAGTCACTCCATCACCTCTTTCCCTCCCAGCTTAACTATATTTTCCTTTGTCAGCAGCTACTTTGTTTGGAAACACCTGGTAAATAGTATTTTGGGTCCCAAACCCATAAAATTCACTGTGACCCTGTCTTTGCACTGCAAGCACAGAAACAAAGGAGCAAACACAGGACGTGCGTGCCTACAACACACCACTGAGCCCAGCTCTGCTCTCCAGCGAGCCTCTGCCCAAGGCAACGTCCCAGCCTTTGCCTGGGCTCCTCCGGACAGTGGGGTGGCGGGGGGACTCTCTGCTTACAGTGATGATCACCGGGTAGTTCTGCTGCTGTCCCCTGGAAATGGGAATAAATCTGCCTGGTCCCTTATGCTGATGGAAGCTGTCAGCATCACGAACTTTTGCATGTTTAGAAGCTGAGTTCACACCAACTGGAACAGAGCAGCCCAATGTTCTTTCTAAAGAGCTCTTTTTTAGCTAATAAGATAAGACACTGATTACACAGCCAAACAGTCGCCCCAAGTAATCAAAAAATCCCGTTAGCTCCCAAAGGCGCGCAGGCAAGGGGCCAAAGCTGCTGCCAGCCTGGCTGGTGCCGTAGGCTGAGCCCTGCCTGTCCCTGCGCTGGTCTGTAAACCCATCCCCAGCAGTGATCCTCTTCCCTTCTGCCTTCAGCAGACGCTCAGTCCTCAAGCGTGGTTCGTAGCCTGCTGCAGACCCACCTTGTCACGCCTGAGACACAAACCCTGGGCAGAAGGCAGGATGCGAGACAGAGCACTGCGCCTGTTCCCCCTGCCCTCGGCCAGCCTGGAACCTCCAAACCTGACATCCACAGCAACATCTGCTGGTAGAACAACATAAATACACCAAACCGAGCAGTCGCGACGAGACCTTCGGTTGTGGGTGGTAATCACTTTTCCTAAACCTATGACCACACAACAAACCTGTTTCACTTTATTTCCGTTAGTAGCACTGAGTTACAAGGGTCATGCACAACGTGAATAGATAAATACCAGCGTCACAAGTCCTAAAAGAGTTATCCATATAGCTTTGTAAGTTATTAGCAATATTGTGTTCTTGGACTCTACTCAATTAGTATTATCACTTAGCTCATACATATTTATCATATTTATCACACATTTGTCCCTAAACACAGTGGACAGAAATATGCGAACTCTGACCATAATGTCTTAACAGCAGAATTATTTTCTGGCTTCGCTATCCCTCCATAGCACACCTAAAAATAACCACACTCCGGTTCTATCTTTTTTAAAAAAAATACAGAATGCACACATTTAATTTGAGGGCTTAACATTCTCACAACAATATTCTTGGAATAATTAGACAGCTATTGCTACTTACTGCGTTTACTCGCACTCGAAGGAAAACCAACGATGATTTTCCTACTGCAGCAAGTCCTGGGAACTTTACAACCTCGTCTCAGTTGGACCTCCTTTTGCAGAGGTATGAATATTTGTGGCTTTTTAAACCACAAAAGCAAAATGTAGAGAGTTGAGCAACAAAATTCTACCTAAAGCTAATAACAGAGGCAAAATCAAAGAACCACTACAAAAGCTTTTCTATCCGACATCCGACTGTTTTGCCCCAGAAGGGGATTCATTTCACTCCCATTTCTATTTTGGAGTATTGCCAATGACAGTAATAGAAAGGATAAGTGCCCAGTAACTATCTGGTATCGTGGATTATAATTTGAAGTCCCTTAGTGCAGCGTAGTAACAAGCACAGATCTATTTCCTGCCCTGTGGGTCATCCCATCTACAACGAAACTCCCATAGTCAAGAAGGTTCAGTAAATTGACATATTCTTACAAGGTCTCCTTGATATATCCTGCTATTAGATCGTGTCTGACATGTTTTATCACTTTTATACACATGCACAGGACAGACATGGAGCTGCTGGAGCGGGGCCAGAGGAGCCCCGGAGATGGGCTGAGGCTGGAGCAGCTCCTGTGCGAGGACAGGCTGAGAGAGTTGGGGGTGTGCAGCCTGGAGAAGAGAAGGCTCTGGGGAGACCTTCTGCCAGAACTTCTGGGGGGTCTCCAGGAAAGATGGGGAGACCCTGGGCCAGGGTGCCCAGAGAAGCTGTGGATGCCCCATCCCTGGAGGGGTTCAAGGCCAGGCTGGATGAGGCTTTGGGCAACCTGGGCTAGTGGGAGGTGTTCCTGCCCATGGCAGGGGGTGGCACTGGGTGGGCTTTAAGGTCCCTTCCAACCCAAACCATCCTGTGACTCTATTCTATCATTCTCTGTATACGTGCCTCATGTATGTTTTCACATATAACGTGTTGATGTGTATGTTTGTGCGTATGCCCAGTGCAGCCCCACTAATCTAACGGCAGACATGCTGCAGGACTAAACCCAAGAGTCTCAGTGTGTTCCTACCTTGAAGGACACTTTTGACAATGGTGTCCGTGTGATCAGCCAGCAGATCTGCCTTAGCGATCGCAGCCAAGGACAGGTAACTCGACATGTTTCTGCACAGCTCCTTATTGCCCCTCTGGAGAAACTTCACCGCCACTGGGACAGCTAAGGCCATCACTGGAGGTCGATTGTAATTCTGTAAAAACATGAGAAAAGGCACTGAAAAATAACCAGCTGACAGAAGTGATTAAAATGAAGTCT
>WKFP01015286.1:769788-819553 GCA_011057875.1 Pterocles orientalis | reverse complement strand
ATCCCCTGCACGGGAAAGGTCCTTTTGTGCCAAAACCAGCCCGAACAGGTGATGCATGGCTGCGTCCGCTCGCTGCCGCTCAGCCCGACCTCTGCGTGCGCCAGGGGCATGAGCGACTCTGAGGACAGAACGGAAACAATCCTGGGGACCAGCAATCAACTGAATATGGAGAATAAATCCAGGGCATATTTTAGGACTTCCTTGGCCTCAACCTAAAAGAAAAAAAAAAGGAAAAAAGAAAATTAACTGTATGTTGAAGGACCTTTCGCCCTCAAACATTAAGTAGCTTAAAACTAGCTAAACAATATATAAGTTGTAATAAATAAGAACAAGTTTTTGTCCTTTTAATGCATATCACCCAAGCAGGATGGTGGCTGGACTAACCGACGACAACCCGCCTTCCTGTGGGCAGCGGCAGAGGCAGCGGGTGAAGCCCTTCCATTTGTTTTCTAGGTGGTTGTGTCTCAACTCCAGAAATTATTTTTGTTTAGAAAAAACAGTTTTGTTGCCAAAATGATCCTCGAAATCTTTTCAACTGATGTAAACCGAACATTTGGCTGAACTGACACCACGCGCTTCTTGGCTGGGGAATTTAACGGCAGCGGAGCCAAGTGGGGCTGGGCTCAGCACCACGCACAGGCTGGTGAAAGAGTCCAGTCCTGCACTTGTGCCCCAAAACTCTGGTGTTTAAAGCACCTGCAGAGGAGACAATTGCCTTAATTATAGCAGAAGTTTGTTTTTTCCACATTTTGGAAGTGCTGTTTGTGCTATGGGTCCCTCTGCTTGTGCACCTTTGAACCATAGGTCTTCATGGCCAATGTTGGTGCACACGAGGAAGGGACCAACAGCACAGGGTCCTCCAGGCCCAGAACAGCCTACGGGGCTTGGACACCCTCCTCGGACTTTGCCAAGGCAGGTACAAATCCATCCAGGCACAAAGCGTCTTGAAATCTTCCAAGGGTCTCCATGATGGAGACCAGTAGGAACGGGACAAGGACAGTCCCTCCACCCTCAGCTCCCAATGCTAGTACATGTCTTCCATCCTTTCCCACCAACACTACTCAGGATGACGACCAGCAAGCCGCAGTTTCTCAGCCCCAAAGAGCAGCCCTAAGCGTGGGGCCCTCCATGGGCTGCTGGAGGCAGATCTGCAAGGGACGCAGGGCAACGGAAGAGCCTGATGTTGGAGACCCTGCTGAGAAGGGCACGAACCACTTGATCTGCCATAAGCCTGATCGTAAGGTTTTGTTAATTTTCCCAAATCTATCAATATCATTACACAGGACTTTCAGTTTGATTACTTGCAGCAAGACAGAAGCAGAAAAGATCTAACAGGCTTGCAAACCCCGAAGCACAGCAGGCTGGATCCTCCTGACAACGGCTACGGCATAAACCCCCAGCCACCAAACCCAAGGTGACGACGCGAGCAGAGACTGGCCCCATCGCGCTCATACTCAGCAACTCCCCAATTCAAAACTACAAGTTCAAAAAGCCACAAACTGATTTTATTTTATTTTTTTTTTACCTGCTCACGATTCCACAATGACATCCCCAACGACGGTCAGAGGTGCAAAGGTTGTTCTCGGAAGCCAAGCCTGGCCACTCTGCCCTCCTGCCACCCCAGGCAGCATCCCAGGGCGCAGGCAGCGGAGGGCTGGTGGCGGGCAGTGAACCCGAAGCTGTTAATTGCCGTGCCAGCAGTAAGGCATCTGAGGAATGCAGGCTAAAGCAGCCCCAAAGTTACCAAGGGCTCCGTCAGGTGACTGCAGGAACCTCAGCGCAGAGAGGTCTTATCTCTGAATGAAACGCTCTGTTTCCAGGACAAAATACAAAGCCTACTCCACTCGAGTTGTTTTTAATAGAGAAAACAGAACTCTCTGTGTTAGTGGAAAGCTATCCTTCCCCAGGAAGGAGGTAAAAAACAAAACAAAACTAAACCCTCAATAAGCTCACACCGTTGGAAAGAAAAAGAACTGAACAGACTTGCTACAGAAGAGAACTCCTGTGCAAAGGAACAAATGCCATCATTCTGGGACACCTTACATGAGCACAAAAGGGGGCTTGAAGCTTGGCTTTCAGTGTTCGTCCCATAAGCAGCACAAAGTCTGCACACAGAATTTAGAAAAATGCTCCAGGAACGAAGATCCGTTTGAAGCCTCGGTTCGATCAGCTGCAGTGAAACGCAGCATCCCCTCCTCTGCCTTTTGCACAGGAGACTCCACTCGATGAGCTTCTGTGGGAGAAGAGTTTCTCCAGAAGGTTCTGCTCTCTACCTGGTGAGCAGACACTTTTTATGGAAGCTCTACGGACAACACTGGGGACAATACAGAAAAACATTCACTTCCCGTTAGCTCTTTGAACTGGAATTACAGCAAAACTTCTTAATATTTACTCTATGTAACAGTGCTGAAAACACTTTCCTTGCATAGGTCTTAAAAGGAGAAAATTGTCCTTTAAGCATCTCCTTGCTCACTGCATAATTATTGTGTCCTACTAACAGGCAGCTTGCACTGAGGAAAAGTGTAATGTGTTTTCTAAAATGCTGTCTTTCTTTTTTTTTTAATTTATTTTTTTTAAAGGGTCAGGACAGACAACAAAATTGCTTCAGAGTATGGTTCCCGAGATGCCTCATCAGCGTGACTCCACATCACCCATCAGATCTTATCCCCATAGGACAGACATCACTGCGCCTGTCAGCATCCCAGGCAGGGCAGACACAAGCAACAGAAAAGAGTCAAAGGATCTCGCTGAAGATGCGCTGAAGATGCGTGGCCCCCCATCGGCACAGTGGCTGGGGGTTCCCCACCTTCCTATGGTCACGGGGGAGACCAAGCGTGACTCCAGCTCTTGCAATGAACTTCAGCTCATCATCACGCAGGGGAAAAAAGTCTCTGGCTCGTGGTGCAGTCCCACATTTAATTCAAAGTTTTGATTCCGATTTTCAACACCTAGTTTCCCTTTCCATGACGAGCTGAAAGAGCCACGCGCCTTCCCTGGGACCTTGAAGCTGCTCCCCTCCAAGGTGAGCCTCTCAAGCTGCTGGAGGCACAGCATTCTTACCAAAGCTCCTTATCAGAAGCAATCGGAATAAAAGCTAGCCTGGCAGGTTTCAGAGCTTGAAGCAACTGAATTGGTCTGTTTGCAAAATAATTCCCCCAATAATAGGCGATGAACAATAAAAATTCCATGTAAAAGGGCAGTTTGGACCTAAGGGCATCCAAAAACCATCTGAACTTTGAGCTAAAAGACTGAGTCTTACAGTTTTACCAGGAACTCAGAGTCTACAGAATGACATTAGAAGGACAAAAAAAAAAAAAAAAAAAAACACTGAGGCTAAAAAAAACAGACCTAAATGAAACAGGGGAGAACTACCCAATGTAAAGCGCTAATTCTCTAGGTGACCCAGCCAAAAAGAAGTTCTGCCCCGCACACGCCCCCGGGGGAGCCAAGCTGCCCAGGGCAAGCACCAGGGCAGCACTAAACCAAAACGTCCCTGTGCACGGCCCAGGACCGCACGGTGCACTACTGCTGCAGCCAGGGAAGAGCCAAGCCTTGTTCCTGCAGCCTCACCACCCCCAGACCCACTGCCAAAGAGTCGGGGGAATTCATCTGTCAGATCTGACAGCTCCTTCCAAGCAGCCTGCACGCCCCGGATGAGCTCAGCTCCCTTTAAGAAGTGCAGGAGGGAGCACAGTCCTGACCCATTTTTATTCACCTAACAATCTTTCTCACTTTTCCAGGGTGTGAAATGGCAATTCTGTTCCCCATGCGTTCAAAAAAGATCTTTGGGAGCGTTCACCCAACTGCTGGAATGAGCCTTCGCTCCTTTACCGCTTGTATCTGGATCAAGGTGACCGAGGCTTTGGACAAAACGATTGTCTTCTCCTACGGAACCAAGTTCAACCCGTACGAAATCCAGCTTTATCTCAGCCAGGAGGCGGCAGTGCTTGTGGTTGGCGGTGACCAGCACAAGCTAGCTGCCAAAAATGTAGTTGTTCCTGGGAAGTGGATCCATCTCTGCGGCGCCTGGAGCTCGGAGAACGGATCAGCATCCCTGTGGGCGAAGGGAGAGCTCGCGGCCACCGCCCTGGACGTTGCCAGTGCTCACACCATTCCAGACGGAGGGATCTTGCAGATCGGTCAAGAAAAGAACGGCTGCTGCGTTGGAGGTGGATTTGACGAAGCTTTAGCCTTCTCTGGAAAATTAACGGGCTTTAACCTGTGGGACAGAGTGCTCAGTGCCAGGGAGATAGCGGCACAGAGCGGAGAGGACGCCTGCAGCACCAGGGGCAACGTCGTCGGGTGGGGAGTCACTGAGGTTTTGCCGTACGGAGGAGCCCAGTATGTTTCTTAAATTCTGGCAGAACACTTTCTGAAGCAGAGAATGTATTTCACAAAGAGCTGAACGCCGATACGTACGAGTGAACAGAGCCGCAGGAGCCCGCATCTCTCCAGTTCCCCAGGAAGATGAGCGCCGCGCGTTTATCGAACGGGGTACTGCGGAGATGGGACCTGGTCTCTGCCTGCTGTTCGGACAAAACATCAAGGCGTGACATTGGAAAAGCCGTTCCTGAGGTCAGACGACTGCTGTCTCTTGTGCAAAGTGTCTCCTGATGTACACGAGTGCCGGTGCTGTTGGCATCCTCGCCGAAACAAACACGTTGGGTACCCAGCCCAGTGGTCCCCGCAGAACACACGTGAGGCTGCGCATCTTCCAGGCTCCTCCAGCCATGGGGCTTTGTAGTGCTAATGTGAATTGTACAGAGGAACCACATAAACCAAGAAACGTGTTGGTTATTAATCGTCTTTAGTAATTTGTATCCTGTAACAAACCTAGCTCCTTGTTTAAAGCATTATTTATGCTTTAACCTATGAAAGTAATACGCCCCATCATAGCCTGATGTTACATTTTGAGAAAGTGCAGCTGTATTATATTGTAAATTGACTTGGTAATAATTTTATTGAAATTATTTTTGTAAAGTTGTTTTGTAAATAAAGATACTTTAGTAAAGTAAAACTTTCCACGCTTCTCATGAATTGAAACTCTCAAAGTAAGTACCAACGGGGGATTTTCCCATGTTCTGAACCACATAATTTTAGCTGCTAATAGAAGAACACAAATATCAAGCGAACGTACAAACAGCGCCCCTCAGAGGGCCCAAGCATTAACCAGGGAGGGCTTTAAGCCCACCGTGGTGACAATCCCCTTGTGAACGTGGGCACGTGCGAGGATCTGCCGTAGACACGGTCACTGGTGCAGCAGAGATGCTCTGACGTACGGACACGTGCGCGTTGACCTGAGGCTGGGCCAGCACGGTGCTTGAGGGCTGAAGGAAGGGTTGGGTTTGGGATATCCCCAAATAAAAAAAATAAATTAAAAAGAGTCAGTGCTCCATGCATACTGCTGGTAATCTGAGGAGGGCATACGCAGTTTTAAGACACATTTAGATATCCAGACTAACTCTTTTGATGCTAAGAGGAGGTCTGTACAAGGCAGAATCGATGACTGTTCGGTGGCAGGGTCTTTCTTCTCTCCCATTCACAAGCTTCTCTAAAACCCACTGAAGACACAGGGCTGGATCCAGCGCACGAGCAGCAGAGCCAAGACACCGGTGGTGATCTGTGTGAAGAAAAACGAGCTGAAGCAGACGACAATGAATCGTTATTTGCTGGATACGTAACTCTTCACGACAGGAACGATTCTTCACTACCTGTTGAAGCCTCTGGACAAGTTATTGTGGAGAATGTCTTACTCAGAGCAACTCCCGTTTCCCCGGGAGGCAACACACCCTTTGGCTCTGTTCACGTTTCTCTCTTTATCGTTCTCTACAGATGTCCTCAGACCAAACTTTGAAAAGGTTGACACATTGCTGCCGTGCTTATTCCTGAATATGACGCAGCTACCCGATCGTTCCTTCCACGATACGGAAGTAGTGAGGAAAAGCCGTGACCAGGTAATTCCCACTTTACTATGTCAGTCATCTGCTCCAAAGTTCTGGCAACATCGGTTATTTAAGGTAAAAATAACTGCTCCAGTTGCTGGAATTTCTCCTGTTACCCTGCAACAAAATCTATCTAAATTATAAATGCTGAGTAGGAAGCATGACAAAAATCCCTAAGTAATATCTGCAAATAACCTTAACTACAGAACAATGGACGATTACCTCCGTCCATCTGCTGCCAGCCAGGAAACAGCTCTTCAGAGTTAAAAAAAAACACTTGAGGTCCCAACATTGTGCAAGGGCAAAACCACTGAAATCCTTCCGTACAGTGCCCTCCTTTAAATGAAAACAAATGTCCGTGAAACGCAGCAGAAAAAGAAAAAAAAAAATCTCAAAAAATATTCCCAGAAGTCCCTCCTGGCTGCTTTCCTCACTGTACCCCATACCTGAAATGCTTTCTCTTGGAAGCAGCCTTTTCCTATCTCTGTTCTGGTTTGGCAGGTGACCAAACACAAAGCCGGTCCTTCCATCCTCACTGACTCAGCTGGAAAACTCTCCTCTTTCCCCCTGCTTTGCTCTTCCTTTATCACTTCCCTGTGGACAGCAAAGCTTTCCCAGAGCCTGGTCCCCTCCTGCCCAGCACCACCAGTCACTCCATCACTTCTTTCCCTCCCAGCTTAACTATATTTTCCTTTGTCAGCAGCTACTTTGTTTGGAAACACCTGGTAAATAGTATTTTGGGTCCCAAACCCATAAAATTCACTGTGACCCTGTCTTTGCACTGCAAGCACAGAAACGAAGGAGCAAACACAGGACGTGCGTGCCTACAACACACCACTGAGCCCAGCTCTGCTCTCCAGCGAGCCTCTGCCCAAGGCAACGTCCCAGCCCTGGCCTGGGCTCCTCCGGACAGCGGGGTGGCCGGGGGACTCTCCGCTTACAGTGATGATCACCGGGTAGTTTTGCTGCTGTCCCCTGGAAATGGGAATAAATCTGCCTGGTCCCTTATGCTGATGGAAGCTGTCAGCATCACGGACTTTTGCATGTTTAGAAGCTGAGTTCACACCAACTGGAACAGAGCAGCCCAATGTTCTTTCTAAAGAGCTCTTTTTTAGCTAATAAGATAAGACACTGATTACACAGCCAAACAGTCGCCCCAAGTAATCAAAAAACCCCGTTAGCTCCCAAAGGCGCGCAGGCAAGGGGCCAAAGCTGCTGCCAGCCTGGCTGGTGCTGTAGGCTGAGCCCTGCCTGTCCCCGCGCTGGTCTGTAAACCCATCCCCAGCAGTGATTCTCTTCCCTTCTGCCTTCAGCAGACGCTCAGTCCTCAAGCGTGGTTCATAGCCTGCTGCGGACCCACCTTGTCACGCCTGAAACACAAACCCTGGGCAGAAGGCAGGATGCGAGACAGAGCACTGTGCCTGTTCCCTCTGCCCTCGGCCAGCCTGGAACCTCCAAACCTGACATCCACAGCAACATCTGCTGGTAGAACAACATAAATACACCAAGCCGAGCAGTCGCGACGAGACTTTCGGTTGTGGGTGATAATCACTTTTCCTAAACCTATGACCACACAACAAACCTGTTTCACTTTATTTCCATTAGTAGCACTGAGTTACAAGGGTCATGCACAACGTGAATAGATAAATACCAGCATCACAAGTCCTAAAAGAGTTATCCATATAGCTTTGTCAGTTATTAGCAATATTCTGTTCTTGGACTCTACTCAATTAGTATTATCACTTAGCTCATACATATTTATCATGTTTATCACACATTTGTCCCTAAATACAGTGGACAGAAATATGCAAACTCTGACCATAGTGTCTTAACAGCAAAATTACTTTCTGGCTTTGGATCCCTCCATAGCACACCTAAAAATAACCACACTCCGGTTCTATCTTTTTTTAAAAAAATACAGAATTGCACACATTTAATTTGAGGGCTTAACATTCTCACAACGATATTCTTGGAATAATTAGACAGCTATTGCTACTTACTGCATTTGCTCGCACTCGAAGGAAAACCAACGATGATTTTCCTACTGCAGCAAGTCCTGGGAACTTTACAACCTCGTCTCAGTTGGACCTCCTTTTGCAGAGGTATGAATATTTGTGGCTTTTTAAACCACAAAAGCAAAATGTAGAGAGTTGAGCAACAAAATTCTACCTAAAGCTAATAACAGAGGCAAAATCAAAGAACCACTACAAAAGCTTTTCTATCCGACATCCGACTGTTTTGCCCCAGAAGGGGATTCATTTCACTCCCATTTCTATTTTGGAGTATTGCCAATGACAGGAATAGAAAGGATAAGTGCCCAGTAACTATCTGGTATCGTGGCTTATAATTTGAAATCCATTAGTAATAACAAGCACAGATCTATTTCCTGCCCTGCGGGTCATCCCATCTACAACGAAACTCCCATAGTCAAGAAGGTTCAGTAAATTGACATATTCTTACAAGGTCTCCTTGATATATCCTGCTATTAGATCGTGTCTGACATGTTTTATCACTTTTATACACATGCACAGGACAGACACGGAGCTGCTGGAGCGGGGCCAGAGGAGCCCCGGAGATGGTCCGAGGCTGGAGCAGCTCCCGTGCGAGGACAGGCTGAGAGAGTTGGGGGTGTGCAGCCTGGAGAAGATTCTGAGGAGACCTTCCAGTGCTGAAAGGGGGCTACAGGAGAGATGGGGGGGCTCTGGATCAGGGGGTGCAGGGACAGGACGAGGGGAAGAGTTTGAAGCTGCAAGAGGGGAGATGGAGATGAGATCTGAGGAAGAAATGTTTCCCTGTGCGGGGGTGAGGCAGTGGCCCAGGGTGCCCAGAGAAGCTGTGGATGCCCCATCCCTGGAGGGGTTCAAGGCCAGGCTGGATGAGGCTTTGGGCAACCTGGGCTGGTGGGAGGTGTCCCTGCCCATGGCAGGGGGTGGCACTGGGTGGGCTTTGAGCTCCCATCCAACCCAAACCACCCTGTGACTCTATTCTGTCATTCTCTGTATACGTGCCTCATGTATGTTTTCACATATAACGCGTTGATGTGTATGTTTGTACATACGCCCAGTGCAGTCCCACTGATCTAATGGCAGGCATGCTGCAGGACTAAACCCAAGAGTCTCAGTGTGTTCCTACCTTGAAGGACACTTTTGACAATGGTGTCCGTGTGATCAGCCAGCAGATCTGCCTTAGCGATCGCAGCCAAGGACAGGTAACTCGACATGTTTCTGCACAGCTCCTTATTGCCCCTCTGGAGAAACTTCACCGCCACTGGGACAGCTAAGGCCATCACTGGAGGTCGATTGTAATTCTGTAAAAACATGAGAAAAGGCACTGAAAAATAACCAGCTGACAGAAGTGATTAAAATGAAGTCTTATACTAATCAGAGTAGAAAAACAAAAATCACAACAACGGGGAAAAAAAGCAAAACACACCAAGAAAGGTTATGTTTTGGTAACACCACCGGAGGCAGGCTTCAAAGAAAGAGTGAGTAAGGAAATTTAAAACTGCTGCACCAGGAGATGCTAATAACACCCCTATTTTTGTCTTCTGCAAGAGGAAAAAACATGATACGAAGTGCACTAGTTAAATGTTAACCACTGTGAGAGACATCGCTGCCTTCGCTCCATGGCTCTCATGCTAAGCCACTGTGACTAAATCAAAGGCAAACGGTCAAATGAGGAAAGAGCACACCCGGGTAAGTGCCCTGGGAGATCTGCTCACAGGGTAATGGTTTTAGTATCGATAATCGATTTTCCTTTAATAATAATTTAGATTTCTTAAAGTCCAGTCAACTTCTCCAAACACTGGAGTCAAGTGAAATTTCTCAAGACATCTAACGTACGTCCTCAAAACAGCTCCAAGCTTCAGAGACCTCAGGGGTACCCGCACACACGCTTCAGTTTTGACATTCAGCTTTTTGCAACTACTTGTACAGGTGAAATTGTGCGTGCAGACTACACGCATCTATTAAGTTCCCCGATATAACTGCCCTTGAAACTCGTAGGATACATCTACGTGTGACCGAGGAACTACATCCTTCCTGGAGCCTCCATCATCGCTTTCTCTCATCTCTGCTCAGTCGTGAGCATCCCTTTGAAACAGGAGTACATCATTGGCTTTTTAAAATCATCCTGTAACATGATTATATTTAATTAGCATCTGAAATCACAGGCAGCCACTGGAACCCAGATGTTTCTGAAAGGAACAAAACAGAGCAAAGACAGGCAGCCCAGGCTCAACGCATGCTTATTGTGAAACAGCACTGAAAAAATTAAATTTAGAGTTGAGAAAAAGCAAATCTATTGTTCCACACGCCTTGCTACGTGTCCTCCCAGGCCAGCTCTGTCCCTATCGCGGTGCCTGCCTTTGCCATCAGCCTCACGGAGAGCAGGACCCACCCAACGAAGGCTGCATTGCGCGACTCAACGCATGCCAAAGAGCCACGTTTGACCGGCTACGAGGATCCTTCCTCGCAGCACAGAGCTGCCGAGCAGCGGGGTGCTGCAGCCCTGGGGAAGAAGGGGTGCAGGAGCTCCGAGGGTTCATCGTGGAAACTGCCATAGGACCAAGAACCACGCTTTTAATGAGAAAAGCCCTTAAAATGAAGGGAGCGTTATGCAGCAGCACGTTTAAATCAACATAATGCCTTCGTCATATTTGGCCGAGAGGCACTGCTGAGTAGGAGCCAAATTCTGCCTCCAAGCTATGCTCCAGGACTGCACGCAGAAAGAGCAGGAAGATAAGGTTTGGTCTTCTGACTGTGATTGAAAAGATCTAAGAAAATTCCAAAGAACAATATTTTCTTTGCCTGCAGTAAAGATAAAACACTGATTTAACAAACGGTTTGGATTCAGACAGAAGGAGAAAGGTTTCATTTATTCCATTATAAACATCAGGCCACGAATGCACGCTTATGAAAACATGAAGGTGACAATGAAAACCAGATTTCCATGATATGATAAAGTGATGTTTGCAAACCTAGGGGACCTCCCTGCTGCTAATATCAACAGGAACACGCTGGGAGATTCAACCCAGCTGTCAGATCTTCGTTACTACTTCAACTATCCCTCACATATTTTATAAAAACTCATTTTACGACTTTTCTTTTTTTATGCAAAGGAACTCGCTGATAAAAGCCCGGTTTCAGGGAGCAGTAAGTGTACTTTCATAACTTTCTCATTTCATTTCAATGAACTCCTTTCTTGAAGCGATCCCTAAAGCACTTGGATACGAGCTAGCTCGATTCAGGCACGGCTGCCAACAGCACACACTGAAAGCTCAGATGAGCCATCGCATACATCAGTGTCCTCGTGAAATACGACTTCTAAAGCATCTCATCTGGAAAGTTTAAGCTGTGCTGCTCTCAGGATCCAAAGCCGGTTACTGCCTCGCCTCCAGGGACTCAAGACAGAAAGGGAGATTGGGGAACTCCTCCAGGAACATGTTTCCTATCAGAAATCACCGTCCCTACCAAAGCCCCTCCTTCACAGAGAAAGGCAGAGGGGAGGGAACCCCCCACAGACCCCTGACCCTCACAGGATGCGGGACTGTGCCCCGCGCTGGGGTGCGGGTGACTCGGAGGTGCCAGGGCAGCGCAGAAGGCATCTTGCTAAAGCCTCATCCACGGTCTTGACCAAATGTCTGGCTAGAATAAACCTTTGTGCTTCCCAAACCAAAATCAACCTGGGCTTCCGAAAAGGAGGTTTTTTTCCTTCTTTTAATATTTTGCCATAACACACTTTTTTTTTGGTGCATCTTCAGAGCAAGAGACTGGGGCAAATGGGACTGACCATTGTAAAGTGAAATTTCATGGAAGCAAATCCTGCACTGATGATATTTTTTCTGAAGCTCCATTTCTTTTGGACTCTCAACACTTTCAGCCAAAGCAGATAAGGAATCTCACGAGGTCTATGGAACAACACATCCTACAAGGAGCTAAGCAGTACCTTCCATGGGCCAGGGACACACTTGTGCCACTATGGCTTGAATTTTTCTCCATCTGACGTGGAGCCCATGAATCGTTCCCACTGCTGAAGCTCTGGGAACAGCCTCAATTTCTTCTTCTAGCCGGGTTAACTGCTCACACAGTGGGTCTCTCCAGGGTATTATATCCCCTTCCCAACAAGGGGTGATATTGCCTGCAGCCCTGGCTAAAAACAACAAACCACAAACAAACAAAACCAAAAAAACCCCAAACTCCCCCTTATTTAATACCAGCTTCCCCCTTCCCCGAGAGTGTCCTTTCACCCTCCGCTTGCTTTCTTAGCAAGCCTTGGAACGGCCCATTTCTGCCTCCAAAAGGCTGCTAGAGACCGAGATGCCTTATTTTGAGTCTTGCATGCACAGGGAGCAACAGTTCATAGACTACCAAGTTCAAATAGGTCCCAATGTCCTTCTAGTAAGTGCTTTTGGGACCATAAATACTTTTTCAATCTTCTTGCTGCTGCCTCCAGCATTTTGTAAAATATTCTAAGAAATTATCCCAACACTCCCGGCCAGAGCACAACTTCTTTCTAGTCCTCTGTTCAGAGCAGCGGCAATCAGATTTCAGTTCAGAAGTCAGTTTTTCTGTGTTGTGTCTGGACTCAGCTTTTCCAACCAAATTTAAGGGAGATCCTTACTGACAGCGTATCTAACGACCTAAATTCCACGTCATTAAAATCTCTTTGGCATTTTGCTGCCTTCCAGAACAATTCAAAAGGATAACCTCTTCCCTGATACTAAATGCTTTCAAATGAATCTTTGTGTAACCACAGAGTCCTACGTCTCCCGCTTTAATACTCACGTGGAATGCAAATACTTAGAATTAACGGCGCATTAAGATAAGGAAACCTGGCAGAGAAGAGACAAGACACTTCCAAAGATAAGGAAGCAGCCAAAACTTTCAATTCACTGCAACAGATGCCATGTAACAATATACATTGACAACTGGGGTCATATTCTTGGTTTTAAAACAAATGAAACCACTCAAAAAACATAAAATACAACCGCATTTTAAAAGATAAAACCAAACAGCCAACAACTGCATTGCACTCCCTTGCTTTCAGTCCTACCTGCAAGATACAGCTCATGATATCAGACGCAATTTTGGCGTGTGGCGTGTCCTCATCTTTTCCAGAAGGCTTCAGGTTGTGTTCTAGACACGACTCCCAGAGAGCCACCAGGGCTTTCCCGTGCTTTTCGATGGACGCCGTCTCCCTGATGGCCGTGGTGATGCGAGTGACGCAGATCTCCACCACAGCCTGGTCATTGTCGTTGGTCTGGTAGTCCTGGGGCAAACCAAAAGACATTTGCCAATGAACACCCATCCTTGTCAAGGGTCGCACAACATCAACGGGGAGATGTGACGTTTCTGTAACTGCGCAGTGTCCGTTTTCTCAATTCCACCTTTACAACTAACATTTAACATGATTAAATGCAGAAATTTAAAATATGAAGATGGTCCAAGGGCTGGAGCAGCTCCCCTATGAGGACAGGCTGAGAGAGTTGGGGGTGTGCAGCCTGGAGAAGAGAAGGCTCCTGGGAGACCTTCCAGTGCTGAAAGGGGGCTACAGGAGAGCTGGGGGGGCTCTGGATCAGGGGGTGCAGGGACAGGATGAGGGGAACGGTTTGAAGCTGCAAGAGGGGAGATGGAGATAAGATCTGGGGAAGAAATGTTTCCTGTGCGGGGGGTGAGGCAGTGGCCCAGGATGCCCAGAGAAGCTGTGGATGCCCCATCCCTGGAGGGGTTCAAGGCCAGGCTGGATGGGGCTTTGGGCAACCTGGGCTAGTGGGAGGTGTCCCTGCCCATGGCAGGGGGTGGCACTGGGTGGGCTTTAAGGTCTCTTCCAGCCCAAACCATCCTGGGATTCTATGATATTAGTCCCCCCATAGACAATTCACTGTTTTACATTTTCATTCTCATTACTGCAGAGGTATGGATTACGTTATCAAGCAATTTTTAGCAGTCTGTCTCGCAGCGTGGCCATCTTGACCAGTGAATGCCGCCGCACACCTCAGAACCACTCGCACACGCTCCTTCTCCCACAACCATCCCAAAAACTGGAACCGGAATTGTTACATCCACTATATCTATAGCCACATGCGGGCTCCCAAATATTTCACATCTTCTCAAGTCCCTGATGTAAACACAGTTTCAATTAGCATCAGTGTAACATGAAAAGTTAATTAAACAGACTTTATCACAAAATCCCATAATCCCCCATAAATAGTGACACAGATGCCACGTGGCTAGGAAACGGCAGTGCTCCACCATAAATAAAAGGCTCAGAATACACAGACACCATCCCTCTGTCTAACCCGAGCTGTTCCACCCTAAAAAGTAAAAAAAGATGAAAATCAGGCTGAAGCATTCATCCAAACTCACTGGTTTTGCTCGATGAAGCATTTTTAAAGGGCTGGAGCCAAGCCCAGCACCCACACAGAGGTGCAGCTCCGGGGGTCTCTGCGCTGCAGCGGGGTGTGACAGCATCTCACCAGCACAACCCACAATGCTTGGGTCCGTCCCAAAGCAATTCGCTGCTTTTATCCACAGCTGGCCCTCGACAAGCTTTGCTTGGCACGACAGAAAAATCCAAGTGCTTATTAAAAAAATAAAACACTTGTTTAAGGTCACCTACTGATAACGAGGCGAGCAAGGACGGTGCAAGAGCAAACCTCTGGCGAGGGTCACGGTCGCTGGCTGTGCGTGGACATGGAGAGCAGAGCGGTCCTGTCCGTGCTGCTGTGAAATTCCTCATATTTGGGGAAAAACCCAAAATCTGGAGTGCCAGGACAGCGCTGGAGCAGTCCCCATCTCCAGAGCCCTCTGCTGGGAACGGCTCGGCAGCTCAGAGGCAGGATGCTGCAGGATGCTTTAGCTGCTTAGCGCAGGCTGGTGCGTTTGTAAAACACATTTTGGAGTGAAATCGGGTATTTTCTCTCAAAAATAGATTAGGAGGAATTTGTGTCGAATTCCTGACAATCTGCGGTTAGGTGAGTCAGAGTACACCACAAACAGCAGAGGCAATGGCCAAAATACCCTGATTAATGTTCCGAAAGGCTGTGCAGATGCGATTGCCTGGCCTGATGGATGAGTCAGTTCTTGTTGCGACCAGCAACACCGTGATCAGTGCTGCGGGAGTCAGAGGTTTGCACGTTGCCAAAACTGATTTCTAAAATCCCATTCTGCATGGAGTGCCAGAAAATTGCTGAGAACATGTATGTGTTGCTAATGGAACATCCTGAGCCTCAAAAAACATCCTCCCTTCCCTTCAGCGGACTGGAAACAAAGGATAAAGAAGTTTGGGGGTTTTTTTTGGACCGCAATATTACAGCTTTCTGCTTCAAACAGCATACACATGGTATACCTGAAACCTCCTGTTAATCTTTAATATGCTTTAATTAATTTTTTAATAAAAATCAAGATCAACTTGAAATATCCTTAATGGAAATCCAGCCAGGGGGAACTGGGTTTTAATCTTACACTTTCCTTGCCATTCTTGAGTTTTTTTAGAAACTTAAATTGCGTATGTCCCCGTCTTCAATGTTTTATTTATACAATAAATTTAAGTTCATGAAAAATGATGAAGGACAGTGTTTCACTTACCACAGACGAACTAATTATTCTTATTTGCTCAAGAGCTTCTGAGAGGCTTCCTTCAATTTCAGCATCCTCCAAGGAGAACAGATCCCCTGCACGGGAAAGGTCCTTTTGTGCCAAAACCAGCCCGAACAGGTGATGCATGGCTGCGTCCGCTCGCTGCCGCTCAGCCCGACCTCTGCGTGCGCCAGGGGCATGAGCGACTCCAAGGACAGAATGGAAACAATCCTGGGGACCAGCAATCAACTGAATATGGAGAATTAATCCAGGGCATATTTTAGGACTTCCTTGGCCTCAACCTAAAAGAAAAAAAAAAGGAAAAAAGAAAATTAACTGCATGTTGAAGGACCTTTCGCCCTCAAACATTAAGTAGCTTAAAACTAGCTAAACAATATATAAGTTTTAATAAATAAGAACACGTTTTTGTCCTTTCAATGCATATCACCCGAGCAGGATGGTGGCTGGACTAACTGACGAGAACCTGCCTTCCTGCGGGCAGCGGCAGAGGCGGCAGGTGAAGCCCTTCCCTTTGTTTTTCTAGTTTGTTGTGTCTCAACTCCAGAAATTATTTTTGTTTAGAAAAACAGTTTTGTTGCCAAAATGATCCTCGAAATCTTTTCAACTCATGTAAACCGAACATTTGGCTGAACTGACACCACGCGCTTCTTGGCTGGGGAATTTAACGGCAGCGGAGCCACGTGGGGCTGGGCTCAGCACCACGCACAGGCTGGTGAAAGAGTCCAGTCCTGCACTTGTGCCCCAAAACTCTGGTGTTTAAAGCACCTGCAGAGGAGACAATTGCCTTAATTATAGCAGAAGTTAGTTTTTTCCACATTTTGGAAGTGCTGTTTGTGCTACGGGTCCCTCTGCTTGTGCACCTTTGAACCATAGGTCTTCATGGCCAACCTTGGTGCACACGAGGAAGGAACCAACAGCACAGGGTCCTCCAGGCCCAGAACAGCCTACGGGGCTTGGACACCCTCTTCAGACTTTGCCAAGGCAGGTACAAATCCATCCAGGCACAAAGTGTCTTGGAATCTTCCAAGGGTCTCCATGATGGAGACCAGTAGGAACAGGACAAGGACGGTCCCTCCACCCTCAGCTCCCATTTCTAGTACACGTCTTCCATCCTTTCCCACCAACACTACCCAGGATGATGACCAGCAAGCCGCAGTTTCTCAGTCCCAAAGAGCAGCCCTAAGCGTGGGGCCCTCCATGGGCTGCTGGAGGCAGATCTGCAAGGGACGCAGGGCAACGGAAGAGCCTGGTGTTGGAGACCCTGCTGAGAAGGGCACGAACCACTTGATCTGCCATAAGCCTGATCGTAAGGTTTTGTTAATTTTCCCAAATCTATCAATATCATTACACAGAACTTCCAGTTTGATTACTTGCAGCAAGACAGAAGCAGAAAAGATCTAACAGGCTTGCAAACCCCGAAGCACAGCAGGCTGGATCCTCCTGACAACGGCTACGGCATAAACCCCCAGCCACCAAACCCAAGGTGACAACGTGAGCAGAGACTGGCCCCATCGCGCTCATACTCAGCAACTCCCCAATTCAAAACTACAAGTTCAAAAAGCCACAAACTGATTTTATTTTATTTTTTTTTACCTGCTCACGATTCCACAATGACATCCCCCAACGATGGTCAGAGGTGCAAAGGTTGTTCTCGGAAGCCAAGCCTGGCCACTCTGCCCTCCTGCCACCCCAGGCAGCATCCCAGGGCGCAGGCAGCGGAGGGCTGGTGGCGGGCAGTGAACCTGAAGCTGTTAATTGCCGTGCCAGCAGTAAGGCATCTGAGGAATGCAGGCTAAAGCAGCCCCAAAGTTACCAAGGGCTCCGTCAGGTGACTGCGGGAACCTCAGCGCAGAGAGGTCTTATCTCTGAATGAAACGCTCTGTTTCCAGGACAAAATACAAAGCCTACTCCACTCGAGTTGTTTTTAATAGAGAAAACAGAACTCTCTGTGTTAGTGGAAAGCTATCCTTCCCCAGGAAGGAGGTAAAAAAAAACCAACACAAAACTAAACCCTCAATAAGCTCACACCGTTGGAAAGAAAAAGAACTGAACAGACTTGCTACAGAAGAGAACTCCTGTGAAAGGAACAAATGCCATCATTCTGGGACACCTTACATGAGCACAAAAGGGGGCCTGAAGCTTGGCTTTCAGTGTTCGTCCCATAAGCAGCACAAAGTCTGCACACAGAATTTAGAAAAATGCTCCAGGAACGAAGATCCGTTTGAAGCCTCGGTTCGATCAGCTGCAGTGAAACGCAGCATCCCCTCCTCTGCCTTTTGCACAGGAGACTCCACTCGATGAGCTTCTGTGGGAGAAGAGTTTCTCCAGAAGGTTCTGCTCTCTACCTGGTGAGCAGACACTTTTTATGGAAGCTCTACGGACAACACTGGGGACAATACAGAAAAACATTCACTTCCCGTTAGCTCTTTGAACTGGAATTACAGCAAAACTTCTTAATATTTACTCTATGTAACAGCGCTGAAAACACTTTCCTTGCATAGGTCTTAAAAGGAGAAAATTGTCCTTTAAACATCTCCTTGCTCACTGCATAATTATTGTGCCCTACTAACAGGCAGCTTGCACTGAGGAAAAGTATAATGTGTCTTCTAAAATGTTGTCTTTCTTTTTTTTTTAATTTATTTTTTTTAAAGGGTCAGGACAGACAACAAAATTGCTTCAGAGTATGGTTCCTGAGATGCCTCATCAGCGTGACTCCACATCACCCATCAGATCTCATCCCCATAGGACAGACATCACCACGCCTGTCAGCATCCCACGCAGGGCAGACACAAGCAACAGAAAAGAGTCAAAGGATCTCGCTGAAGTTGCGTGGCCCCCCCATCAGCTGGGTGTTCCCCACCTTCCTATGGTCACGGGGGAGACCAAGCATGACTCCAGCTCTTGCAATGAACTTCAGCTCATCATCACGCAGGGGAAAAAGAAGTCTCTGGCTCGTGGTGCAGTCCCACGTTTAATTCAAAGTTTTGATTCCGATTTTCAACACCTAGTTTCCCTTTCCGTGACGAGCTGAAAGAGCCACGCGCGTTCCCTGGGACCTTGAAGCTGCTCCCCTCCAAGGTGAGCCTCTCAAGCTGCTGGAGGCACAGCATTCTTACCAAAGCTCCTTATCAGAAGCAATCGGAATAAAAGCTAGCCTGGCAGGTTTCAGAGCTTGAAGCAACTGAATTGGTCTGTTTGCAAAATAATTCCCCCAATAACAGGCGATGAACAATAAAAATTCCATGTAAAAGAGCAGTTTGGACCTAAGGGCATCCAAAAACCAGCTGAACTTTGAGCTAAAAGACTGAGTCTTACAGTTTTATCAGGAACTCAGAGTCTACAGAATGACATTAGAAGGACAAAAAAAAAAAAAATCTTTTAAATCAAAGAGGAAGGGCAGAGGACAATTTTTTTTTAATTTACAGGGAAGGAAATTCTACGACAAATGAGAATAATTTCCTTAACTTTCAAAAGACTTGAAACGAAAGCATGGCTGCTTGATTTTACCAGACGGTGCTACCCCACTGAAAACAAGACTGCACCCTTCCACGAACTGTGAAATGATATTGTTAATCCAGTTCCACCCCAAGCAACATAAATCTAGAAAACCCTCACTATATTTAAGGAACTTTAGGAAACACAGGCCACCTGTTAAGTGAACCTTATAGCATCTTCCAGTTTGCTCTCTGCAGAGCAAGAGGCAATTAAAACCTTGCTAGACTGATGAACCAATCTTGTACCTGAACCTACATAATATTGCCTTGCTGGAGCCGTACCGAGGATGGATGATACCCCAATCCCAGGGCACAGCCAGGGCTCCTAGGTGGGACCTGTTCGTGTTAATCTGTTCATTCAGCACTTCCCAAACCCCTTTCTCCCCTGTAACGCTCCGTTTGCCACGGGCACCACGCGTGGTTGTCCTCAAATGCTGCAGCACAGCTCCCAGCTGCAGCCCTTCCAGAAAAAAAAAAAAAAAAATATTTTCTTACCTTGCAGACATGTTGCCATGCTTAATACACTGGATTGTCTGAAGTGCTTTGGATGCCTTGGATGAAAGGCACTATAGGAAAGCAAAAGCAAAACAGTATTAGTAACTCTTTGCCTTTTCAGCACCCTGTGTGCAGACTGTAAAATATAAGCCACAGGAACAGAACTGTGTATTTCAAACAGGGTTTAATATTTCGGACGTGGTCCTGTAAAACCCAAACAGGACAGCAGCTGTCCCTGGGGGAGTTTGGGATGTTATTCACACATGCATGGACGGAACAAAGCCAGGTTTGGATTTCCACTCTCTCTGGGGGTGGGGATAAATGTTTTCAACAACTGCATATTTAGTTTTATTTCACTTTTCCATGAAGAGGAGGAAGATTAGAATCAAATTCCATGCAAACTTTTATTCTGTGCATATGATAGGATTCCCTGCTCTTGAAATCCTTTTCCCCCATCTCACAGGGGGGAAAAAAAAAAAAAAAAGTGTTTTGTGGAATTCGAAAAGCTGTGTCTGAAACAGTTACAGAAGTTTGTAATATCTCCAAGACTGCTGGATACATCCTACCCCACATGTGCCCATCCAGGAAAAAAAGCAAGCCTGGCTACATTTCCTGGTTATTTTCAGCCTGAAACTTCCCCCAGAACATTCACATCTGCGATTTATGAACAGAATACTGCAAGATATTCCAGAGAACTCTTCCCCTCCGTGTTACCCTAATAATTTGATTTATTTTTAGGTTTGAAAAGCATTTACTCACTAAAATAGAGCACTCTTTCAAAACTTCTAAATAAAGTTCTCACATTTTTTGAGTGAAAGAAAAGGATTAAAGATTATATTGAAAGAGCATCATTTTCACACAGGGTGAATAGACCTCAGCAGTTCCCATGGGATCAGCTGCATACATTTAAACTCTTCCCACAAGACAACCATTGTTTCCTACAAGCTTTTTTTTTTTTTTTCTTGTCATGACAGGTTTCCACACTTCACGTCGCCTAGAAATCCCATGGATGCTGAGCTGGACCGGACGATGAAACAATAAATGATGAAGTCTACTAATTAGGCACTAGGGTTAAAAAGGGTTTTTTGCTAATGAAACACCTTGCTGCAGTCCCGGGAGCTGCAAACTGCTCTCAGCACCCAGTTCCCATGCACAAGGAGGCAGGATTCTTATCGGAGGCAACTGCAAAATAACCCGAGGAATTACAGAGCCTCTCCTCAGATCCATCCCTTCTACCAGCATTGCAGGGCTAACTGCAGCCCTCGGTTTGAATTCCCAGACGTGTAGATGTTCTCCCTGCCATTGACCGGCTCACTCGGTAGGTTTTTGGGTCAGATGCTACTTTACGTGGACCAGATTTCACCCACCTCCGAGGCAATCCCTGCAGAGCGGCAAGAACACACCTACACACTTGCTCAGTGCTGCTTTTGCAAGCAGTTTATAACTTCAACAGATTTTTTAATACAGATTTCTACTTGCTAACCTATGTGCTGTCCAGTTTTCTATAATTTTCAGTGTATAAGAAATCAGAGGTTTGTGTCTGACTGCTGTTTCAGAACACACCAGCGTTACACATGACATTTCATCAGGCTTAGCATTTTTTAACATCAGCGAGACAGATTTGTAAAAATTCCATTTCTAAAGATCTTCATGATATTAAAATATTATGCTACAACAAACAGCACACTGCTAACGCAGAATACATCGCTTCCTGCAACAAACACCAGCACACTCATTGTCACGGCGATGCTGTCAAAACCTGCTCATTTTCTCCTGTTGCTTAACGAGATTGACAAATATTCAAGCCTGTAGCGATGTTATGGGAAAATAATTCGTTATAGAATTTTACAAAATGTATAAATATGTACTTCTGTCTAAAGAGCATGAGACTAAATGGAACAGAGCACTCGGAGGGACTACAGGATGGGGGCTCTAGGAATGATGCTCTGGAAGTGAAATCACAGCAACAAATAAATTCAAAGTCACTGTCCCTCAAAGTCTCCTGAAATAGCAGTTGCCAAATAATCACTGAACATCCCGAAGTTCCTCCCAGGTACTGAAGTTTCCCTTCAGCACACGTTTTAATAGGGTCAGCACCTTCCTTCACCTGCTTTTCCAGAGCTCCCCTAAGGAACAGCAACAATTCTACAGCACAGGGCACAGAGTGGCTCCGGAGCACGGGGAGGAAAGCGAAACACGTTTGAGCCCCAGGATGAGTCCTGAGCATTGCAGGATTAACATCCGCGCTGTCACACAGCACAGCACACAGGCACTGCTTTTCCTTTCCGCGCCCCTTCAAGATAACTTGGGTTTTTCACAAACAGCACTGTAATACATCTAACCACCACAGTTCCTACGTTCACAGAAAAAAAACCTAACAGTCACGCTATTAAAGACTACATTTCCTACCCTCTGTTCCATTATTTAATATTTGCATCTGCTACTCAACTCCTTTCCACGCAGTAATTTATTCATTATTGAAAATGCTACATGGATGCATATTTAAGTTAGTTATTCCTACCTCTCAGAAGAGAAAGGTCTGAAAAACATTAATAATTGAAGGCAAATTGTCGCTCTTTAGAGAAATTCTGATAGAATCCATTCCGGTTGTCAGTCCCCCCTCCATCCCCCTGTGTCTGGTATGCAGGGCTGCTGGCTCGGCGCGCTGCCTTGTCAAACCAACCGTGCCGTCTATTCAGTTACCCTGGAGTTGTCATGTGGAATCAAGCAAACAAATATCTTCTCTCCATTTCCCCCAACTCCAGCACTCCAAAACAGATCAGAACTAATTCTTCACAAAGCTTAACTTCAGCAGCAGCTTGGCCGAAAACACTCGGAGCTTGATATGGAATTTGAATTAGTTAAAAGGATTTATCAACAGCCAGTGGTTACATTCAGTTAATTAATAACCTGCTTAAGAGTAACGAGGAAATTGCAGAGGTTAATATTACTTATGGGGCCTCTTCTCAGAAGTTGGTGAGAAAGCTGGACCCTTTAGAGGAAGATCAGCCAGAAGAAAACTCAGGAAAAAGCAGGACACTGGAAGAAATGCATCCTTCCAGCTGGCACCCATCGCATCTCACCAAAGCCCTTGGCCAGCCCATAACCCCTCCAGGGGAACCAGTGCCCGGGACCTACCCGAACACCTCCGAAGCCCGACAGCCACAGCAGAGAAATTATTTCTAAATCATTCCCCTGGAATTCCGCACACCAGCTGAACACGCTCTCCTTCCATGCTCAACGCACGTCTGTACGCTTTCCCCCTTAACTCTTCTTTGATTAATCAATTCCGGATTCCAAATGACTCAACCGTAACTAAAGCCTACCCTACGCACCGACCCAGAGGATCTGGACAGCACCGACACCAGCTGTGTCCTCCTGCCCTGGGAGAGCCGAGGAGCAAACCCACCCTGGGAGGGTCCCAGCACCAACATTTTTCTGGGAATGGCCAAAGCAATATCAAAGGAGCCAACTCGGAACTGCAAAGCGCGAGGTCAAGCGCTCTTAGCCAGCTGCTGGAAGAAAAGAAAGCCTGTTTGCCCAAAGATAACGAGGAGGCACGTTTGTACCGTTCTTGTAGAGCTTTTGTCCTTTCACAATACAGAAATGTTTTATTAATTATACAGTTAGAATACACAGTCATACAAGTCCTCAATTTTGATGGCAAATCCTCTAAATAGCTTTTCTGCTCTTGTTCATTCCACCGGGGCCTCTACAACCAAATACAAAATTAATAGCGGGTGAACACATACTTGTAACGATGTTAAGAAACTCATTGTTGATTTTTTTCCACTAAAATGCTATTTTGTTCTCTGCATCTTCCTTTTAACTTAGCATGTTACGAACAACACAGCTTGCTTCTCTCCTGCCCCTACGAGGCTGAAACACTTGCAAGCTGTTAGCAGAACATAAATATTCTCACTCTAAAAATTGTTTTCTAAACAAGAGATTTTTTTAAAAAGTTTCAAAAGGCAGCTTGGTCTAATGAGGAGAGAGTAAAAGAGGGTCTTGGATTTTACTTCTGCATCTGATAAGAAGTTACTAAAGCCACTGAACAGTAGGAATTAAGAGATTGATTCTCTCACTCACTGCGAGCCTACTTTTGACTTCTAATAGCAACCAGAGCAACGTGTCCCCTCAGCGTCAGAAAACCTTATAATCCCTCATGTGGAGGAAAACCAGAACCACAAGCTGGTTTTGTACTTCAACGCAATGCCAGTTGTAGGTAGTGACAGCCCCCAGAAGATTTACATGGAAAAGCTTTTCTGGGAACGATGCTGGAAGGATAAGAGCAGTGTCAACCGTCTTCTCTGCCAACCCATCCTCTGCATGCCAGGAGGTGGCCAGCAGAAGGGGGTCCCCACACAGAGGTGAATGTGCTCTGCTCCCAGAATCGTCTGTACCGTCAAAAAGAAAACAAAGAGACAACAGGCTGGGGAATACAGGGCAACAAAGTAAGGACCAGGCGAGACAGACCCAAACGAGCTTTGAAGAGAAGACCGATGGTGTTCCCACTGAGACAGTGGCGTGACCCTTTCCAAGCCCGGCACTCGGATCCCCGCCAGCCCTCCTAAGAGGCGTGCCACGCCAGCATCACCCTTTACCACCCCGACATCCTCATGCCTGAATTCTTCTGCGTCTGTTTTTACACTGATGGATTCATTGCTATCCACCGTTGGTGGCACTAGGACGATGACGTCTTGGCTAGGGCACAATGGCACGTGAAAGAATACGGCGGGAAGACCGACTCAAGCCACCCCACGCAGCTGCCTTAAAAATTCTGACCTTCCTCTCGCTGTTTATGAAAACCGTAATCAACTACACAGAGAGCCAAGAAATTACCACCGGACCAGGATATGCTCGGGAAGACAAACGAAACCAGAGACAGCAGAGAGCCCTTGAGCACCCACAACCCCAAAGCATACTGCACTCGGTGAACAATCTATTGTAACAACGCAAAACAATATATTGTGATAACAAGGCAAAAAGATTTCCACATACATTTCATTATTTGAAAAAAAGGAGAATTTACTTTCTGAAAACAGTTTTTCCCATCCTAGAATAAAAAAACACTCGGTTTTAACTTTTATTATAATAGTTGCAATGGGTTTTCCTTTTTAAACAAAGCCCTGGAAATATTTATTTTGTTAGGACTTTTAAAAATAAACATCTTGTTAGGAAAGAGACATGCTATTGTTCTCTCTCAGACTAATTGGGGAAGAGAAACAGAATATTCCATATTCATTGCATCGAGCCTAAATGAGTCATGTTATCTTCCACCCAGACAAAGCATTTTCATTTTAATAACGACAACGCTGACAGCTACAATACTGTGCTTGCAGAAGTTTGCTTGTAAATAATTAACAATTGTTGTATAATGACAGTGGGTTTTTTGATAGCTCTATTAATTTCACAGTCAGGCTGGAGTCTCTTTAATTTAGGGTATTCATGAAAATCCAACCCCCTCCCAACCTACTGACACAAAAGGCTAATGGAAAAAAGAGGTTTATGTCCCTACAGCCTGTCTCGATGCCAAAAAACTGTTGTACGCCAAGTCAGGAGCAAACCAAGGAGCACAGTATAGCAATTGCAGATCATACCTCCAAATCCTTTACATGTCTGACTAATAATTATCTGATTTGGAAGTTTAAGCCTGTGTTGAGATAAATAAGTTCCCACAGCAAAATTCTGGTCTGTGCTGTAGGTGAGTCCCTGGTGGTGGCACTGTCAGGGGACAGAGTCAGCCCAGGATGGGGCACCACCTGCCCCTGTCGCAGTCGCGCCTCTCAGAACCTTGCCAAGCAAGCACTGATGAATGTTCCCCTAATCCTCCCATATTTTCAAAACCTGGCAGCATTCCTCTCACTCTGATGGAACTTGTGGGGGTAAAAATACCTCAAGGACACAACAACGTTCCCTTGTAAGCAAGTTCCTCACCTATCCCATAGTTCACTAATTCACAGCTACGTCTTTCACAAAGATACCAGGAATTTTGTCCAAGAATTGTAGAACCAAATGCAATGTTTCCTCCACCACAATGGAAGCAACCCCATTTGATTTTTTTCTTTCCCTTCAGATAACACGCCCTGGTGTTTCCATTCCTATGGGAATGGAATATTTCACTCCAGAAATACCAGCGCCTCTCAAAAGCCCACTGAAGTTCATGGAGGGACTCTTGTCATTACAAGGATTTAGAGCCTTTTGTTCTCCCAGGAGGGATTTCCTCACGTTACCTTATGCCCGTTTGCTGTCCCAAACAACGTGGATAATGACACAGCCAGATGTGAAGCAACCTTTGCTTTCTATACAGACCAGGTAACAAGAAGCATTTCTGGGCCATGCACTTGACTGGCAGAAGCCAAATATTTGGTGTATTTGCACAGTTTCATACGCTACGTGGCTTATTCAGGATTGTCAACTGTCCCGCCAAATAAAAAGGAGTTAGATATCAACCTAATATTTCTATCAAATTCCATATTTATTACTAAAGCTATTTTCTAACTATTCTAATTATTTTTCCATACTAAGTATTGCTTGTACTCCAGTTACCAGCAAGCACAGCGATCTTGTTTGACACTTTCAGAAAAGCTGTTTATTTCTAAAGGCCAAATCCTTTGTACCAGACAAAGTCAAAGCTTCTGTCAAAATTAAAAGAGCCCTTTCCCCAAACGAAGACTGAAAAATACAGGATCTGACCCACCGTCTCAGAGGAGCTAGACCCTGCCTCAGCACCGTAGCAGTGGGTTAGGCAGGTTGGTAGGTGGTTACTGCCCAGCAGCCCTGTCTTGGAGCAATACCCAGAGCTCATTAGCAGCTGCACGGCTCCAAAAGCCTCATCTGCATCACAAAAGCCAACATCTGCTGCGCATCTAGGTGCCATCTCGTTGATGAAGTCTATCAGAAACAGAAAAAGTTTACATACTCATTTCTTTATAGCCACTGCTGTTTTGGAGACAGTCCCAAACCATCACTACAGGTCCATCCGAGCACTTCAGATGCTCCGCAGCCTCCCTGCCTGTGCTGGACAAACTGCAAACACACACAGTCTATTTTTTTTTTACATATACACATAAATGCACACACACTCTCACATTCTGCATATCAGATAACATTTGCATTACTCACCCGCATCATTTTCCAATTGATCTGCGTATTTTATTACTTCAGGCATCTATTTCCATTCGCTTTGTTTCCCACGTACAGGGCTTTCTTAATTGAGCTGCATAGTTTATGAACTGTGCTAATTGAGTGGCATAACTCCACCGCTGAGTTTTTATATACCGTACCGAGCAGAACATCGAGGGCTGGATTTGTGCCACTGGCGTTACAAGCTCTGCAAGCTGAGAAGCACTTTAAGAGTTCGCTGTATTTTTCACTTCTAACACTTCTATATGTTTTTTCCTACAGCTTTCTGTATTTTTTTCCTACGTTGTAACACCTGAATAGGCTGAAATCTGCATTTGGCTTAAACAAAAGGGTTTTTTTAAGGATAGCCAGGGCAAATTAATTAAACTGTTGACACTAGCCCAAGTAACCCTTACATTCTGTCCCTGAGAGCAGAAGTCAAGAGAACTTACCCTAGCAGAGCAAAAGCAGCAACTCCCACGCAGAATGAGAACTGCCTGACCACAAGGGACTGTTCCACTAGGTGCTTCTGGTTAAGAGCCAGAAGCCTTTAAAAGGGTCCTAGGAGCAGGAAGGAAAAGCAGTATTGATAAGTAACCCTGAGAACATGCTGTTCTCAGCTGCCAGGATTTAAGAGCCCAGCAATCAGGGCACGCCTGCTGCAGAGACCCAGCCTGGCGCTGCACAGCATCCAGCTGTTCCTCATCCTAATTAAGGCTATAGGCTAACAGTGATTATTAATATTAAACACCTACCCTCTGAGGCTACTAATGAATAATCTGTACCACAGACCCACATTCAAAATTAATACAGGCGCTTATGCTAACTTACAAGGAAGAGAAGCAGTACACACAGCTGTGACGTGCTCACGCCTTTTTTGAGCAGGTTCTCCTCTTGGCTACGGACAGATGCCACAGGAAGAGACAGAAAACATTAAAACTTCTGTTCAGAGGCTTAATAAGCTCACCATCGTTAACGCTATACCTCACAGATGAGCACAATGCCTTGAAAGACAAACAAGATGAATAGTACTTCCACCAGAACCTCTAATTTCAATAATAGCATCAGAGCTAAATAGTGGGAGTTATTTGGAGGCTTAAGGAAACCAGTCAGCAGGGGGGAAAAAAAAAAAAAAAAAGAGGCAGCATCTCATGGGACAAGTTATTTAAATGAATTAATGTCAGCACTAATATGACTATGTAAATACCTTTCCAGGACAAAGTTTTGTTTGCTACATTTGTAGAAGAAAGCTTCCACATAAATAAGTGAGCATGAAACCGGAGAAATGTCGGGTTGGAAAGTGCTCAGGAGATTACCTAACGCACCTGCTGATGCTGAGGCAAGAGCTGTCAGGTCTAGGCACACCTGATGCTTGTTCTGAGCTTGATTCCCTAAGCAAAGCTTTTCAACACTTCGTAATTAGGAATTTACGCAGTAGCCAAAGACTACTCCTGTGAGCAAACTTTGCCTCACAAGATTTTCATAACCTCAGCTTCTTTGTGGGTTTGTTCTTTTTTTTTTTTTGTTAGTTTGTGGTTTTTTGCAGGGTTGAGACTTTTTTTGGGGGGGTGGTACCTGTTGTCTTTTTCCTTAAGCATTCCCTGAGAAACTCCTGCTCTAGAGCTGCGGCACACAGACAACAGCAGGGGCTCCAGTATGAACCCAACTCCTTGAATATTCAGAACATATTGCAGAGAAACCGTTTTTCTCTCAGGAACTAAAAATTTAAACCAATAGTCTCTGCAACATAAGTCAACATCTGAGCCTTTGTGTCCAAAACTTGGTTCTCAGGTTTTTCCCAGCAGGTCTGAATTTACCCAGTAGTGAGGGGTACACATTGCACTAAAATCAAGTAACAGGAAATTCAGTGTTCAAGTCCAACTCAGTAGTAAACTGCTTCAATTTTGTTGTCAATTACACTAGAGAGAAAAAGGAGAAAATAGGGAAAAAAATTAGATTGACACATTCTGAGATGAAAGGTGCAAACTCACCACATACATCTACACGGAGAACTCTGCAGAACACCGGGAAGGCTCAACACCAAAACAGTTACATCATCATTGTTACCGTGGACTTAGGAGATGTGTTAGGAGTTAGATCTTAAACCACCAAACTGCTGAACTTAACCATATGAGTAACAGCCTCATTCTTTTTAATTATTCATTGTCCCCTTTCACAGAGTCAGTGAATCACAGTGCGGTAGGGATTGGAAGGCACCTCCAGTGGCCATCTAGTGCCCATCAGGTATTTATACGCATTGATAAGATCTCCCTGAGCAGTCTCAGCTCTCTCAGCCATTCCCTCTAGATCAGGTACTTTCACCACCTCATCTTCCTGGCTCTTGGCTGGACTCGCTCCAGGATGTCCCTGTCTTGTACGGAGGAGAGGACCGCAGCACCAGCACTGCAGACACGTCTCACCAGTGCGGAGCAGAGGGGAAGGACCACCTCCCTGGAGCGGCGGGCACTGCTCTGCCTAAGGCAGCCCCGTGTGCTGTCGTCTGCCTCTGCTGCAAGGGCACGTTGCTGGCTCATGAGCCCCTGGAAGTCCTCTGTATCCACAAACTTCTGTAGACACCGGTTCAGCTTTCCACACGTTGTTTTCAAATGTTTTTATTTATTGCTTTTGGGAATCAGGCTTTGAACAACGTAAGCAGGCACTACAGAGAAAAGTCACGGCTGTTACAACTGGACTCCAGCTCATTACACGTAGGACATAAATCAGATACTGGTATTGTAATACACAGTGACTTACAAGAGAAAAAGTGTTGGTATTCTAGAGTTAAAACTGCTCAAACAGAGCCGTCAGCCTTACCTGGAAGTTTTCTGATGCTTAAATAAACCTCCTCCAATTCCATGTTCTCATTAATTCTTACAAAGAGACTCTTTCCTACTGGCTACCGTAACAACGCTCTGACAACAGAGAGGGTAAAAGAGAACGGCATTTTCTTGTCTAAATAATATCCAATATCAGTTCCACCTATCACATCTCATTAACAGAAAAAAAAGGTAAAGCCTTCCTGAATGCCTTCAAATCTCTCTGATGGATTTTGTTAGCATCATTTCACCTTAAAAACTATAAAAACTACTTCAGATTTGCCATCTAATAGTACCTTCACCCTCCCTACATTATGCTCCCAGAAAAGGGTTAACATCATGCATATATACAGACTAAGGACTTTTTTATTTTAATGGCAAGGCAACAAAGAAATTCACTTAATGACAAGTCCTTGGACTAATGTATTATTCATTCTGTTGTGTGACAGTAGAACAAAATTGTATCCATAAATATATAATGTTGTACACCACTTTTTAATGTAGTTTACATTTATGAAATAATTGGCTGTCTTTCACCACATTATCCTCTCTTTATTCTCTTTTTTTTTAAGCGGATGTCATAAAATGCAGTTCACGACAGCAAACACATACATTCCAGAACAGAGGCAGCAATTGGCCTGGATAATCCTATGAATTTCAACCTCTATTTCTGAAAAATGTTTTCTGGTCTCTGGAAGGATACAGCCAGGGAGCCCAGCCAGGAGCACAAGGAGACAAGGCCAGAGACAGGACTGCCAAGGCTACAGCTAGGTCCAAAGTCCAGGAAACGGGGCTAGATGGAAGCTATAATGGGCTTGCACAACGGGTCCGGGCAGGAGTCAAGCTACTTACAGCATCAGTCTGAGGTCCATCCAGGACTGGAGCTGAACTGGGGCCCCTGGGCAGGTGTGGGAGGGGGCTCCAGCTGAGGCCTCAGGACCATCAAGGCTGGTCGGTGCACTCAGAGCACAAACACTTTCCAGGCTCTATTACTCATTTGCTCAAATTTTGTTCGCCTTCATAAATTGTGACAAGGAGTATTTGCAGATTATTTTATCCTTTCCAGTCACCCGTGTGGTCTCTCCAGTTGTTGCCCTTGCATGCTTCAGGTGCACATCCAGTTCTGAGTTGGGTCCCTGTCCTGGTGTCAGCTGGGACACAGTCAACTCTCTTCACAGTAGCTGGTGTTAGGCTCCGGTTTGGGTTTGTGCTGAGAAGGCTGGTCACACACTGACGGTTGGAGCTGCTGCCAGGATAGTCCAGGCACCACCTGAGCATCTCAGCCAAAACATCGTAAAGCATGTAACAAAACCTATTCCTTCCGCAAGTCTGCATCCTACTAAAACTTTCACAAATCTGCATGCTTGTGCTTGAGATGAGTTTTATGGACACAAACCGGGAATTTCACAGTGCCAGACAAACGCTGCTCAACTGCCAAAACCAACACTGAATCATTGCTTGAGCAGCAATTAAACTCGAACAATGCAGATACCCGCAGCCTTCCTTTAATCATTCTCCCAACCCTGCGTTAATTAGCCAGGCTGCAGCAACTCCAGAAACGATGAGCCTATACAAGAATAAAAAGTAAAATGACATTAAAAATTCAGTAAATTATACAACACCCTTTCCTATAAAAATATTTGAAAAGTCATGTCCAAAAGGACATATCCTACAAAGATCCCAGGCCTGCTCGTTAGACTTTCTTATATCACAGATCGCCAGCTGCCGTTACCGATCAAATTAAAACGTGGTGTCCCAGGGCCGGCAGGGCTCGGCGGGCACGGGCACGGCGGGGAAAGGCCACCGTGGTGTTCGGAGCAGAGCCTGGGGTGGCAAAGGGCATGTGGGCATCGCCCCTGGGGTAAATGAAGGGGAAGGGGCCAAACCTTGCTTCTCCAGCTCCGCGTACAGCACCGTGCAGGCACGAAACTGACGAATTTATATAAAAGGGGGGGAAACTGACATAACCACCCAGGTCTTAGAAACTCCACCGTTTTGGGCATCTTTTAAGTGGCACTTCAGGCACCTTCATCCACACAGGGCTGTGTTAGCTTCCCCCTGGCAAGAAACATTACCGAATCCTGTGGTGACAGCCTCCTTGTGCCTCACAGCACCGCACCCTCCTTCGGCCCCGCTTCCCTCACACCGCACCAGCTCTTCCCCTACCGCAGGGAGACACCGGCCTCGGGGCTGCGGCTCCACGGCGAGGCCGGGGCCGAGGGACTGAGGGGAGACACCGGCCTCGGGGCTGCGGCTCCAGGGCGAGGCCGGGGCTGAGGGACTGAGGGGAGACACCGGCCTCGGGGCTGCGGCTCCAGGGCGAGGCCGGGGCTGAGGGACTGAGGGACTGAGGGGAGACACCGGCCTCGGGACTGCGGCTCCAGGGCGAGGCCGGGGCTGAGGGACCGAGGGGAGACACCGGCCTCGGGGCTGCGGCTCCATGGCGAGGCCGGGGCTGAGGGACTGAGGGGAGACACCGGCCTCGGGGCTGCGGCTCCAGGGCGAGGCCGGGGCCGAGGGACTGAGGGGAGACACCGGCCTCGGGACTGCGGCTCCACGGCGAGGCCGAGGGACTGAGGGGAGACACCGGCCTCAGGGCTGAGGGAGCGAGGGGCGGCCCGTCAGCGCTGCACCGCCACCCGCCGACCGGCAGAGGGCGGCCGCGCCCCACCGCTGTGGAGCCTCATGGCGGCGCGGAGGGAAGGGAAGGAGGAGCGGGGCGGCAGCGCGGGCATCCCCGGCCCCTTCCTCCTCCCGCCGCGGGGAGGGGGCTGCGCCGCGCTCCGCCTCCGCACGGGGAGGGGGCGGCTGAGGGCGCGGCGGGCTCCCGGCGGCCGCGGGGCTGCCCCGGCGCTGTCCGGCGGGTGGCGGCCGCTGGGCGCGGGAGCGTCCCCAGGCCCCTCGCTCTCCTCAGGGGCTCCCGTGAGGCGAAGCCGCCCTCCGGCGGCGGCGGCGGCGCGGGCGGATCGCGGAGCAGCAGCAGCAGCAGCAGCAGCAGCCCTGGCCAGGTCGGTGCCTGCCCCGCTCGGTGCGTGTTGTCGCCTCCTCGGCCAGGCCCGCCCGGGTCCCCCGGGGCTGCGACCCCCGGCAGCGCCCTCCCCGCCGAGCCGCTGCCCTCTCTTAACGCCGTTCTTCATTATTATTCCTTTAATGATGCCCTCCCCGTGGCCTTTTCTCCTCTGATGGCCAAGAACTGTCGCTGGGGGGAGGGGGACACACGACCCCCGGGGTCTGCAGGGAGCCGGGAGGGTGCTGCTGGCTGCGGGACCCCCGGCTCCTGAACCCCCTTCCCCAGGGGATGGGGCTCCCCGGGGCTGTGGGGATGCCCCCCGGGCTCTTCTGAAAAATGCACTAATTAGGGTTTGTTTTTAATTTTTCAAGCCAGGTTGGAAGCGTTCTGTGAGAGCTGGGCTTGGTTTCCAGGTAAAATGTGCTCGTGCATTATCATCAGCCCTGAAGAGGCAATATTTCCAATCGGGACTGTGTGAAAATGTGTTCAAAGAATAGCTGGAGACAAAATCCGGTGACCAGGTTAATATTGGGAAGTGTTTGAAGAAGCCCCGATTTACTCCTTAGCTTAGCTCCACTTTCTCTTTTTTCCACGGGAGAAATTAAATTATGAATACTCTGCGGCTGAACATCCTTTTGGATTTCAAGCTGCTGTTAGCTGCTATTTAGAGAACTTGCGAACCTGCCAGACACGCATATCTGACATCTTCACGCATTACTCCCGATGTCTCGTTATTTGACATCCAAGAAGATGCCGTGGCCAGAGCACGAGGATGTTCCCGGCAGCTTGGCAGTGGAGAGGCAGAGGATCTGTGGCAAGAGTCCCAAGTTCCAGGGGAAGCTTGATTTTCCCTGTCCGTGCTGTGGAGCTGTTCTTAATGAAGTGGATTTCACTTTTAAACCCTTGACTACTTCTATTTGCACATTTTTACTCCAGAGTAAGGGATTAAAATAACAAAAAGAGTGTCCAAACAGGACTCTCAAGCTGCTGATTCCTTATTACCAAATATCTTGCACCATAACGGCTTTATTTCTGGATAGACAAACAGTAAACCTTTTCAGAAAGGTGTGGTGTCAAGGTTCCGAGTTAACTAGCACCTTTACTGTAACTTTTCCAAATGGTAGTAACTAGCATTTGGGCTGTAACCTAAGAAAGAATATGAGGTTGCAGGCAAGGAATTGTTATAGGAACATAAATCACCTTTTAATATTACTTTTCTGACAACTTAAACACTACAGGAAGAAAAGAAATGTCATAGCCGTCTTCTTATCCACTTTTCAGGTGGAAAGCATTTAATGTAACAGCAGAAACATGAAACTTTTTTTTTAAACGTTGAGGAAAAATTCATATATCTGTGCAAGACTACATATTGGGGGAGGGAACCATCTGTACTGGTCTAGCTCAAACACCATTCTTCTTTTGAGCTGGAAGGGTGGTTATGGAATATTTCAGTGTCAGAAGACAGGTTGTCCGGTGAAGGGTGTATCCTAGTGTGGCACACCCAGCCCAGGTGTGCACATACCTGAGGATCAGACACTGGCAGCGTTGCCTTCTGCCTTCCCGGCAAAGCCAGGAGGAGTTCAGGTTTCGTGGCCGATACGTTTAGTTGTCGGCCTCCAGTTGTTCCAGCCACTGGTGGAATTTCTGGTTTTGGTGATCGGGCTGGTACTGGGACAGAGTATTTTGCTGGGAAAAATAGCAGTTACTGTAAGATTAAAAATATGGTCACAAGGACTGGCAACACAAATATTATTCTACTGCGTAAATGCTGTTAAGTAATAGGAACCCGAGAATATCCACATGCTTTAAATGTGTTAAGTGTGTTGTGTGGCAGGAGGCCAACGCTCAAGTCTCCAGTCATCTGGGAAGTGTAAGTGGCCTGTCTTAATTCCTGCCACTTTTTAAACTGTTTGGTTTTCTGTAATAGCTGCGGGGTTTTGGAGCAGGGTATAGCCTAAGATCAGGTGGCTGGGTCTCAATTGCCTTGTTTAGACTTGCTACCACATAATCCTTGATCTTACAAGAGAACTCTTGCATGCATGAGTCCAACTGCAGTTATGATATTCATGCATGGCTTTAAATACCGTGTTAAACCTAATTTTTCAGACATGGTTTTAAAATACCATGTTCAATCTTTCAATCCTTTTTTTTTTTTTTTACATCTGACATTTTATTAATCTTGAAATGGGCATTTTGGGATGAAGCTTAATAAAATGTGTTGGGTTTTTGTTACCATGTTTACGAATGATGGTTGAAAGTTCATGCCTAACGCTTGCCTAAGTACAGTGTGTGTTTTGATATTTCTCCCTTTTTAGTGGTTGGTAAGACCCTACACGGCTGCAGAGCACCAGAATGGGAAAACTTACTTGAAACATTACTCACAACTTTTTTTTTTTTAACTGTAAAAATTATTTTCAAAAGTGGCTACAAAGTCTAATAACTTCACCAGTATCAGCTGAATATATCTAATAGGCTACAGTCAATTCTCAGTGTATGAATGCATGTTCTTTTTTTGTTGTTTATTTGGTTTAGGTACAACGATGACAGCTCTCTTGAGAGGCAGCTGGTTTCTGCAGAAAACTTGTTCCAGCACCGCAGATACCTGAAGTCTCATGAAAAGAAAAAGCAGGTTTCTCGATGACTAGCAAAGTGAGTCCGAACTTCACAGTGAACGATGTTCTATGACAGCAAACTTTGTGAAACTCCATCAAGATTTAAAAGTAGTTTGATGGATAAGGAGGGTAGCTCCAACCAGTCACATTGCAGAGAGGATATGTTGCCAGCCCTTCCAAGCCCTGTCCTCCTGTGTATGGAGTGAAGAACGTCAAAGATCCCAGCCACAAACATCAGGCCTTTGGGGACTGTTGTTTGTGAGATATTAAATAACTTTTTTCACTTCTAGGGGGATGCTCTTATACCTCAGTATTTACTTCTTCCTGTTTTCTGAATTTGCTGTGCATCTGAGATGTTCCAGATGGTCTTAGAAATTTTCAGCGTTTTTTGTTACTGGTACTACATCTGGCTTTAAATACTAACCAGGTGAACTTAGTAGTACAGTACTTATTTTTGGGGGTTTTTTTTAAACAGTGATTTGCTCTGGCTTTTTTCCTTAATAGCTAGCTGATTTAGGACTCCTCTGTATGAGGAATTATTAACCTTCAGAGGACTTAAATTGTCATCAAAATGAGTGGGAACTCAGCTGGTTTTTGTCAGCAGGAAGTTTCAAGGAATTAATTCTGCATTTTTGTTAAAATTTTATCTGTTGTGTAGTAGTTAGCCTTCTAAGTAAATACTGACATTTCAAATAGGATGGATATTTTAACAGAAACAAAAAATCTCCAGAATTATTATAACCAGCTACAATAAAATATGTTTAGAGGTCAAACCCAACTCTCCCTTGCTTCAAAATTTAAGCCGAACTGTACTATGATGTTTCATTCTGGGGATGTTGGGGATGGGAGTACCCTACATTTGCTCTGTGCAAGTTTCTTACGCTTTCTGTCTTTGCTCAGGAGTATTAAATAACACAACTGTTTGAACACTGTACGAATCACTCGTTAGTCTGATGAGCTACCTAGATCAAGGAGACCTTAGAGCTCTTCTGGAATCTCAGTCATAATTTTAGTTGCATAGAAAGCAATGTTATGTTTATGTTTCGTGAGTAGAGTGTTCAGTGTCTGGGCTAGTACCATTAAAGAAAGTACTGTTACTTTATTGGCGTGATGTTGAACATGAAAATCAGAGTTTGGGTCCTAAGTGCAAAGAAATTGTTTGGTTGACTTTACCCCGTAGCAGCTTGCTGGCACCTCAGCATAACTGGCAGTCTCAGTCTAACACAACCTCAAACTACAATGCTACAGTGACATAAATCTGGAGTGTTGCATATTTGTCAAGAGCTAATGAATGCGATGAGACCACAAAGTATTTTTCTTTCTTGGAAGTCTAACTTCTCTTCTGTAAGCAATAAATATAAGCAAGCATTGTACAGTTAATGTCTTATTCACACTGCCTGTATTTATTTCTTTGAATTTGGCAGGTTCCTTTATGAGATTGGAAATAACTGTGGTATCAAGCATCCGTCTGGATGCAGAGGGCTTTTCACAGAGGATATTCAGCACTGGTAAACGGATTTGCGGATTTGCATGGGGTAAAAACGGAGGCAGAAATAAACTTCTGAAATTGAATCTCGGTCCAGGAACGATGGCTTCTCAGCTGTATACACATGCTTTCAATATCTCCCGAATAGAGAATAGGAGATTGTGCATAAATGGAACACCGTGGATTTGGCATCTCCTAGAAGAATGTGTCGAGAATGCGTGGGAGTACTGGAGCGTTGTCATAGGGCTGATTTCCATTGTCTGTTTTCTGTTTGCTGCACTACCGTAAGTTTAAAGTCTTAAGCACTCCTCAGATTCAAACATGAGTAATCTTGCCTGCAGCCTTTCTCAAAAGCTGCCTTTTAAAAAAATTTTATCTTGTATATGTTTCTCTATCTGCATAATACAGATATAATATGCCAGAGAAGCATGTTGTTCATGTTTGCAACAATATTTGGTGGTTGACAAATGAGCTTGATGTACTGTTCCGTTGTACTGACTTGACACTAATCCCTGCCACTTAGAGCAAATGAGAATAAATCACCTCTTCCCTCTTATCTCCTCCACCCTGAGATGTGCGTGCACACGCAGGCACACTTGCAGCAGAAGCTGGTGAGGTGTTTATTTAAACCACATGCTGTGTCCCCAGTACTGTCGTGCTGGCTCCTGCCAGTGACATTTGGGTTGAGAAAAGGTCAGAAGCAGCACGTGAGTTAGCGCTTCGGTGGTGCTAAATCAGTTGCTGTTTGGTCCCTGGCATTGGGTTCGGGTTTCAGATACGTAGGGAGGAGATGACAAAGGAAAAGTAGAAATGCTCCCCGCAGGTGGAAATGCCTGAAACAAATGGGATTGACTCCAAAGGCTGTCCCCATATGGGGATATAATTTACTGAACTAGTAAAAGGGCTGTGGAAATCAAGCAAAATAAAACCACTCTCAGTCAGCTGTGGAGCTTCAGAAATATTAGTTGAAATATTAGTTGAAAGGGGGACTTTACATTAAAACTGTCATCTTGGTGAGCATGGGATTCATCAAGATAGGTCTAATGGACTCACGTTTGGGATTGCTTCGTAGTCCCCATTGTGAATCTGAATAACAGTTCTCCAGTTTAGAGGCATAAGTGTGGTTGTCAACTGCACTGTCAGAGGCTTTGTTCGTTCCTAGCCCTTCTATGATAAATAACAGGTTTTCTTATTTCAGTGTTTTAAAGGCAGGTATTTATAGCAGACAAATAAAAAATGCTTATGACATAGTTCTGGTGTCCAGAAAATGGTGTTTCAGTGCAGGCCACAAAAAAGGAGCACGTGCAAGCGGCAATGAGGTTGTGATTTGAGCCTTGTGTGATGTTAGAGTAAGACATGGGGAGCTATAGCGATCCTGAGTTCTTCTTCAAAAGCTAAGTGGAGTATTGCTGTGATAGGTCTCTTGTGGTTAGAGTTTTAATCTTTTCTTTGGATTTTGAAAAATGTACTTCTGAGCTTATTAAACATTTTTTTGCTTACGCTATTTTACAATTACTTCTGGAATTTGTGCCAGTCAAATTTACATTGCCTGTCAGAATGGAAGAGTGGATCAAGCGCTGTCTTTGGGCTTTCTGCTGTGTTGGATAGCTGGAGATCTTACAAATTTTGTAGGCTGCTATTTAACAAATCAACTGCCAATCCAGGTAATCTGTCAATTTTCCTACTTTTTGATTTATTCTTTTCAAACTGTCTCTTTACACTCTAGGTTAACTTAATATTGCACAGTGAAGTACGTGCTGGGAAAGAAAATGGTTTTGTGTTCTGTTCGCTCATCTGCCATCCATAAAAAAGTCATAGTTTCCCAAATATTTACATTGATCTTGTTCTGTGTTACAGGAATGATTTCACACTTGTAATTAATGTTTGGAGAGACTCACTGGGCGTTACTCAGTGATGAATGACGTGGGGAATTTGCAGTTAAGTTTCAGCTGCAAAGTAGGCTTGCAGAGCAAATAGGGCTGGGAGGAATTTGTGGTGTTTAGCTTGTAACAGGTCAAACTGGAGGTGGACCCAAGGGTAGACAGAGTTGTCTTCTCTTTTACAGCTTAGCGTGTAGCACTAACCGTTCCAGCTCCCCAGTATGAAAAGGGGAAGAGAAAAGGTCGGTTTTGTCTGGTTGAGGGAAGAGGCGCTGAGTAGGATTAATAGCTTCCAAAGCTGGGAAACTAGGTGGAGCAGACTTGAGCTTCTGGGCAGGAAGGATTTCTCAGTCTGCCCAGGTAGGAATTTGTGCTGTGCCTCCTGGAAAATGAGCAGCTTTTGTGATTGTGTCAGCAGGTCCCCGTTGCGTAAGCTTTACACTGTGTACGTCTGCAGCAGCCTAACCTGCTTTGTACTGGAAACTATTTTTTTTCTTTTTTGGCAGCGCTTTGGTATTTGTCATTCACATTATGATTATGAAGCAAAATTTCCATGCCGTTAAGGTATTTTGAACTATTTGGATACTGACCAAGCAAATGTATCTTCTCTTTCAGGTTGTCACTGCCATTTTTTATGTTAACATGGATATAATTATGATCTCACAATTTGTCTACTACAAGCTCAAGAATCAGCAGATGACAAAATGTAAGGTTTTGCAACAATTAAAATCTTCTCCATGATGTAGCACACTCTTTGCTTTGATACCTTCTATGGCATTTAAATACATTTTTGTCGGAGGGATGAAAATACAGAATGCACCGGTGCAGGCTGAAGTTCTTAGGCCTGTTGCTTCCGATTTTCTCAGGCTCTTGTGAAAATCCTGCCTTCTCTTCTCTGCCTTTCTGCCTTTCTCTTTGCTTTCCCGGGTAATATCTGTAAATATTTTCCATGTAGTACTTTCAGTTTATATAGACATACGAAATGCAGTAATTTTGTGGAATTTGGTTCCATAGTTTAACTTCCTCCATGGTTTTACTATCTACTTACAGCTACCCAAATATATGTATAAATGGAAAGGAAGCATTATTTCTTTGTGTGGTTCGGTTAGGTTCCCCCATGTTGATTGAAACCTGACTTTATTTGCTTATATCATAAAATATCTTGCCATCTTCATGTGTCCTGTTTTGCTACATATAGTTAAATAACACATTCAAGGGGAATGAAGTTACTTGAGTTGTGCTTCATAAAATCCTGGCAGTAGTTGTGGTATTTGTAGGACTACTGTTTTGACTGAAGTGGCAGACAGAAAGCTCTCTTCACATTGTATCAAAATGAAAAACATTAACTCATCAATCTAAAAAAGGGAAAAAAAAAAGGAAATTATCAAAGAAGAGCATGGTGCAGCAGAGGTAACAAAAAGCTGAAGTAAACCAGATGCCTGCCTGGCAGACTAAATAGGGATAAAGCAGATTCATTCAATATGGAACTGATAATAAACCTGGAGATAGGTCAGTGCTGAAGAGATTTCCTTCCTGCTGCCTGCCCTTGGAAACCAACATGGGCTTTTGTTTAACTGCCAGAGTCTGTTTCAGCTCACTGGTTTGTGTGGCTGGGGAGGGAGGACTGGTACCGTGATTACAGCCGTGCGAGAGGCTTTTCCATCCCCAGTCCTGCAGCCCTTACCCCAGACAAGTTGGTCAGTTTTTCTGTGTTATTAAGACTACGGGTCTTTAGAGTAGGCTTACTAATGCTGTGCAGTTTGTTCCGCTGGTAACAGCGACCGCAGGACTTTACCAGCATCTTGTAGGTACAGATAACACAGCTCCTGAGTTCTGCAGGCTTGTCTGCGGTTTGCAAGTTGTCTTGTAGGTGTCTGTGGAGACTTGCTAGATGGAGTCTGTGCCTTTGCATATGTGTCTTGGTAAGGCTTGATGTCAAGCTAACCATGGACATAGACACTGGTCCAGCACAGCGCTTAGATGACGTATTTATTGTAAAGGTATTTTTGTTAATTTAACTTTCAAATATCCTTTCTTTTGCAGTTTTTAATCAAGATGTGTTGAAAGAAACTGTTACATTCTATTCTACTTAGCAGTTTTCTGTTTACCAGCTGTTCTTTCGTAGTAAACTATTAGGAGCTAACGTAAGAGATGAATGGAGCACAAAAGTTTTCTCTCCTGGTAGAAATGTCTGTTTAAGGAGTTCCCTCCTGTTCCTGCACTGCTCCCCTCCGTTGTTGCACAAAGACAGAGCACAACTATGGTAGTGAGCAGGGGTGGGCACCGAGCCCAGAAGAAAGAGGTGGGCTCACATTGCTGCCAAGAAAAAGATACATGAAATTGTACCTTTAAATGTACGTATTTATATTGCAAACAAAAAGTAACCTCAAATCAACATCAGATGTTATTTTTTAGCTAATTCGTTTGTACGTCATTCTAGGCAGCAAAAGCCTGAAGAATTTCTGTATAACCTGGATCGTGGTGTGGATAGGACTGTGTGTTATTTTACTCTGCCTGCTGTTACTGAGAAACCAAGACCGGAGTACAGGAATCGAAAGAAGTAATGTAAGTTCTTACCTGCTTCCATTACAAAAAAATCCCACCCAAAAGTGGGATCTGAGCTTTAAAGAAATTTGGATGATGTTTAAAACAATGATTTAAAAATCATAGACGTGGTGCAGTGTGAATGTTTTAACTATGGAAAATTGCAAAATAAAGAAGTTATAAAATTGCTGCTTTTAGCAGCTTCCTGTGTTTCGGGCTTATTCTGTCCCTCGGGTCATAAGATGTGCTGCTCTGTGAAATACCGTGTGTACGTGTTGTCTTCCTGCTTGTGTCCGATTCTGTAGACATCCATGTAGAGACTGCACCGTCCAAGCGAAATCAATAAAAGTGGAAAACTGCAATTGTACCTGCTGCTGCTGTCATTTCAGCAGCAAAGTTCACAGGCCATTCTGGCGATCTGATGGCCTTCAGACTAATGCCAGTGAAATAATTGTAATCCAGCAACATTGCCCAGCAGGGAAGCAGCTTATTTTCCAAACACAGCTACAGTGAGAAAACTAACAACTCTTAAACTGTGAAAAATGGGTATTTTGCTTTCTCCAGACAGGGTGATTCATGTTTTTTTAGTGGCCCTAGCTACAGTTCTTAGCTTTGGTTTGAATTATTGTGCCCAGGCTTTTTTAGCAGGAGGACTGGATGGATATTAGTGTTGCATCCTAAAGCCCGGCACTAGTTTTGATCTCAGTCGTGGCTATGATGCAGCAGAGTACATTGTTGTGAGATACAGATTAAACCCCTTCTAGCCCTCTGTGGTCATTTGAAGAGTGGCACTGAACTGCTTTGAAAGGAGTTCTGTCCAGAAACTTGGCCAGCGGACTCTTGGTTTAATCCTCTGAAATGCCTGAAGACATTCTTGCCAAAATATTTGTACCTTGCTTTTTCAGAACTCTCTTGATATGATTGAAATGTCAGGCTTCATTTGTGGCTATATATCCTGTGTGTTTTACTTGGGAAGTAGATTTCCTCAGCTGTATAAAAATGTAAGTAGATTTTTGGCTAAGTATACTTGTATGTTTTACAAAATACTCTCTGTTGCTTTAGATGTTGGATTCTCCCTAGCAGTGAGCCCTCTGAACTTGAAACCCTACTTTGCTTTTGTGACTCTCTCAAATGGTAAAGAAAAAAAGGGTTGGGTTTTTCCTCATTCAGAGGAGGACGGTGAGAATTTTAGGAAAATGATGGCCTTTGATTGATGGAAGAGGATTGATTGGCAGGGGAAAAGGAAGTGAATTATTTACAGCTGGATTTATCAGATATGTGCAGCAACATCCTTGGGGTGATTGTTGTCGTGAGCAAGTGAGATCTCCCCTTTTTTTTTCTCCAAACTATTCTACCTTCAGTAACCAACCATGGGATCAAAAGTTAGAATCAGAGACAAATGAGTTTAGAATTTTAGCCCCTTTTCCACAAAGGTGCCATTACTGACCTTTTTTTCCCCACAGCCTGTTCACTATCAGTATATTAAATAAAATGAAAACCAACAGAAGACCCGAAGGTTTTACATAGTCAGTTGCATGCAGGCATTTTGATTGATCATGGGAATTATAAGTTTATTTCCAAGCCTGTTCATGTTGCCCCTTTACCTATTCCATCACAGCTGAAATACCACAATATTTTCAAAAAGATCCACTAAACAGACTGATGGAGCAACTGATTTCTTAAGGTCTAAATATCATTTGGAAGCAGATTGTCTTTGCTGCTTACATAAAAATTACATCAACCGGAGCTGCTTCTAGGAGCTGTAACAGTTCCTGTAGTTTTCAGTGATACGTGCTGACAGTACTAAGGTCGGTGGATTCAGAGTCTAGGAAGAGGAGGACGAGAATGACTGAGAGTCTTTGGATGAGCTATAGCACAAAATGCTAAAAGTATCTATAACTGGCTACTCTGATGCATGTTTTAACGTTACTTCTGTAAAAATTTCTTTGTCTTTAGTTCCGAAGAAAATCAACGGAAGGCACCTCTTACCTGCTGTTTGCATTAGCCATGGTGGGAAACTGTACGTATGGACTGAGCCTTGTTTTAAAGATGCCGGCTGCTGAATCTTCACGGGCCCTCTACTTTTTACACCATCTTCCGTGGCTCATTGGGAGCTTTGGAGTTTTGTTTATAGATATTTTTGTATCCTTTTCATGTTAGAGTTTCTCAGAATAGGTTTTTTAATAAGTAGATCAGAAATTAAGTGGATTTTTTAATCATTTTTTTCCTATGATTCTAACCTGATCATAAAATCTTAACGTCTTTCTGAACAATAATTTGTGTGCTTTTAATAATAATATTTCTTTATAAGAATACCAAGTTTATAGACAATATCGACATTAAAGCTACATTGCACAGTTTAATTTATGTCTTGCAGCCTATACTAAAAGTTGGGGGGAGAGGTTTTGTACTTTGTGCTGGTTTTCTTAGTTTCCTCTCTGATACATGTAAACAAACAAAAAAACCCCAAACAAGCAAACAAACCAACCAAAACAAATCCCAAGCCTTGTTGTTTTTAAATACAAGTATAGAATTATAGCTTTGAGAATTTGGTGAGATTGTAAGTGTTATTGCAAGATTGCATTAACGTCAGAGACAAACAATGCGGTTTTTGGCAAGCTTAGTTTCGGAAAATAGCACTTATCGAAGAAATGCTGCAGAAATGCATCGAGACGCTGAGTGCCTCTGCAAACCAGCCGCTATCCTCGCAGAGTCATGCTAAGGGCTAACCAACTGCACAGTTCTCGAGATCAGTATCCCAGTCTCTCGAAAGTCCTGAGCAAACTTAAAACACTGTAATTGTTTATTCTTATATGCAGGGGACGTACATAAGATGCCCACAGTATATTAGTTGTTGTTAGCTGTGCTCTTTCTACATTGAGCATTAGCATTTTGTGATCAAGAAATTAAAAGCAAAATGTTTAAAGTGATATTGTACTTTTGCTTTAAAAGCCGAGTGAACAGTGATGTGGTGGCACTTGGTCTTACTGTCCCCTATAAGTTTATAGTCACCTGTCTGGTTACTATAGCTTGTATTTTCATTTAAGAGTAGATTTTCTGAATCTTTTCCTAAAGTAAGAATTTTAGATTTGTGTCTGAAACCATCTTGGTCTTTAGCTCCATGAACTCAAGCTATAAAACAGGATAAAGTGAAGAGTAATTTCAGGACCGTGCTGAAGCATATTGCGTTAATCCGTTCCATATTAAAAGGAAGTTCTTTACCAGATTTACCTGGAACACTTCCAGAAGTTATGATTCCCAGGCATCAGTCATGTCTTTCTGATTAAAGTAATTTCATAATCTGCTCCAATTAGGCTAGTGGTGGGACAGCTGACCCTGCCCTTCGGACGGACTGTTCAATTACACCGTCGTTCGGAATAGCCGTCTGGGCTTTCTGCATCCGCACCCTGACGGTGTGAGTGGGCAGTTTCGTAAAACATTCTGCGTCGTGGGAACACAGCGCTCCCTCCACTACAGTGGTGAGACTGAACTGTGGTTCGTGGCCGGTTTTGAAATAGATTGTCGTGTTATCTTTTGAGACAATGCCGTTTCTTTCACATGAGCAGACTGTAGGGATTTGGGGTTCCTAGCCCTTGGGGCTGGTTTGAGCGCTCAGGGCTTTTGTTCCATGAACGTGACTCTCTCTTCCACCCCTAGCTGGAAACATAAACCGACCAGTATTTATTTACCCAAAACCCCCTAGAATTTGATCTTGATGACCCTTACAGTACATTATGTACGTATTTGCAGATGCCTTTCCATGATGTACTCTGAACAGGAACTTTTATATTGGCCACAAGCCTCCCCCCTCTGGGAGCCCTGCCCCGGGATTGCAGTGCCAGCGTGCACATGACATTCATTTCTGGGTTCTGGCCTGATTGGGGTCTGAATCCAATCTTGCTAACAGCTCTCCAGTTCAAATTATATTGAAAACAGATGCTTCCAAATCAGGTTGAGGAGCTTATAGGAATCTAGTCAAGTGTATAGTGTTAGTTGAAGATGTATGAAGTATTTGTAATCAAGAGGAAACAAAAGCAGACCTCCTGCTTGGAGAAGCCCTGAAGGTATGGAAGTCAATGCTTTTTAAAAGAGAGCTTCATTACTGTCTCTTGCCAAGCAAGAAAATAAAAAATCTAACAAAATGATACGCCACGTTAGACCAGAAAATGAAGAACAGGATCACCTGGGTTTTGGAAAACAGAGGAATGAAACCAAAAAGTCATAATTTCTAAGAGGGAGGTGTTTCATAACTGATCATTGTGTAACAGTCACTCTTTTGAGGAGCAGTTGCAGAAATTGCCTAATTCTAGTAGACTCTGTTCCTGATAGTGGCCCGAGTTTCATTAGGTGGAAAATAAACTCTCATTTCTCAGGGTCCAAGGAAGGATTAAGAGTTCACTTACTCTGTGTCTGCTGCAGTATTCTTTTGCTTCTATCTGACACGGCTGGCATTGACTATTTTTAGGAGCAAATGGACTCCTGATCATAGCTCCAGCAGCTCCAGCGTTACTTAGTGCAGGATTACACTGGAGTTGTTTCGGCTTGCTTTAACAGGATAACACGGTCATCCCGTTCCCGTGGTGTCTCCAGTTAAAGTTATTTGGTTGTACAGTAAGCCCGTTATTTTCAGTAAATAGTGAAAGTGTCCAATTATTTGCAAAGTATGACTTGTCCTCCTTTCCGTTTGAAGAGGAGTTGCATAGCATTACACATTTGAATTATAAATTGGACACGATTTCTTTTTGCAGGAGATGTTTCCTTCCAACTGCTGCTTCCCAGTGGAAGGTGGTTGGAATTTCTCAAGAAACCAGGAAGCCCAGGGTCTAACGGGCCTGATCGGCTGCCGTGCCAGAGACGCCAAGTCCTGGTTTGCCTACTTTAGAGTTCCATGGCAGACTTGATTAGAGCTTTGGTTTATGTGCAAGATTATTTTGTGTTTCACTTGGATGCAATACTACATGTTAAAATACTAAATCCATTTATGACCGGTTCTACCCTTAGACTTTTAGCAGCAGCAGCCACCACAAAGTTTCCAAGAGACTGAATCTACTGCAAGTTTTTCCAGAAAAGTTTGTCCTTTTCTGTAAGTCTGCTGCCCTCTTTCACCCTGCTTGCTTCCTCCCCTGCTCCCGCCAAAACCAAACAGCTCAGCTTTGTGTTTAGTTCAGACAAAGCCCTTTACCAAGATTTTTTTTTTTTTATTATTTGACATCACCCTATTGTCAGAGAACTGTGTTCAAGTCTTCCACATGTTCTTCTTTTCATTAAGTGTAGCCAGGTTGTTACTAGATAGCCAAAGCACATTCAGCAAGAGCCAAGGTGTTGTACGCAGACTCTTCTCTTGCACCTTTTGTGATCTGCAGGACAACCACTTGGAATCCATTATATACTTCCACACAACATCACGCTTTGTCATTTAATTACACTGTGCGAAGAATATAAGTCTGACCTGACAATTCAGCCAGGAGAGTTTCCCAGCCATACATACAGCCTCTTCTCTGCCCTCCTGTAAATACCCGCTTTTGTCTCAAAACTGTTTCGTTTTTTGAATTGTCTTTAAACTGTTGAATGTGATGAAACCAGTTTGATACACTAGCTCTGTGGCTGTCACGAACTGTACTCTGAGAAGTCGGTTTGGTTGTCTCCTCCACTTTGCATGCTTAGGTCTTCAAGTTTCCCCCAAAAAGTCAGACTTGAGCAGTAAGTTAGTTCCTGTATCAAGTAGTCTTGCCAGTTCAGCATTTATTTAAAAAATACGAGCAGCTGAGTACATATGCTACAAAAACAAATTCTGGAAATACCGTTTGTTGGACTCCACATAACGTGTGTTTATAATTTCTTCCTCCTTGGAAGCTCAGTCGCTGTTGCCAGCTTGGTGGCTGAGGGTGCTGATGCACAGCGCTACGGCCGGGCTTCTCCCGCGCCCACAGGATTATTTCAGCAAAGTGGATTCCCAGTTCACACTGTCGTTTTCCACCAGTGCAGCTGTTAAGACTTGGGGAGGTGCTCAGCTGCAAGTACAGTAAGGCCTATAAAAAAGAAAAAGGAAATTTAAGTGGTAGCTATATATGCTATAAAACTAATTTGTTAAGCTCTAGGAAGAAAGCTTTCCCCACGTAATACTACAGAAAGACAAAAAAAGGAGTGCTGAGCTGCTGTCTCTGAAGGAAATCCTGTCTAGTCTTTAGCTGGGCGGCCTCAGAGGTGGGACGCTGGAAAGCTTTGGGAAGGTGGGATAATTCTTGGGGCTCTGCCTCGGGTGTAGAGAATTTCCTCTCCATTCATCCAGGCCTCCCAGAAAGTTGGGGTTTTTTCTCTCCTTATTTTTATAAATAGTTACATACACTAGCCTCCAACTTCTCACAACCGTTATCTACCAGCCAACCGATCTAAAGTGTTTCTGGTAGAATTCTGTGTCAGATTTCCTCCCAGAGAAGCCATTTCATTTTTTAAATGGCATTTTATATCTAACAGTAGTGGTGATCCAGGCTCCGTGAAAGCTGAACATATATGAGTGTACACTGGACTTTGTTTGCATTTCATGTCCTTTCCATATTGATCTACTGTGACTAGGAACTCTCTGTTCTGTAAGATGCTGTGCTGTGAATTAGAATAGAATTAGAATTAGAATTAGAATTAGAATTAGAATTAGAATTAGAATTAGAATAGAATAGAATAGAATAGAATAGAATAGAATAGAATAGAATAGAATAGAATAGAATAGAACAGAATAATGTAAGGGAAGGGCATAGCTGGAGAGGTTTGTGTGATATTTTTATATCTCAAAATGATATCTTTCTCAGAAAATAAAGTGGTTTATATCATGTTTGGTACTCAAGTATAAAACTTCTCAACCATCTAGCAAAAATTCCGAAGTGGAAGAGATCTCTCCTGGCTTTTCTAAATACACACCTCTGATTTTTTTTTTAATTTAAAGGCTCCCTATGCTCAAAGTCAGTCATTCTGTTTTGAGAGCTGAAATCGGCACGAAGAAGGACAAGTACACCCTTGGTAATTCTTTTCAGATTAGCAGTGTTTCCTAATGGTCTGTTTTACAATAGGAATAAATAATTATGTCTAATTGCACAATTCTGTGCTGAAAACAGCATTAAATATTGACTCATAGTGGTGTCTGCGTGTCTGTCAGTGCCTGTAGATACCAAACCGACGAGAATTTTGCAGGAAAATGAGAATGTTGTTTTCTGATCAGGCCCTGCTGATCGATCGCTAGGAAAAGTTTTTAACAAGTTCCCCTCCTTACCAGCATCCTCCTTCCAGACCGCAGGACGATATGTGTGATGCCACATTGTTCCCAGGTGAACCTTGTTCCTCTTCTGAATGAATTTCACTCTTGGGAGCCTGGCAAGCATGAGGATGAGGCAGTGAGGGACATTTTTAATCTGTATTTGAGCCATATAACCAAGGGGATTGGAAGTTTTGAGTTAAGAGTTTTTCCGTTCCCTTTTCTAGCGTTGCGAGTAAAACATGATTAAACTTTTTGCCACAAAGAAGGACTGAAAATGAGCGTTAAGTCGGATTTGGAAAAGGTTATATGCTAATACAGAAAATTCCACAGCCAGGATTAAATAAATGGATCATACTTACACTACAGTACAGGAATTAGCTACAGCAAGTTTAAAGCTTTCCTCTGCGGACTGTGGTGTTCAGAGCCTCTGCCAGAACTAAATGGATGGCTGCTTTTATTCTGTGCAGCTTATTTTGGTTTGAACTGAAAGCCAGTGCTGCAAGTGCTACCTCTGTATCCTGGTTAATTGCTTCCTTACCCCAAAATAACAGGTGACTGTGCAGTTCATCCTGTATCGCCAGCACACGGAGAGACACTCGGGTTTGGTGGCGCTGGAAGCGGAGCCGTTGCTGGTGAACGAGGAGACTGCCTAGTGCCGGGCTGGGTTCGGCTCCGGTTTTTCTTGGATTTTGCTCTTGGATGACTTTGACAAACAGTTAAGACTGCAGTTTCTTAGGGACCAAATTTATTACTTACTTTTTATTATTTATGGGTTTGTCATTACTTATTGGCAAATGACATGCCAACAATAAAATATTTAATATTTACTGTGTTGTTTCGGGATAGATACAATTTTTTTTAACCTTTTTTTTTTTGCCATTTTAGCTGTTTCTGCCCAAAGGGGGATATGGAGTCACAGCAAGGGGTGCTGTAGAAATATTTGTTTGACATCACGATACAGTGGATGTCATGGGCTGACTGTTTATTTTTGGATGATCGTGTACCTCTCGTTAACAGCAGCGTGGCTGGTTTGGACACAGCGGGTGAGATGAGCCGGGAGTTCCAGGCTGCTCAGCCCCGGTGCACTGGGTGTAAGGTTTGCCCTTTTTTGTTCATGCTCAATTGTGTACTTCATCAGAAGTAAAAACATCCTATAATTACATAACTTCAGTGCAGAGGATCTGTTATTGATGCAAAAGCAGAATTGGTGGGAGCCTCACGTACAGCTCACTGCAGCACATCGCTGCACGTTTTATTTTTCAGAGTTAAAGCATTTATAATCAATACCCGTGTGTTCCGAGGAATGTAATTACTGTATGTCATCGTGTACCTCATATAATGTTTTGGTACAACCTGCCTTTTCTTTGCAAGCTTCTAGTTCAGATAAATAAAAAAAAAAATATTTGGAAGCTAAGGAGACTGTACCTTGTGGTTGTGGATTTTTTGCAATACTCTGTTGTGTTTGGAGAAAACTTTAATAAAATTATTTCAAAGAATAAACCTCTTGTTAATATTT
>WKFP01015286.1:735971-753840 GCA_011057875.1 Pterocles orientalis | reverse complement strand
TGCTTCCCCAAGGAACCTGAGCAAACCCAGCAGAGGTGTTGGGTGAGATGAGGTGAGAATAAGCACAACTCCAAGCTGGTTCCGAGTGAGCAATGCACTCGCACAAGCGGTTTGCAGGACCGAGCCGTCAGCTGCACATCTCTTACATCCCCCAGGGAAAAATGAAAATTTATTTTAAAGGAATTTCTCTAAGGATTTAGTAAAAAAAAAAAAAAAAAAATTTTAAAAAAGAGAAAAGGAAAAAAGAAGACAGAATTTTCAAAGCAACCACGAAGGGAAAACTGCGGAGGGAGATGGGGCAGACGGAGAGTCCCAGTGATCACAAAGGGATGCTGGAAACAAGGATGCAGCAGCCCGGGTGCAGCCCCAGGTCTCAGCCCCGCACGGCTGCTGCAGACGCTCAGCCTCCTCCCTGCCCATCGGGCTGCGGTCAGTTATCTCCCAGAAATCCCACCCTGGGGGTTTCCCACGTGCACCGCCAAGGATTTTCCAGGAGGGTGGTGCTGTGCACCCGCCTGGAGCTCAGCATCCATCCCCGGAGGTGCTCGCACCGGTCCACCGTGCAGTTCGGAGCCCGGCTCGCCCCGGCAGCTCCCGCATCCCTGCTCCTTGCGGCCAACACTGCGAATGGCCGGGCTTGCAGCTTGTCGGGTAAATACAATGTTTGTTCTTCCTAATGGATTTCAGCACGATATGGTAAATATGAACTCCCAGGTGGGGCAGGATGCATAATTCATCAGCCGGCGCGTCCTGCCTGCTCTGTCTCTCTCGTGATTAACATGTAAGGCATTCATTAGATTTTCCAGCCGGCGTGTGGACGAGTGTAGAAAGTTATGCAGATGAATACCAAGCACCTGCGCGATAGAAAACCATCCCGCTCCATCGCCAGCCCTGCTCCGTAGGCAGCCCTCCCTGTGACATCCCCATGGTGCACCAGGAGGTCTCCAGGGTTGAGTGGGGTCACGCTGGGACTCCAGGACCCCTCGCCGTAGGGCACTTTTCCTGTTGCAGACATGCAGGAGTTCATCAGCTGGAGGTGTTGGAGGCTGGGTTGGATGAGGCTTTGGGCAACCTGGGCTGGTGGGAGGTGTCCCTGCCCATGGCAGGGGGTGGCACTGGGTGGGCTTTAAGGTCCCTTCCAACCCAAACCACTCCATGATTCTATGAAAATAGTCACTGTCAACCTGCCAGCAGCTGTCGGTCCCCGTTTCTCACTTTATCTTCCAAAATCCCAGTTATTGGTAGGTGTGGGCTTAGTAGAGGGTTAAGAGGTGAGGACTTGCTGCGTTGGTCTTTAAATGTGTAGTTTAACCCAATGAATTCAGCGAAGTAAATAGGGTTTACATTTCTGCTGAAGTGATTTGTTAAGTCAGGAGATAAATATGCGTCTTCACCTACCTCCCGTTAATTAGACGTCGATGCGTAAACGCTGGCACTTGATGCTCTCCCAAAAATTGCCCCCAGAAGTGATTAGAGTCTCTCTTAGACACTCAGCAGTGGGGGAAATCTGTCTTCCAGACTGTTGGTCTGCTAATTTTTCCTGGGCATAAATTAACCTCCTGCGTACACCTCGGTAGCTCCCGTGGCCATGTGGCCACCACCTTTGGTGGCGAACATCTCAATGGAGCCGATCTATCGCCAACCTCGCTTCGCCTTGCGCTGGAACTAGATTTAAGCCCAAGACTAAGAAGCCAAGGCTGGTGCACTGACACCACTTCCCTTTTTTTTTTTTCGCTCTTGAAGTACTCTTTGCCTTTGCACTCGTGTGGTGACAGCGCAACAAAAAGCCATCTCAATAAATGAAAGAAGTGACATTCAGCCCTGCAATTTCAGACCGAGATAAGTCAGATGTTAAACACCTAAGGGGTATCATCTCCTTTTAATGTGAGCACAATCCCCATTAACATTAATGGGGGGTTGTACGACGGCTTCAAAAGGAGAACGTGCACCTAAAAGTGCAAATTAGCACTTACAAACTCTATTGATAAATTATTAAAGCATATCATTAAAGCATAGCCACACCTCCGGATCATTAGAGCCAGTCAAAAGCAGCCGGGCGGCGTGCGCCGCTCCCTCGTTAGAACAAGAGCTAAAACGCCATTTAGTCACCAAAATGAACCCTGGGTAAATATTGGTTCTTCAGCCCCCACTTCATGCAGAATTTGGAGTTTTAAGAGCTTGAACTTCACTTCTTTAAATGCAAATGAGCACCAGGAGATGCTTTTAGTGCAGGTCGGCGCTTAGAAATCAGTGTTTAAAAGGAAATGAGAACCAACCCCCCCAACTTTGGGGACTGTGATGTCATCAGAGCTCTTTGTTGTGTTTATGTGTCACCATGACCGTGACAAAAACAGCACCTCCCTCCACCGGGGGCTTCAGACCTGAATTACGATGTCTACCACAATTGATTTTCCCGTGATCGCTTGCTCCAGCGAGTATCGTGGGTGACACTGGCTGGTTTGAGGGTCCAGCGAAATCCACGGGTGCTGGTGCTCCCCTGGTGATATCCTCTTGGTTCTCCTCTCCTGGTCCAGCAAGGTGGACCTCCTCGATGCCGTGATGTCCAGCCTCTCGTAGCTGTGCAGGCAGCAGCTGGCCCCACTCCTGTTGGGTTGCCCAACCCAATGGACATGGGCTCACTGGGTGCTCTGCAGACCAGCGTTATTTATTCCTCCCAGCAACGACCCCCCAGAGCAGACACGTTGAGTGGAACCACCACGATGTGTGCATTGATGGAACTGGTGGGGAAAACACTGGACACCAGAAAGGATGGATGCAACATGCAACTGGGAGCACTGGGACTGGGCATCTGTTCCCACTTCCAGCGCTAACCCCTATCTCCAAGAAAATGAGAAAGCAAAGCAACACCAAGCAACGAGACCAACTCCTTCAAAACCCCATGCTGCTCCTGCGATCCCCGTATCGGCTGATCTGTCCCCAGAAAATACCATCAGCCCATTACCTGCCGCTGTGATGATTTTTAATGCACTAAAAGAGTATTTCCTCCCACCCACCCTTCAACATGCAGATTGACATCGTTCCCAATAACCTAGTGACCACTGCTCCTAATTTATAGGATATTTTTCTTCATTTTTTAAAAAATGGGCTGTTTCTGTGTCAAGGGTACACTGTGTAGTGTTATAGCCACTATCCTTAAACACAGATCCCGAGCACTAAACCCATCCCTGAAGCCATTTAATGAAATTATTTTTTAAAATAAATTATTCATATAAATCTAGCTGCACAAGGAGTAGAAGTCAAGAAAACTGGACCTCGGTGGTGATCCCGAGATTTAAGTGATGCTCATTCTTTATGCTGGAGCCAAGTAAATAGACAAATTCAGCTGCTGAGGTTAAAACAGACCAAAAAGAAAAAAGTATCTTTTGTTACTATGAAAAAAAACACCTGTAAAATAGTCAAAAAAAATGTGTCCAGGAACGCTTCTAAAATTCAAATTAAAAAATAAGGACATTTTCTATTCTAAACTAGTTGGGGTGAAAAATCAGCCCTGTGAAGGTGGGGCAGCTGGACCCCAGGTTCTGCAAGGTCCAGGGCTGGCAGCAGCAGGGGAGCTGCGGTTCCGCACACGGAGCACAAGCCCAGGTGAGACGGGAAGAGGAGAGGCAGAGCAAGAGGAAGGTTAGAGTGACACCTCCGCCCACGGCCTAGAATGAATTTTTCAAAGTTTTCCGACAAAGAGCAACAAAGGTCAGCTCCCTTCCACTGAATTCAGCGAACACTTCATTCATACCAATGGAAATGATGTGCAGATGGCAAAAGAGACAAATCCGTGTTCGCTTACTGCTGAAACCCCCACTGGCTCGTCTCCCTGCTCTTACTGGGTGCTCACGATCGTGCTTTTGAGATGGATGGTCTCTAAAAGTGCACGTTCTTGTGATGGCAACCTAAAGAAGCAGAACCAGAAGATGACTACACAACGTCCTACCTTCCCTTTGCATCTCCTGAACATCACTTGGGTTCATCCCACAAACCCACCATCTGTAGCCAAAGAGCAGCTCCCCGTGTGGTGGAGGACACATGGCACCTTATCTCCACCAGCTTCTGTCATCAAAGGTTGGGACAGAAAGCAGGAACTGACCGAAAATGGCAGAAGAACCTTTCTCCTGCCCTGCCACGGGGTCCAGGCTTGGGTCACCCATAGAAGGAGACCAGATAGAGATCGCTGCAGCATCAGCCAGAGCTGGTTGTGACTTTGGGAGCTGCCAGAGTGGTATTTTCTGGGAAAGACGAAAATATGGACTTTTGGGGTTGGGTTTTAGCAAAGCTCCGCTCTGAGCAGGAGACTCCAGGTGAACCGTCTGCCCACGGTCCTCACCAACACCCAGCGGGGTCACGGGGCAGTGCCCACGCCAACACCTCCCTTAGCAGCCCAGCGAGGCTCATCCCCATTAAATGAGTTTTAATTATTCCACGCGTTACACTGAAAAAAGTCCTTCCTTTTAAAAAAATAATTATCCAGAGAAAACGCATTTTTATCTCTCTAATAAGAAATCATTAATTAGGAGATGTTGACCCAACGAGCTGTGATAGTTGGGTGGATGATGAACACTGCTTTTAATCAGACCTTTTACAAGCGAGTGGATGTTAACTTCTGGCTGTTAATTATTCACACCTTCAAGTATTCAGATGGTTAGAATATTTCATGAATGCTCGTCTTTTCATTTCATAGTGACATTGGATTTTATGAGCTAGGAATCGCACTTATTAATTTACAGTCGTTTTGCACTTCCGTGCCAGTCATTTTGCATTAGCGCCGTGTTTAAAAATAATAAATGACCCCTGACTCTCTATTGTCTGTCATAATTAGCATTCTGTCTTTTAAAGAGGAAAGCATGTTTTCTCTTCATTAACAGTAATATTACCTTGGAAGACAATCAGTAAGTCCGTGATCTAGAAGCTGCTCTGGACGCCAAATTACCCTCTCCACCAGGACAAAATCAATTAACACCACTGGGGATGTCATTATTGTCACATTATGTCACCAGATATACTCCAGGGTAAATAAATGATTTGTGGAATTTTTAATGCCGTCACTGGAAACCCAAAGCTGAGCTGCACGGGTGGTGGGACCGGCCAGCCGGGGGGTCTGGGCATCTCTGCCCTTCCCTGGGGACCGGATCGCTGCTGGTGCAAAAACAAGGGGAAAAAAGGTCAAATGAGCGTGGGGCTGGGGCGGCGTGGAGCCCAGCTGGGTCGATGGCACCCGCGTCCTGCCATCCTCTGCGGAGCATCCCCCAAAGTCACTCGGCATCGCACACACGGGTCGGGGCAGTGCCACGGTTGGGAGGAGGGGAGGGAGCACGGAGAGGTGGGAGAGGGCTCAGGGCGGGGAGAGAGATAATTGTATAAAGGATTTTATCTCCATAACGATGTCCGGGCGTTTGCTGCTCCAACCACTCGGTCGGTCCTTGGCGGAGCTTTCCAGCCGCACACAACACCCGGGAGATGCCGTTTTTTAAAAGTATCCGCAACTTCAGTATTTTACCCTATGTCGGGGGGTATTTAATTAAGTCTATTCTGTCGAACACGATCTGATGTCATTGTACAAGGAGATGTTCTTTGTTAGCAGCGCTCTTAGTTTCGGGCTCCTCTGTGTATTTGAAACCATGGTAACAGAAGAGTAAGCTAAAGCCAATGAGATAATGAGATATTCTCATTGTAATTGTGTTTCATGAGGGCACACGCTCCCATGGGTGGGATCTGGCTGTCTTACAACTGCTAACAGAATTTAAGGAACAGGCAGATATGAGCACAGCGGTGTTTTTCACAACAGCCGTGTAAACACTCCCGACACGCCGGCGTTTCCAGCATGTTCCAGTCCGGAACGTTGCGTTTGTGTCGCGGCAAAACACGCCGCTAATGCCGCTAATGGCTATCGGTATTTTAAAAATCCTCAGAACTTCAAGGAATTTGAGGTTTGAAAGGCACTAACGAGGCTGCGAGGTGCTGGTTTGCATGATAATTGCTGTCGGGGCTGGAGCTGGCAGGGGAGGAGGTGACAGAAGCAGGGAAAGAGGGAAATGGGATGGAGCGGCCACCGCCCCGCGTTGGTGGGGTGTTTGGGGAAGAGCCCATGGGGATCCCGGCCTCAGAGCTCTGGGGTTCATCCTCCTGCTCCCGCGGGAAATTACATCTGGAATTTCGATCAGCATTTTGTTTCTAAAACTTTCCAGAGGTGGTAAGGAAGGGAGGTGTTTATCTTCTTCATTGTAAAGTCTTTTCCTTTACAAAAAAAACAAAAACCTAACCAAAACCAACCAGTTGGGTGTTAGAGAGTCCTGCTGGAGCTTTGTTCTTTTTGCTCCCAGGTGCATCGAAAGGCACTCACTGAATTGCCCTGAATTACTTTGCGTGTTTTAATTACTACTTTCAATCAAAAGATGACCGTACATCGCTGGGTCCGGGGGGGCAAGGTGTGTCACCCAGCAAGAAGCATGTGTGCATGGTCCTTGGCACTGGAGGGGTTCAAGGACAGGTTGGATGAGGCTTTGGGCAACCTGGGCTAGTGGGAGGTGTCCCTGCCCATGGCAGGGGGTGGCACTGGGTGGGTTTGAAGGTCCCTTCCAACCCAAACCATTCTGGGATTCTGTGAAAACCACGTCCTTTACCACATCGCCTGCCCCAGCGTGGGCTGCGGGAGAGGGCTCCAGCTGGGCAGAGCACAAGGCTGGTACCCAGCCCCACCATCAGCCTCGCTGGGACCTCCATCCCTGGGCACCGTGGGCTCACACACAGCCACGGACCCAGCCTGGACCACCGCCGTGTCGGAGCACCATCTCACCACCCCCTGAAACTGCCAGACTTGGGCATCGCTCCTCCGGCTTTCCCAGCGATGACCTTTCCTGCCTCCCCATCCCTGGGAAAGACAGGTGTGTGGGGTGATTGCACCCCATGGCACCGGCCGATGGCAACCCAGCGGTGGGCGCAGGCAGGGGAGCAGCGGGAACTTGCTGCACATCGTAGCCAGGGCTGATTTTTATTATTATTATTACTATTACTTCCAAGCATACACTTCTGATGTGGCGAGAGCTGACAAGATAAATTATATCCGTTGTCAGCTGCGTGTATAGACCTTTGTGATACTTTAATTAAAACCACGCTCGCCGGCAGCCCGGCGTGCATCTTCACCAAAGCCGCGGAGAGGAGCTGGGAGCCGCCGGCACTGTCACCAGCACAACAACCGCGGGATTAGACCTCCTTCCCACACCACATATATTTTATGTTACATAATTTTGATGATATATCTGCCATTATCTCATGTCCACCAAAGATCAGTACCTGTATCTGTTTCCCGTGGGAGGTGGATGCAGTATTTCAGATACGAGTCCTGCTTTCAGAGGGTGCGTTTCCCATTAAAGCTCTCTGCAGTGCGTCGCCAAAACGGGTACAATGACCCTACATTAAAAAATGACTTTTAAGTGTTCAGATATGCTGTAACTTTCTCCCAAACAGGGAGCCCAGAGGAAAGCTATTTGTGTTTATTCTCTTAAAGGAATACTCTGTACAGCTCTGTGGCTTAAAGCTTATTAAGGGATGTGTGACACTGCGGTACGAGCCCTTTGGATGACTTTATAGATTCGTTGGGTTAATCACGCCCAGTGTAACCGTGGGGCACGGCTGACACCCCACCAGCTCTTTGACCTCCCCTGTCAGGAGCTTTTTGCTCCTTATTCACTTCACAAGTCCCAAAACCCCAGGAACTGCCCCCGAACTACCCAGACCAGTGCCAGGCAAAAGTTCAGTTCACCTTCACAACTCCATATTTACTCATCTGGGCAAATTTTTTCCCCCCCAGCTTGTTATTACAGCTGTGGATCACAGTTCAGCACTTGTAAAATAAATCTGTTGCCGTAGCTTGCATGTAATTAGTGCTAAATGCGTGTGGTTTATTTTCAATATCAGGATCCGCATTAAGCATCAAAAACACTTAAGATGCTGGCTATCACCGCACTTTATGACTCTGTCATTTCCTGACTCGAAGCAACAAATATTCAATGTGACAGTGACATTAAAATACGGCTCAGCCGCCAGAGCAGCGTGTCCCGCGATTTGCATTGCACGACGCGGGGATGAGCCGTACATACTAACTGGGATGCGGCTCGCCTGGTTCAGCAAACCTTTGTTGGTGAGACACGGAGAGCCAAGGTGTGCGTCACGCTGGCAAGGAAAGGACAAATATTTTTAGATACTAATGTAAATAAACTGCTGGGATTCGCCTGGATTTCGGTAAAAACGGTCCTAGAATCCTAAAATGGTTTGGGTTGGAAAGGACCTTAAAGCTCACCCAGTGCCACCCCCTGCCATGGGCAGGGACACCTCCCACCAGCCCAGGTTGCCCAAAGCCTCATCCAGCCTGGCCTTGAACATGCAAGACAAGATGCTTTTGTAGGTGTGCGCTGGCTGGCACGCAAGGCACCGAGCTCTCCCGTTCGTTACAACTTGTGGAGCATCTCTTGTGGACGTGCTGCTTTCATGGGTGCGCAAGACTGTGTGTGCCTGGATTTCCACCTCTCCTTGGCCTTGGTGGTACTCAGAAGTGACCCCATAAACCAAGGGAGAGCCAATACCCAGCCCTGACCCCCTGGCTTGTGCCCTGTCCCTCCTGTCCCCATGCTTCCCCAGGGTTTTTCTGGAGCCAGGGTTTGGGTCCCATTTGCCATCACCCCTTCGGTGGGTGCTGGGGCAGGGACAGCCCCGGGTGCCACTTCCTTTAAGAGGACAGGACAGGTCCCACTCCCAGAGTGACCGAAAGCCACCCTGGAAATAAACACCACCTTTGGGATGGACTCACAGAGTGCAGCTCATAAAGGTTACGAGATTTTGTGAGTTATAAGGGGTTTTATGAGGTCTGGGTCCAAGTTCCTCCAGACTTCAAAGGTACCTGGAGGATGCTGAGTTTGGGACACGTTTGGTTGAGAGCTGTCCCCAGACCAGCTCCCATCTTCTCGCAGTGCTGAGAGACAGCTGCGCATCGCTGTCACTGCTGTCCCCGCTCCCCCCAGCGTGGGGAGGGACATCCACCAGCCCCCAGGCAGGACAGAGCATCTCCCCCCACCCAGGCTTTACTGAGAGGTGCACAGAGCCCCTGGAGCACGAGGGGGTATTGTGCAGGGTGGTGAAAAACATCCTAAAACTCATTACATCAGCGTGCTTGGGAAAGCGTAAGAGCAGCAGCATGAAGGAGGAGTGCTGTAGTGCCTGGGGACCCGCTGGCACGTGGCTTGGGGACCTGGGCGTGCACAAAGGCTTCCTCAGCAGCGAGCAGATGGAGCCAGGAAAGCTTTCCAGGGAACCGGGGAGGGTTGGTGTTCGGCTGGGGTGGCGGGGGGGCTGCAGAGGGCAGGGGAGACCTCCGATTCCCCGCCTCACCAAAACTTCTCCTCTGCAAAAAGAGTAAGAGAAAAAAATATGGGATTTAGTTGCATAAATATATATTTGTACACATATACATCTGTGTATACGTATATATATACACGTGCTTGTGTATGTGTATGTATATAACCCACCTCTTCCTTCTCTCTCAGCACACATGTGTATGCCTGTATCTGTCCATGTTTCCATATGTATATATACATGCAGACGTATATATGTTCCCCTGGCAGAGCCGCAGCTCTCTTCCACCCTGTCCCCCCCGGGCATGATGCAGAAAGACCCCCCCAGGGTCCAAGCACGGGGCTGGGATGACACCCCAGCATCCTCACCATCTGGTCCCTCCCCGAGCTGTCCGCATCCACCGTCCTCCACCGAACACCCCGGTGTTTGCAGAGGGGAGATTGCTGCAGGAGTTGTTCGAAAGAATTGTGCCCAGAAGGAAATACGAACCAAACGCTGGTGCAATCCCTTCTTCCCCCTTCGCTAACACACCCGTACGCAGAACAACATGGCAAGAGCCTTCCCGGCGAATTTACTGTCGAAAAAGCTATTTGACAGTCTTGTACAGGAAATCGGAGTTATGTAGCGTCTTTTTTTAATTTAAGTAATATACACAAATCAAGTGTATTTATTAAATCAATGTACAGTCATTTTTACAAGGAAGTGTAATTTAAAAACAGACATAAAGGATTTCTGAAGTAATGATACACATCTCTTTTGGAAAAATGTTATTTCAGGGATTTATGATAATTCCTTTTCTGAAAGAAAAGCGAAGCTAATTGAAACAAACTTTGTACTTTATATTAATGCCATTCGAATACAGTATGTGCTGCCAGTTATAAAGTGACATTGAAAGCTGATGCTGTTCTCAACAACACCACGGTTTCTCAGTTTTATGTACTTTTTAATTTCCTCTGTGGAAAATCTGTTCTTCATAAAAGGGCTGCTAAAGAAAATGTGGAAAAAGTTGATTCATTCCATATTTACATTCTTGCGAGTACCTGGAAATGAACCAATTACCAACACGAGCCAAAAAAGAAGTTAGAAAAGTCATTTAGAAAACTCATCTTCCTACAGGCACTGCTTCAGAAGCGCCCTGGGAAAGTCCTGCTCACACAGCGAACACCTTTCATCCTGACGAGATTGTGGGTTCTCAGCCCCTGGGTGCTGCTCCTCGCCACGGCTCCATGCTTCACATCCTCTGGAGCTGGGGGCAGCGCTGGGGACCTGGGCAGGGGCCTGGACCCACTCCCCAAACCTGGACTCAAACTTGGACCCAAACCTGAACATAAACTCGAACCAAAACCTGGACGTTAAGTTCAACCCAAACTCAAAGCCAAGCTCAAACCAAACCCAAACCTGAACCCAACCCAAATGGAAAGATCAGCCCAAACCCAGACCCAAACCTGAACCCAACCCAAACCCAAAGATCAGCCCCAAACCCAGACCCAAACCTGAACCCAAGACAAATCCAAAGCCAGCCCAAAGCCAAACATGAACCCAAACCAAGACCTGAACACTACCCAAACTGAACCCAACCCAAAACAAAACCCCACCCCGACCCAGCCCAACCCAAAACCCAACTCCAACCCATAACCCAGCTCCAACCCCAACTCAGCATCCAGCTCCAACCCCAACCCAAAACCCAGCTCCAACCCAACCCAACAGCCAACCCGGCCAATCCGAAACCTAGCCCCAAGCCAGACCCAAACCCAACGCAACCAAACCCCTCCCCAAACCTGAACCTTAACTCAACCCAAATCGAAACCCATCTCAAACCCCAGCCTGCTCCTGCCCAGGGCAGCCCAAGCGTGGGGATCCCAAGCAGCGCTGAGCCTGAGGCCACTCCACAGCACCTCTGGGGTACCTCATCTAGACGATGCTCTGGAGGTGTGCCACTGCATTCATGCCGACTGTGGCTGGGAAGAGCAAACCACTGGTGCAACCAGCCCCTGGGCTTCAGCATCCTCCCGCTCCTTCATGCTGCAATTTTGTGAACACAGAGAGGACAAATTAAACATCCAGCACCGATGCTGCTCCCAGCCTCCTGTAGGGTGACACACCCAGGGGCATCCTGCAAAGGGACCCTTCTACCACAGTCTCTCCTCTTTGCAGAGATCTTCGGGGCTTGCAGGGCCTCCTGTGGCAGCACGGTGGGGCAGGGCTGCTGCTGGGCTGCAGGATAATGGGCTGCTGCTGGGCTGCAGGATAATGGGCTGCCCTCCTTAAATCCTCATAAACACCCGTACCGGGTTAAATCACAAAGGAAAAATCCAGCTGAGAACTTCCTCAAATAATCCCTGGGAAGTAGAAGGGGGGTTGCTTGGCTTTCACGCTGAATTTTGGCATCGCTGACACCCACCCTGTTGGGAGTGGTCTCTGGTTTTTGGTCACTTTTCCCAATTTCACCCCAAAACCATCACCACAGCTGGCCAGAGCTCCCTCACCCAACCTCCAGCTGCTGCTGCCACCTCCAGCCCAGCAGCTCCTCGCTCGTCCCCTCAAAGTTGCATGGGAGCAGATGGGACTTGCTAAAAGAGCCCCTCATCTCTGCAGGGGTTTTGTTTGGAGCTTCTGCGTCGCCTGTTTGGTTACTCAATTTTGCAGAAATAGTTTTTTTTTTTTCTTTTTTCCTAGGACTGGGTTTAATAAAGACTTGATGTGGCGGCTGGGCGCCCGTGAGGTTGCGTGCTTGGGGCTTGCGTGGCGTTCAGCGGCGCTGGGACCGGCCAGGGTTTTATTAAATTCTTATATAGGAAGAAAAGTAGAAAGTTGAATTTCCAGCACTAATATGATTTTTATTCTTTTTTTTTTTATTATTCCTTCCTAGCCTGTTCGTTTTTTGCACTTACATTGTGAGTTTCGTGGCACAAAGCAGTTTGATGGACGCGGCGCGGTGCCGCTGCTCCTTAATTACCAGCGCTGCCGGCCCCGCTGTCCTCCAGAGAAAAGGAGAAACCTCGTCCCACTTCTTGCTCCGCAAACTGAACCGCCTGGACGTGTGGATATAATGAGGTGGAAAGCTTTTGCCTCTTGGACTTGGGCTTTCATGCGCTAGATCTACAATCTGCGTTTGGGTTTGTTTTGCCGAGGAAAGCCCAGCGCCCCCGGCGCTGCTGCGGGAACATCTGGAGGATGCAGAGAGGATGCAGCCTCCCTCCTTGCAGGAGTGGATAAAACACTTGGAGAGAAACTTCCCACCTTCATTACTAGGAAAGAAATTATGGGATTTTCCCAACGCAAGGGAGAAAGCAATTCCCATCCCACCCATGATGGGGGGGGCTGCAAACCCTCAAAGGGGTCTGTGGCCCCACAACCAGCCCTATCAGCTCCAGGCATGTGGCTCAGGGGGCAAACCCCTGCCCAGAAGCCCCCCGAGATGTTGGCTCAGCCTGGAGGAGATGCTCATCGAGAGGCCGGGCAGGATTGACCCATTGATCCTGTTCCCGATTCCCGCGGGCGCTGCAGCCGATGAACACGGCCCGGAGGAGATATACGAGCATCGATCCCCTCCTAATCATCTTTCGCACTTCTAGGGAGCTTTTAGGGAGTCCCGGGGGGTTTATAACCATTGCTGTTCATATTCATAGCTCCTGGAATTGCCACTGGCGTTGGCGGTCCCCCCAAATCCGTGGGAGCACCGCGGCCGTGGGGCTTTTTCAAGGAGCAAAAATTAAAATTGTGTGATATGCAACAGGCTGGTCGGGCTCGCTGCTCCCAATCCTGTTTGTAAATACGGCCTCTTGTGCTCCTCAGGGCAAGTAGTGGACGTGGAAGTTGGTTTGTGGCCTCCAATTAAGTTAGGATTGATTTTATTTCTTTTTTTTTTTTTCCTCCAGGCAGCGAGAAGGAATATCTCTGGTTACAATTGCTTTAACCCCATTTTAAAGTATGCACGCTCCTGCTGAGGTTAGCGCACGGGCTGTTTGTCTATTTAAAAAAATCGACTAAAAAAAAATCCATTGTAAAAGCAACTTCCCTGCACAGCTGTAGAAAACTCTGGGAGCTCCAAGATCTGCTACAAGGATGCGTCTGCAGCATCTTAAATATTATTACAATAATAATAATAATATTACAATAATAATAATAATTAAAATATTATTACATGAAATTACATGAATGAATTACATGAAACACAGAATACGGAGGCTCTAAACTCACTCAGCCATGGCATCAGCGGAGGAGCGAAGTACAGATCTCCAGATTAAAACACCATTGGGTTGAGAACACCGATGGATGGAAATTCTCCTTTCTCACGAGGTGGAGGTTTCCCAGAAAGGGGATGTCCTATTGACACATGTGTATATATATATGTATATACACACACAGAAATGGGATGAATTTGCAAAAAAATGTGAGAGACTGTTATATAATACCCACTAAATGTCCTCTCAAAAAAAAAAAAACCTAATTTTTTTCCATCCCCTAAACCTTCACCGCTGTTGACACACACGGGCCCAGCTCTGCCCTCCGATACACAGGTGCCATTCATTAATGTAGATTAATGGCAGAAAAGTTTCTTCCTGGAAATACTTTAGCCATTTTTTTGCATATAATTTTATTCTCACTCTGTATTTCTGCAGCTCTCCAAAAGAAGCCTGACTCTAAAGCGGGGGGATGGCGTTGGCTGGGGAGGCCGGGAGGTGTGCTGCCCGCTGGCATCCCCAGCACTGGGACACGGATGGGATGCTGTGGGAATGGGGCTCCTCCTCCTCCTCCTCCACATCTCTCCTGCAGGGTTCACCAAGCATCAATCCCAATTAATAAATTATCCTTTTCTGAGCAAAATGACCAGCACCAAGCAGCCCCTGCTCTCTGTTCAGCCCCAGCCAGGCCTTTGCCCATGTTTCCTTTGCTTCCCCACCCCTTCCATCACTGCCTGCTTATTCCCAGTGCTTCCCTGGGTATTTTTAATTCCCAGCCCTCCCATCCCTCCTTCTGCCCATTTCCATAAAGCCAGGCTTAGAACACAAAATCATTATGCAGCTTTCATTTTTTTTTTTCCCCGCCTGGTCTTATCAAAGTTTTCAGGAGACAGGAACGAGGTAATACGCAGGCTAACGTGGTCTTGCAGTATTAGGACTGGCAGCTGAAACGCTGCAATGCGTTTGCAAAATGTAACGAAAGGAGAAAAGCAAATTCTCAGATAAGCAAAGAGAGCCGTGGCTCGGGCTAGCAGATGTGCGGCTTCCCCGGCAGGAACGCCCCGCACCGTCCAGCTGAGGCTTTCCCTGCGTTTTACATCTGGGTGAGGGTGCAGGTTATACGCAGGATTTATGTGCTGGCTTTTGTTTTCATTTTGATTTATTTGTGATTAGGCTACGAGCTGAGTTACTGCAAAACGTCTGTTAGATGCCATTTGGATATATCGCTTCGGGTATTTATTGTATTTTTTGCTGAACCAGGATTACATGCACGGATATAAAAAAATTGACAGGAAATCAATGTGGCTTAGTGTAAAATGTCTTGACTGTAAAGATTTTTCAGACGTATCAAGCATTCGCTCCGTGTACGGTGTGTTTACTGTACCTAGAGGCTGTTCCCCTGACATGACGATTGTACTAATTGTCCGAGTATTTGATTTAATTTGCAGTGGGAGCCAGAGAGGGGCATACAATTTCTCCTTAAGGGATTTCAGTTGGAGTTCAGGGGAAGAAAATCCTATGTACATAGGCAACCGCAGGATTTAATCCCTTCCATAAATTTGACAAGACCAATCCAACCCCCCTAAGGCTGATTTCCTTCCCCCTCCTGCGCTCCCCCACGCACACACGTGTTCGCTGAGCTGCCGCAGATCATCCTTCTTCTCACCGCACCAAACAGAAAACCAGAAACCCCGTTACGAAGCCGATTACCTCTCAGCCATGTCCTCCAGCCCATATTCTTCCTTTTCCTGGTGGGGTTCCAGACCCAGCCTGGCCTCCCTGGGCTCTTGCCCATGCCCAGGTCTTCGTGCCTCCTCCTCTTCCTCTTCCTCCTCCACCATGGCCAGCCACACTGACATGATGACACCTCTTGAAGGTGATGCCCAGTTGATGTGTCCCTGGGGAGCCACCTGGGAGCTTGCTGGCTTCCCTTCATGGCCATACCAGACTGGTGGCCCATGGCTACCTTGTGGTTCTGGTGTTGGTCCTTCATGCACCCGCTCACCCAGTTTCCACGGGACTCACCCTGGGACAATCCCCTCCTCCAGTGCAGCCAGGTGCTGCTGGTGAAGATCCTTCTCCAGGTGTTGTGGTTTTATATAACACAGCCGCTCGCTCACCCCCCGCCCTCCCAGGGATGGGGGAGAGAATTAAAGGGGCAAAGGGAAAAGAGCCTCGTGGGTTCAGATAAGAACAAATTAATAACTAAACTACAATAATGCTGAAAATAATGATGATGATAGCAATGTATACAAATACAGAAATGAGTGACACACAGTGACACTGCTCACCACCCGATGACCAAGGCTCAGCCTGTTCCCAGCCAACGATCCCGGAGCAGGGAGAGTCCCCAGTCCTGGAATGGAGATAAGAGCCTGAGCGTCTGAGAGACCGAGATGGCCCCGAGAGAGGGGCGATCCAGAGGGAGACAACCTGCAGCAAGAGAGAGAGAACATCTGGACAGAGCCTTGCCTATCCCCTGGCCATGCCGTGCATGGGATGGAACAGACCATGGGCCAGTTGGGTCTCAGTCCTAAACCTGGGGGTGAATCCTGGGCTGGTCCCTGGGGCTGTGCTCCCTCCCAGCTCCTCCTGCCCCTGCAGGCAGGGTGCAGAAATACTCTGCTGTTGCCTATAGTGGCTTCTTTTCTCTATCTCAGTAGCAAGTTATGAATTTTCTGTGCCATGATAATTTTGTACCGCGTCGAGGGTTTGCTGGAAGTCCGTGCAATCCTCTGTGCGCGTTCTTCCCGGGGATGCTCTGCTCCCCCTTTCACAGCCCCAGGGGGGGACAGCAGAGACCTGGGAGCAGCACCGCAAGGGCGAGCGCTAGGGTTTGCTCTAAGGGGAAAAAAGCTGGAGCAGTTCTACGTATGGCAAAGAAACAAAGGGAAAAAAAGGAATCAAGCTCGATTTCTGTGCTCTCCAGTAATTGCCAGGTGATGAGAAAGAGAGTTCACGCCATGAAATTAAGGGCAAATAAATTTAAAGCAATCGAAGGAGATATTTCTCCAGCTTTTGAAATTCAGCAGAGTGCAAAAGCTGGGCCGGTAATTCCATCTACACTAACACCACGTGGCACAATCATCCAAAGCCTTTTTGGAAGTGCTCTACTCCTCCAGGAAATACTGGAGTAGATCGGCAAGTAAAACTTTCTCTTACTCCTGTAAAAATTGTTTGTTTCTGAAGCAGAATAAAATCTGTCGCTGTTTTCCGGGAAGAGAAAATGCAACAGACGTGCTGTCTGAGCTCAGGAACCGTGTGCGTATGAAAGCGCCTTTATTAGGAACACACGGTGCCTTAGATACCTCGAGAGCTTCAGAAAGTGCCGCTGCATCGGTCCCTACCTGCATGGCTGCATGCGCGCGTGGCTGCACAGTGTTATCACAGCCAGCAGCAATTAATCGCATCTGCAACACAGACCGGGGCTTTTGCATCTGTCCTGGGGTGTCTGGTGTCGGGAGGATGCGGTTGGGGTTTTAATAAGGGGACATATATACTGCTCATCATACAGCGGGGCTGGGTGCATATATACTGCTCATCCATACAGAGAGGCTGGGTGCATATATACTGCTCATCCATACAGCGGGGCTGGGTGCATATATACTGCTCATCATACAGCGGGGCTGGGTGCATATATACTGCTCATCCATACAGCGGGGCTGGGAGCATATATACTGCTCGTCCATACAGCGAGGCTGGGAGCACCTATGCACCTAGAGATGCACACATATGTATACATACTCTGGGATGGGCAGAAGCAGCTTTTGTGGAGCCGTGAGGGGGCAAGACGCTGCTTCCAAAAGCATCTCCTCTTTAAACAAACCTGTGCAGCTGCGACGCCGCATGTCCCGTTTCAATGCACACCACGGCTTCGGAGCCCTGTTAATAGGAGGTTAATTGCGAAAGCGATCGCGCGGCGATAAAAGAGTGAAACGTTTCCCCCCCGTCGGAGCAGCGCCGGGATGGCCGCTGCCGCCTGGCTCTCCTGTTTGGATGGGAAGGAGCAGAACGATTCCGATATTTCAAACATCACTCAGGCGGCTGGCGGCCCCGCGGCTCTAATCGCTGCCCGCGGAACCTGCCTTTGGTCACTAATGCATTCAAACATTGCTAACGACACGGAGCTGTGACAAGATAAGGACGGGCTCGTAATGAATGACTCCACAAAAGCAAAGTGGCAAAAGTAATTACAGACTCGCGCAGGCGGGCGGCCCCGCGCGGTCGCAGACATCGGATTTCATGTACGGCTAAAACACCACCCAGATAACCTCGTGTTCGGCGGGAGCCGGGGCTGGCTCGCCCGTGTAATTCAGCTGACATCTGCTGCT
>WKFP01015286.1:709015-735951 GCA_011057875.1 Pterocles orientalis | reverse complement strand
CGGGGCTGGGTGCATATATACTGCTCATCCATACAGCGGGGCTGGGTGCATATATACTGCTCATCCATACAGCGGGGCTGGGTGCATATATACTGCTCATCCATACAGCGGGGCTGGGTGCATATATACTGCTCATCCGTACAGCGGGGCTGGGTGCATATATACTGCTCATCCATACAGTGAGGCTGGATGCATATATACTGCTCATCATACAGCGGGGCTGGGTGCATATATACTGCTCATCCATACAGCGGGGCTGGGTGCATATATACTGCTCATCATACAGCGGGGCTGGGTGCATATATACTGCTCATCCATAGGGCGAGGCTGGGTGCATATATACTGCTCATCCATACAGCGGGGCTGGGTGCATATATACTGCTCATCCATACAGTGGGGCTGGGTGCATATATACTGCTCATCCATACAGCGGGGCTGGGTGCATATATACTGCTCATCCATACAGCGGGGCTGGGTGCATATATACTGCTCATCATACAGCGGGGCTGGGAGCATATATACTGCTTATCCATACAGAGAGGCTGGGAGCACCTATGAATCTAGAGATGCACACATATGTATACACACTCTGGGATGGGCAGAAGCAGCTTTTGTGGAGCCGTGGGGGGGCAAGACGCTGCTCCCAAGAGCATCTCCTCTTTAAACAAACCTGTGCAGCTGCGACGCCGCATGTCCCGTTTCAATGCACACCACGGCTTCGGAGCCCCGTTAATAGGAGGTTAATTGCGAAAGCGATCGCGTGGCGATAAAAGAGTGAAACGTTTCCCCCCCGTCGGAGCAGCGCCGGGATGGCCGCTGCCGCCTGGCTCTCCTGTTTGGATGGGAAGGAGCAGAACGATTCCGATATTTCAAACATCACTCAGGCGGCTGGCGGCCCCACGGCTCTAATCGCTGCCCGCGGAACCTGCCTTTGGTCACTAATGCATTCAAACATTGCTAACGACACGGAGCTGTGACAAGATAAGGACGGGCTCGTAATGAATGACTCCACAAAAGCAAAGTGGCAAAAGTAATTATAGACTCGCGCGGGCGGGCGGCCCCGCGCGGTCGCAGACATCGGATTTCATGTACGGCTAAAACACCACCCAGATAACCTCGTGTTCGGCGGGAGCCGGGGCTGGCTCGCCCGTGTAATTCAGCTGACATCTGCTGCTGTGAACATGAAACAATTTGCGGAAAAGAAATAACTTCCATTTCCCTCAATTAATTAGACAAATTAATTAAAGCGCTCTTTGGTATTGGGGATCTATTCCCTATTCAAGCGTAGGATGCTGCAGAGATTTTGTTAAATGGTTCAGAGAAGGCTTATTAACCCTGAAATGAATTCTATCAAACCCTATAAAGCACCAACTTCAAGTGCATTTGTGGAGAAGAAAGCTTTTCAAATCAGATAGGAACGCTACAAAAGTGCTGAGTATTATCCTAATCTGGCTGGTGTTTAATTCGACACTCTTATGTCAAGATATTAGAAGAGAATGAGCAAATGGCCTGATAAATATGTACTTAAAGAATGACAATCCTCGTAATCAGTTAATTTCTATTTATCTTATGATACTCTTTTCCACAGAAACTTGTATTAGAAAAGAAATACGATTACAGGATAATTCAGAGAGCTCTAAAAACATAAAACACTCGTCTTCCTTTAAACGCAGAAGTCGTGTTTTGTTGTACAATATTTTAATAGAAATATCATCCATGCTGGGACGTTGAATTGTCTTCTGCAGTGACTGGTACCATTGACTCCCGCCCCAGAGGCGTCTTCTCCTCTCAGCCACCCACCAGAGCCCAGGAACGGGGCCTGATCCTGGCACCACAGCCCCGGCACAGCAAGCTTTGGGCTGTATCCCAGTCCAGCTGGGATGGGACAGGGACAGGGATGGGATGAGGATTTTCCTGGGGAAGCATCGGGGATGGTGGTGGGAGGAGGATGGGATGCACCAGGGGTGGGGATGCACAGGGGACAAGATGGACCGGGATGAGGATGGGATGCACTGGGGATGGAGATGCACTGGGGACAAGATTCACCGGGACAAAGATGGGACAGGGACAGGATGAGGATGAGCACCAGCAGCTGCCACAACAGGTTCAGCCCAGCCAAAACGTGAGCACTCAGGACCCACAAGCCATAACTGCATCTCTACTGCTCTCCCTCGGTCTACATGAGGATTTAGGTCCAGAAGAAGCCGTGGGAGAGGGGTCGGGGCTGGGAGCGCTGGTTGGGATGCTCACCATGTCAGACCCTGCCAACCACTTCATCGACTTCCAGTGGAAGGTTTCCATCCTGGAGGTTTCAGTGCAACAACCAGAGGGAACCATGAAAAGTCTTGAAAGCTTGTTTAGATGCTAAAGGGGAACCCATATGAGCAAAGCTGTTCCTCATCCACACCTCGAGGAATCAAAGTGGAGCCGTTAATGTCTGTACAAAGCCTTGTGAGAAGAGCTACTCGCTGTTACAGTTGCGCAGCATTTTGCAGAAGATAGCATAGATGTAGAAATGTTATCTGATTTATTGCCTCTCATTTAAGAAACTTAAATATTTGAGTGTTTGTTATGAACACAGCCTTTCTCCTGCACACATGCACCAAAGGTAGTGCAAAGATGTGTCTCCTTCCATCCAGACAGCTGGTATGGTTAGATTAAATGGATTTACCATGACAAGCCTTGGTGCTTTCTTCTTAAAACCACGTTGCGTTGAGGAACAGAGCCTGCACGAGGGAGGGGAAACGTGGTGGAGCTGGTTCGTGGGTCACTGCCTGCACCACGGGGCAACGGCCGTGCTTGGGCACGCGCGAGAGGGTTTTAAGGCAAAAATCTTAATTGGAGAGGCTGAACGCCAGCGGTGGTAAAAGCTGCAGGATATGACCCAGCAGAGAAACAATAGGCAGCCCAGAAGAAATGAGTTTATTATCTGGTCTAAAGGGATTTTATTGACTTGTTGAAAAAAGTCATATTTAATATTGAAGTATAACTTTTAAAAACAGAGATGCTGACTCTATAAAAATGTGCTCTCGAGCTGAGACCTTGACTCCAAAGTGTAATCCAGAGTTTTTTTATAGCCCTGCTATAAATCATCAAAATTAAATGTTTGCATTAGCAGCGCCGGGAGAAGCCTATGCAGAGCGGTGGGGACGTGTCACCCAGCACAAAGCGCAGGGATTACACAAACCCTTGGATGGCATCTGCTGGGGAGGGACAGCGTGTAACCAGTGTACGCCCTAATTTGCACCATTTGCTGCCATTTCTCTGCAGGTTTTCCCCCGGTGGGGCAGCCAAGGTGTGGGGCAGCCCCCAGTTCCTATGGGTCCAACGCATCCTCTCCAAGGACTCCATCCTGTGCTGCCAGGGATGGGTGCTGAGGGGTGGGCAGGGCCCATAGGTGGTGGGGCAGGATGGTGATGGGATGCCCAAGCCGGGGGCTCAGCAGGACATTGACATTCCCTCTCCAGGAGGATTGTTAGCTGTTTTTTTTTTTCCTTCTGCTTCGGTCAGCTCTCAGACTGGGACGCTTGGGCTGTTATCTCCGTTCCGTGAGTGCCTCCGAGAGCATCATTGTGTATCACCCATTCCCTCCCTCCTCCGGGGTCATTGGCTGGGAGTGGGCTGGGCCTTTGGTCATCAGGTGGGGAGGGGCAGTATCACTGTGTATCACATTGCATCTTTGTATATAGTATTATTTCCAATCTTATTGTAGTTTAGTTATTAAATTGTCCTTATCTCAACCCACGAGTCCTCTTTGCCATTTACCTCTTTAATTCTCTCCCCTATGATTGGGTGGGGGCAGGGACTGTGTGAGCGGGTGTGTGTGGTTTGGCCCCCAGCCAAGGGCCAACCCACCACAGAGTGAAAAGTGGAATCAAGTATTTTTCCCACTTCCCATGGTGGGTACCACCAACCCTTGGCTCTGCCTTTCTGAGCCGTTCCCTTGGCACCGGTCATTGGGGTGATGTTGGTTTTTCATGAGTAAATAGCCAGATCCTCCTCACCAGCCTGGCCCCGGGGGTTTGCAGCCCCGTGCTGGCTGGGGGAGGATTTTCCGCACTGTCCTGCACGTGAACCCCTTCCCGCACGCCGCCGAAAACGCTCTGCGGAGTGCGGCCAGCCAACCTGTTAACATCCTCTCCTTCACACTCCCGCAACGAGCCAGCTGCTCTGCCTAGGAAAATACAGCTGGAGAGGTTTATAAATAGTAAATTAAGGCTTGCTCCAGCCACTCCAGCTGGGCAACGTTAGAGGAGCGAGTCATTCATCACCGGGGTGTCATCCCTCCCTTGATGGACTGCCCACCGGCACCGCGCTGGCGCGCAAGCCAGGGAGTCCCCGCTTCACACCGCTCTCCGTAACCGCCTCTAATTTCACATTAAACCTTTTTTTCAGAATTAATTTCACGAAGATAATCTAACTAGCTGGGGAATTGTGGGTGACAGACCACTTTGAAGAGACACAGGCAGCTCTGGGAAGGCTCAAGTGCATCCTTCCCGAGGAGGAGAGGGAGCTGCAGGTGGCATTTTGGGGACAAACCACCGCACCCAAGCAGGCAGGAGGGGATGGAGGCGGAGAGAGATGAGCCCAGACATCCGACCCATCCTCATGCCGTGTCTGGGCTCCAGGGAGAGGGGAGAGTGGCGGCACAGTCCCTCCATCTGGCGTGCATCAGGCCGGGGTCTCCTGGGTGCGGATCCGTATCAAACCTCAATTAGAAAATGAGACCTGGATGTGAAGGACTATTGTATTTCAAGTATTTTTATAATTAAATCTGGGAAGGTGTAACAGGGTATTTATGACGGGCCTTCGGAGAACATTGCCTCTCGCACGGAGGAAGGGGGTAGGAGCGTTTGTCTGACATATGGTTATATCATTTTCACAGAGCACCGTGGAAATAAAGCTCACTTACGGGTCAGGATCTCAAATGCACATCACCATAACCCTGCGCTGTTACAGTTCATTGTATAATGCCCCAAAGCTGCTCAAAAAAGGTTTTATCCCAGGAGCTGGAGGGATGCGATGGGGATGCCCATCTCACAGTCCCCATCTCCACATGGGTGCTGCTGGTGGGCTGGCACGGTGCTTTCCCCCCCCAAAAAACATGGGGTTTTCAGCTTCGTGCTGCTTCTCTTGAAGTCCTGCTCTCAGAAGAAAAGTTATTTCTTTTCCACATCCCTGACTGAATTATTTCCCACTTGCAGAGCTGCTACCTACAGGATATAATCATGCAGCGCCGTAAATCACCGCGCCGCGTCAGACTGCAAGTGGTTTTGGAGTTAGAGCCGGAGTTTAAATCCACGTCTGACTGTGTATTTTATCTCAAATGTACTTTTTAATTTGTCCATCTGAAATTATTCTAAATTTAAGGGATACCCAGCAAGAAGAGGAAAACTTTTTCTAAGCAGCTGCAGTTGGTTTTCTGCCAAAGTCCCTTTGCGAGAAATCTCAGCCCGGCGCTGAAGCCGGAGCTGCGGTCAGGGCTGCGCATCCTTTTTCTGCAAGCACAAACGCTTGTCTGCCTCGCCCGTGCAAAACCCCAAAGCGTACATACAAAATTTTCATCTGCAAATTGCATTTCTGTTGTTTGCACGTATATATTTAATCCCCGTTAGGATTTAAATAATTTTTATAAATTCCCTTCCGTTATAAAGCCAGTGCGATGGCTGCCGTTACTCATCCTGAAGAGTGGGGGGGTTAATCGTCTTGATAATGGATAAATATTGGATGTGCAAATATAACTCCGTGATAGAAACACTCGTGAGCAGATTTACTCGGGGCAGAGGTGGGGAGGGCAGCAGCAATGGGACGGGGAGGGCTGAGCTCCCCGGCCCCGTTCTTGGGGCTCCCCAGGGGTGGCAGGCGGGGGATGAGGAGGGCTGAGCCATCCCGCTGCGGGAACGGAACAATCCAGCCCCCAAAATAAGACATTTTGGTTTCTCGACTGGCTCCCTGGAGCCTGGCTTGCGAGGGCTCGCTCCCCACGCGCTCGCCGGGCTGGTTTGCTGTTATCCAGCTGCCAAGGCGAAGGCTTTGCGCCGGAGTTTCGCCGGAGTGACATTCATGCCTCGGAGTTCGCATTGTCTTTGGAAAATAATCTCTGCTTCGTAATTCCCCCCCGCAGTTTTTTCAGACGTGGGACTTTGCCGCAGAGCCAGGGGATGGGGACCAGCAGCGGCGCTTGCTGAAGTCCTTCCGCAGCCGGCGCTCTCGGAGCGCACTGTGCCGTACGGTGAGCCCGGCTCTGCCGGCACCGGACCCTGCACCCAGGGCTTCACCCCCGCAGCCCCGCGTTGTGGTGCTGGCACCCGCGGGCGAGGGAAACCGCGGGTCATTATTTCTGAATTTGCACGTTAAAAAATAACATGGAGTCGGAAGAGAATATCTGTAAACCACAAACGCCAGAAATAACAATTGTATTAAACTGCATTCATGAATACATAATAAAGTCCAATTTGCCATTATTTATCATGTTACTTAAAATTAAATTGAATCTATAACGCAAAAGAAAAGATTCTTGTGCTAGTTTGAAAATAATGCAACATCTTCCATGCCGTTCACAAGGCATTTGTATTAGCACCAGTGTATACAGATTAAATTATTTATTTTTGTTAAATTATCGCCGCTTCCCATTGTTCCTCCATCCTCGGGGACAATCCTTGTTCTTTCGTGTATTTTTTAAGAGCTAAAGAGGCACATAGACAAATAACGTATTAAAAAGTCACAGCAGTTTTGGTCGTCTTTGGTTTTGGAGTGCTGGAAGAAGTTAAAACACAAGAGCCGGAGGAGCCCATCCCATCGGCGCCGGTGTGCTGGGGCAGGGCCCCGGAAAAAGGGAGACATCCAACTGGAGCATCCCTCCGACGCGAGCCAGACCGTCGGGGGAGAGAGAGGGACAGCAAACCTTTGTCATCTGGAATAATGGGAATTAAAGCGTTTGAGCGTGCGCTGCCTTTTGCCCACTCTGCAGAAATATTCTGTATGTTCTCAAGCAGGAGCCGTGCACAGGGAGCCCATTGCCCTGCTCAGAACAAAGAGCAAACGCCGGCGAAAGCCTTCCTGCTGAATGTGCTCCTTATCGGCGTGTTTTGTGCGCCAGCCTAAAATAATCATTTGTGAATAGAGCTCTAATTACATTATGGCTAATCCATTTTCCTCTCTGAAGCTGGTAGTCAACAGTTTATTCTCTCACCTCGGAGATGAAACCGAATGTCAATTTTCAAGATAACATTGACATGAACTTCTGTATCAGGCAAGTAGACAAATACCACTATAATCATTTATAATCCTCTAAAGCTGTGACTGAGAAGTGGCATTTGGACTGGATTTAAACTTGGCGTTGTCCGTGCAGAAGATTAACCGCTACATAAGACTTTGATTTCTGAATATTGCCCATTAGAGAGTTTTTACATAGGAAATTGAAGAATTATATATAGTTCTAACGTGGTTAACAGAGTCTGACACAAACAATAACATTCCAACTTCAGTTAATTCCTTCGCATCCCATGTACAGCAGGGAAAACTGCGGCGGCATCCAAAAAGCACCCCAGTAGGACTTTGAAGATTATTCCTGCTTGGGAAGAATTACACATCCCCAGCTCATTTCTGCTGCTGTCGATCGCTATCGGGTGCTCTCCAGGAGCTGCTCCATATCAGCCAATGCACCGTTTGTACAAATAAGCCCGGGTCTCTGGGGGCCAGCACCAGCCCAAGAAATGTGCATCCACCTCCTTGGCCAAGACATCCTTTCCCGGGAAAGGAGCTCGTCGTGGAGACCAAGAGGGACAAGAGCCACAGGAGGCTTCTGCTGCCATTGGGGGTGGGATGGGATGGGACGGGACGGGATGGGATGGGATGGGTTGGGATCGGATGGGAGGGATGCAATGGGATGGGGTGGGATGGGCATCCACCACCATAGGGTCCCTTTGCACCTCAGTGCCCCAACATTCTCCAAGGGGCTTTGCAAGGGACGTTGGGATGGCTTTGCAGAGGTCAACCATCTAGCTATGGGGGACAAAGTGGAACCTTATGGATGCGGGACCTGCTGGAAGGAGCAGAAAAATGGTCACAGTGCTCCAGTGTTTAGATTTCATCCTTCCAAAGTACTATACAGAGGCTGATGTCAGAAACCAGAGCTGGCAGCTGACGGAGGAAAGGCGTGCTCTGTGACGTCGGATTTTCTTGCTGACTTTTATAATAAAACTATGAGTTACCAACATTGCCCGAACAGAGGTACGGAGCCAAACGTCAGCGGTGAATGGTGCTGGATGATCCCAGCCCCGCGTCTGCTCTGGGGAACGTACTAAACACCAGTACAGAGGTTCCAGTAGGAAATTAGGAGTTAGGGTTTAACACTTTTTTTATTTCCTGAACATCAGAAGCAGCTTAGGAAGGATAGAAAGGAAATTAAAATGCTGCTGCCTGCTGGAGAGAGGGGAGGAGAAAAGGAAGGCTGGACAAGGAGAGGTGTAAATGCTCGTTTGCTGTGTTTCAGATGACCTCAAAAGCAGAGGTATGCGCCAGACTAATTCTGGTTTTGATGAGGGCTGGGCACTGACCTGCCCTCCCCAGCCTGTGGAAAGCTGAAGATGCTTTTTTGGGTGTAATTCCCGTTGTTTTCAGGATTGTGCCCCTGTCTGCAGCCCCTCCCTTTGCCTTAGGAAGGGATGCGAGTGACTGCAGACATGTCCCAGCCGTCTCCAGACAGGGACATTTGGACACCGGAGGAGACGAGGGGTGCATCAGCCCCCCTGGGCTGCGGGTGCCCCCACCCCATGCTCCCCTCCAGTGTCTGCAGAGCCTGTCGGAGGCACTTCCCAGCTCGTACAAAGAGCTTGGTATCATCTGGGTTCAATCTAGTGATAAATGGGCTCCAGAAGTTTTGGGATATTTGTATAAGACCACGACGCTTCTTATCAAAACATTTCCCATTATTATTTTCCATCCCCAGCTACCTCCTCCCTCCCTCGGGTGCTCCGCCATGCCCCAGCCATTAGCCGTGCTATCATTTTTTTCTCTCCACATGGGAAATACAAGACAGCTTTCCTCTAAAGAGGGTAGCCCAAATCCTCCCAGGGCTCTCAACCCATCCTCCATCTGCGGTCGCGCAAGTGTTTCCTCCCGGGCGTTATCGCTGGAAATGAAAGAACGTGAACACGCCAGGCTCATTTGTTTTGTGTGTTTAATTTCTTCGTAGGTTTGTGTAAGTACTTATCGTCTTCTCCTTAGAAGGTAATTGAAGACAAATGTGTGTGCGAGATGCAAGCTTAACAAATGGCGCTGCCTTCTGAAATGTGGTCCGGGAAATAAACAGGGACAGAAGAGCATCGCCGGTGCCTGCGAGAAGCGACGTTTCCAGGAAGCACAAAAGTTATGAATACAGCTAAAATCAACGCGACCCCGTCATCAATATTCATATAGCCCAGACAAAACGTTTCATATTGTAGCTGCTCATAAATCTGAGAGAGAAGAAGGGGGAAAAGGGAAGGGGTGAAGAGAAAGGGGAAGATATAAAGGGAAAAATAGCTGGGGGACGAAGGGATGGCGAGAGGGGACTCGGCTCATTCAGGCTGACATCTGCTCGGTCTGAAGTGGAACCACCTGTTAGTTTATTAAATTGTACAATTAATTTATGTGGAAGGAAGGGAAGACTATATCTCATCAAAAAATTTCCATTTTAACCCCATCCTCCACAAGCGAGCTGGATAAAGCCAGCCGCTTGTGCCGTGGGTGCACGGCTTCGTCCTTTTCACGTGAAATGATGGAAAGTCTCCAACGCCTCCCTCCAAGGCGTCCATCACCCCGCTGAGTGCCGACAGACGGCGTCTGCTCCAAACGGCGTATTTCCTCACCACGGGGAAGGAATGAGATGGCTCGCGCACGCGCGCCGTCCTGTAAAGCCAATTCAGCAGGAACTCCCCAAAGCCCTCCTCCGGGTTGGTCCGACTTTATGAAAACTTTCCATCTTTAATATCTCTGCCACTGGCAAATTTCACGTGAGGCCAAGTTTTAATCAAAAAAAGTGCCATAATTTGCATGGTGGTAATGATCAGCCAACTTCTCAACCCTCTCTGCTCCACTTCTGCCACCCTCCAGCCATCAGTCACTGGCTGCGATCTCTGCGAGGGAACCTCAGCATCCCAAGGGCAGAACCTCCCTGCAAGGGGACCTCAGCATCCCGAGGGCAGAGCATCCCTGCAAGGGGACATCAGAATCCTGAGGGCAGAGCATCCCTGTGAGGGGACTTCAGCATCCCGAGGGCAGAGCATCCCTGCGAGGGGACCTCAGCATCCCACAGGCAGAGCATCCCTGCGAGGGGACCTCAGCATCCCAAGGGCAGAGCGTCCCTGCGAGGGGACCTCAGCATCCCGAGGGTAGAGCATCCCTGCAAGGGATCCTAGCATCCTGAGCACACAAACAGGGCTGCAAACCACTGCCCAAACCCATCCCAAAAGGTTGTCTCAAAAATGCTAATGGCCCCACAGCAGCAGGGAAAAGGCTTTTGCAGGAGAGGCTTTGTACCGGCCCCTTGCAGCCCTGCTCTACAGTGCTTACCCATGTCAAAACACTTGAATTTTTCATTATTAAAAAAAAAAGAATAAAAATTGACAATAATTTATTTCAGGCATCTATTTTGGAACATGTCCCAGCCGCTCCTTCCTGCAAGTCTCCACTAAAGGAGGGTGCAGAGTCCTCACGGGGGACATGCGCCTTCCAGGCTGGCAGGATCGGGCTCCAATTAAGCACAACGCTCTCCAGATTTGGTTCCCATTATTGTCTTCCTTTGGCATGACCGACTGGAGCACTCGAATTGGAAAGGTCCCAGCATCTTCAGTCTCCTAAAATATTTTCAATAACGTTGAGAGCAATTTTCCTTAGAGCATGTAAGGATTTCAACGGAGGAGCCAACTTTCCCAGAGGAATGATCCAATTACGAGGACTGGATGCTCTTGTCAATCTCTCCCTCAGGGACATGGAAAATCAAAATTACAGTTTATTTTTTTTAATGGGACAGCGAGCGTAAAGGCAGAAATCTAAACCATGCCGTTATCTCCCCAGGCACCCCCCTGCTCCTCTGCCTGATACTGTTTGCTAAAAATACCGACTCGTTTCAGGCAGAACCTCCTTAAATCCTGCTCTAATGACAGCGCCGGCAGGACCCAGCCCTAGGTGCAGCGCTGAATTATGACTTTTTAACGGTGACCTTTGCATGTAAAAATTGAGTCAAAATTACTCTGGCTTTCGCTAACACAACGAGAGAAACGCGGTTGGAACCCAGGGGTTTGCGTTGGGTGACAAAGGCGGGGAAAGGCAGCAGCAGTCCCCGAAAGCTTATTATTAAAAAGAATTACATTTTTATTATTAAATAATTATTAAAAATCGTTCCCGCATGGTGAGAGCAGCAGAGGAGCGGGTGGCAATGGGGGGAAACCAGCATGCCATTGCATGGGATGCTGCAGGAGATGTCCCCAAGATGCTGGCCGTGGGGGGAACAAGACCCCAACAGGCTTGCTTGCACCCCAACACCCTCCATCCGTCCTTCCCCTGCCCTTGCCTTGCCTGGGTGTGCACCCTGTGGGGACACGGGGGGTCAGGGTGCAGGGATGCAGGGATGCAGTTTGCTGACGATGCTCCAGGCGCATTGTGCTGGGAAGAAGGAGCTGTTGCCTTTGTGCGACGGGGCGGTGGGGGGCCTTTGTCCCTGCGGGGCTGCCTGGCTCCCGGGGCCGGCACGCCGAGATCAAGGGGTGGGCAGTGGGATGTGCAGCAGGCGCGCACCACTCGCTCCCCTTAGAAGTTGTTGTTGCTATGGGGTCTATTGTTGCTGGCTTTCCCCTGGTGCTTTACATCCCGCACCTTGCTTTTTCACAGCGAGAACAATAATGCAAACTCTTTTTTTGCTCCTATAGTTGCCTTTTCACATTTTTCCCCTCCCTTTTGCAACCTATTATGAGTGTAACTCTACAGAACCACACAATTCTTCACGAGGTTTTCCACCACTGGCTCATACCGTGCCGCTCGCCAGGTTGTTCTGCCCCAAAAGCCCAAGAAATCTGCGTATCTGGGGGATGTTATTAATTACCCAACGTGACATCTCCAACCTTGCAAAGACGCGTCTCAGGCTGATGAAGCCGTCAGGGGCAGGCAGGGTGCCGATCCAGGCGCCCGCATCCCACGATCCCAGGGCAGAACAGGAGCAGGATCCAGCCCTGGCACCTCCCGGCATCGCCACGTCACGGCCGTCTCCCAGCTCTTCTGGATCTCCTTGGCAGAACGCCGGCTGAAAAGCAAAACCCTTTTGGCTCCATCTATTAATTCTTTGAGTTCATACCTGCAACAGGAGCAACCAAAAAGCCTTGATCCTCCCCAGTGTCCGATTTCCCACCCCAGCAGTGGGATGCTGCTGCACCCTCCAGGATCTGGTTTTGCAAAACCCATCAGAAGGGATAAATACCCCACGGTGGGAATGATTCCCCGTGATGGAAGGTGATCTTCCCTGGTCTACGTCAGCTAGAAATCAAGTTGTATAAATGCCTAAATGGGAAGTGGTGTTCATGTTTAGATAAATTATTGTGTTGGTTTGAAAATGTCTTAACGACGAAGAGCAAGAGAGCTGTTGAATCGGTGTGCCGGATCGTCTGGTTCATAATGACAAATGTTTTAATTAAAATAATTCTAATTAAATGGATGTCAAAAAAATGTTTCAGTTCGAAATGCGCTTCACAACCTCCCATCACGTCCTATCAGACAACAGCTCACATGCCAAAACAGAAAATAAACTGAGACCTTTAGGCAAGTGCTCCTAAAAGATGTGGTGGTGGATTCCCCTCCTGCAGCTGATGGTGCAGCTGTCACCCGCACCCAAATGAGAGCCACTGTTAGGACTTTATTAATTCCGAGCTAAGGTATATGCACAGCGCTTCGCCGCTCCTCGCTCTCTGCAGAAATTAATGCATGTGCAAACGTGCTCCGGAGGAGACGGGACGCGATGCTCCCACCCAGCGCTCGGGCTAAGGCGTGCTCTCCTCCCGCCTGAGCTGGTTTTAAAGATGGGATTTGGCTGCTGGAGAACGTGTAGCCGGTACTGTCTCCCCTGGCTGGTGTATTTTCAGGGTGATCCCTGCAGGTGAGGGTGGCAGGAGCCATCCCATGGGTTCCCCCATCCCCTATCCCGCATCCCGCATCCCACCCTGCACCAGGCAGCGCTGCTCCGTTAGCGGGGCCAAATGCTGTAATTGGATCTTAATTACACAGCTCTCCCAGAGGTTATTTTTATTTCTTTGTTTGTTAATGCAATTATTTAGCCGCCCTATTTTAGCCTTGACCTTGCAGGAAGAGGGTATTTTCCAGTCAGCATAATGCTTTATCTTTGAAAGCTCCAATCAATAAGGATAATTAATGATGCCTGCTGCAATGATAGCCTCAGCAATCATTATACCACATTAATCCCTGCAGTCAGCCTGGGGTCAAGGCCATCTAAATCATTCACCTAGGGGTGGAGAAATTCAAATAATTTACCAATTTAAATCCGAGGAAACAAATCCGACTTTATTTTTCAAAGCCATTTAAACCGTTACCTTTTCAAGACGCCGCAGCCCGTTGCAGCCGGGTTTGTGCTGGAGCCATGGATGTGTGATGCTCCTCACAGGAAACCATGTCCCCTCGTGGGGAGAGCGGCGGGGATGTGCGCTGGGGACATACCACACGTGCCACCAGTGCCACCTCGACCCTGGGACCAGCCGCTACGTAGGAGCACAAACAACAAAACCGCTGAATTTGACTTATTTCAGCCTGCGCTTTGCATGGTTGTTATGTGTTGGTGCCAGGACCACGCCAAAGTGCCTGAGCACACCGGGAAGCCCAAGAAAAACGTTGGGGACTTCCATCCCTGGGGCCGGTTCCACTCCAGCAGCCTCCCGCCGTGGCTGTGCCGGGCTTTTTTTAACGTCGCTATCGAAGGGATGGAGCTTTTTGACATCGCCGTGTTAGGACTGAAGATAGCCCTCCGTCTGCACTGTGCAAAGATAATTTTTGGGATGCAGCCAGCACTGGGGCCACATCCTGATGCCTCCTGACATACTCAGCTGGGACTTTGCATCCCTCTCACCCAGGGAAAGTCAACGGCATCCCAAGGCTTGGGGAGGAGAGGGGTCCCAGTTCCCTGGCTGCCACCCTCGGCCAAAACACCCGCCCAGGGCACACAGGATGGAAAGAGCCATCAAGGGTTTTGTCAGGAGATTGAAAAGAAAAACCACAAAGCCAAGAGCTGGGATGAGTAAGGTTGCAGAGTAATGCCCTTGGCCAAAAATGCATTTGTTGATAGTCAATAAAGTTTTTCTGATCTAAATTTGTTCCTGGTGGCTCTTGCGGGGATGAGTTTGCACTTTGGGATGGTCCACGTGCCATGGAGCCCATCGTGATACCCACTGCTGTGCCCATAGCACATCTGGGATGGTCCACGTGCCATGATGCCCATCGTGATGCCCACTGCCATGCCCATTGCGATGCCCACTGCTATTTTCACCATGATGCCCATTGTGATGCCCGTCACAATGCCCACCACCATGCCCACTGCCATACCCACTGCGCAACAGGGACCAGCAGCAGCGTGGGGCAGGGGCTCAGGGCTCCCGCTGCGTTCCCGCAGGGTCTCAGCCCAGTTCGGGGTCTCAGCAAACCCCAGGGGTGGATGAAGTTTGAGGGGCACCCAGCAACGTGTAAGGGGGTTGAGTCCCTTGGCTGAAACAAGGGGGAAATTTGGTTTAGTTTTGATTTATCACTCTATTATGAACAAGTTTGTGTTTTCACCAAAGTCATTCTCCTTGCCTGTACTGAATTAATTATATATTAATGGCAGCATATATTTTATATGTGGACATACACAATAAATTATGGCCTAACTATATAATTCTACACATATAATTAATTACATTAAACATCTACATTTTAAGCCTACAATTAGATAACCCTGAGAGACAATCCTGTTAGCATTTTTAATAAATACTTGTGTTTGAAGCTGTTTAACAGAGCACCTGATAACTGATATAGCAGTGTTAACATCTGTTCCATTATTTCCAGAGGACGTTAGTCGAACGTAATGCTCCTCACATAAAATATGCATTTGTTCTTGACTGTCAAGTGCCTCTATTATTTTATTAAAAAGTCAAAAAAGAATATAATCAGACTTCATAATTTATGTGTGACATTTTCATTACAGAAAACTTTATGCAAAATTGAATTCTAAAATTTAATTTCCTGTGATGTTTAAATTACTTACTATCTGGCTCCTCTCCAAACATTGTGATCACTCCAGGCCCCATATGAATTCTATTAAGGATATGTTTAGCTGCTGCCAAAACGTACGGGGTATTTTTCTATGTAATTCCAAGAGTATGCTCCTTAAATTTATTTTGTGCCAGTTTAAATAGTTTCCCTCACACAGGAAAGAAACACAAGATTTTTTTTAACCACCACCATGGCTTTTTTTGTTGTTGTTTCCCTTGGTTTTTGGTGCCCACCCCGGCACCAGCCCCTGGTCCTCCAGCCCCCCCTTCACCATGAGGAGCAGTCGCAGCAGCCGGGGAAACTTGGCTTGAGCCAGGACGAAGACCTGGGCTTTCGGGGACTCCTGCTCACCACATCTGCATTAGTAATTAGTGCACAAAAATGAAGTGTAACGAGTATTACACAATTAAAGTTCAGATCAATGCATGGCAGAAGGACACATGGACCAGGATTATGGTTACGGTTCACAAAACCTGGGTCTTGTCTTGCCTCCACTCCGCGTTACCTCCCTGGGAATGTCTTTAACATCCATGTTGGGAAGAGATAGCCAAGACCAGGTGCTGGAGAAGAGCAGGAGTTGGGTAGTGAGAGGGGTTAACCGAGCTCGGGGAGGATCAGACCAGTGACAACACGGGGCTGGGAGACCCTAGGGAGGGGCAGGGGGATGCTCCAGCCCCACTGAGAAGTCCCAAGATGTGTGAAATCACCCACTTGCCTCCTCAGAGGTTGCTCGTGCCTTTGGTCCCACCACTACCGTGGATGCTGGCATCTCACCCAGGTGTCCCAGCCTCGCCCCTCCCCTGGGAGCAGGGCTCCTCCGGCTGTATCCACGGCACTGCAGATGGCATCGGGCTGGAGGATAAATATTTGACGAGTGAAGCGGGTGCCTCCGCTGTCTCTGCAGCTATCCCAGCTCTTCCTGGCAGCTCTTTCTGAAATCAATCTGCATTTTGCATACCCTCATCCACCAGGAGCCAAGGCACTATCAAAGCTTACGATCAATACATCCGTACGGACTATGGCTATCGGATTTGGTCATTTTCTGAGCAGGCCGTGTCAGTAAAACTTGGTTTGCTTCGGTAAAATAGCTTGATCTCATGAATCTTCAGAGAAATTCACGGAAAACCTTCAGGCATGTCTTTGGAAATAATTTCGCTTGCTGTTGCTGTGAAGTTCGCGATGTTTCGTGTACCACATTCAACAGTGATGTAAGAGTTTCCAAAATGAAGGTGCTCTGCCGAATTTCTGCTCCCTCCCTTTGCCTGCTACCTGCGAGCAGCCATCATGTCCTGCTGCCTGCTCCTGCCAGTGGGAAAAACAAATGGGAACAGACATGGTGGGAAAAGGGAGCTGAGCTCAGTGGTGCACATCCCCACTCATCCCAGCGTCTTCCAACATTTCCCAGTTCAGCCCAACACATCCCAGATCATCCCAATACATCCCAGCTCATCCCAATACGTCTCAGGTAATCCCAGCATGTTCCAACACATCCCAGCTCATCCCAATACATCCCAGCTCATCCCAATACATCCCAGCTCATCCCAGCATGTTCCAACATGTCCCAGGTCATCTCAATACATCCCAGCTCATCCCAATACATCTCAGCTCATCCCAGCATGTTCCAACACATCCCAGCTCATCCCAATACATCCTAGCTCATCCCAGCATGTCCCAGCTCATTCCAGCACATGCCAGGATGCCCCAGCTGATCCCAGTACACCCCAGTGTCCCATCTCATCCCAGCTCATCACCTCTTTAGGGACGGGTGGGACAGGGTTTGGTTCCTTGTTTTCCCTTGTGCAGGAGGTGTCCAGCCAGTTGCTGGTGGCAGTGACGGGGGCACAGCGATGCACCAAGCACTAAAACAGGTGTTGGTGCAGATCCTGACTTCCATCGACCCTAACCCACACTGGTCGTGCTCCCAAGGGTCAGTTTGTGCAATTCATTTACCGGCTCAGCGTTCACCAGTTACTCCCCTAATGTCCAATGACAAGAAAAACAACCAACCCCGTTGGGAAGGGCTGGATTGTTCCCCAGTTATGACGGCAACGTTCCATGCAGCACAATTTATGGAGAAAAAAAGCAAATCCAGAGGGAACCCAACAGCTCGGACGGAGTGGGAGGTTGTACTTCTGCGCCCGTAAGACAATCCCATGGATGGAAAACCTCACAATGGCCGTTGGGTTTTGCTGTAACTGGATGCGAAGCGTGGCCGGTTGTGAGCACAGAGCCAATAAATGATGCAGCCGGGCCGATGGCGAAGGAAGCCCGGGCAGGAACAGGATGACAGAGCAATATTGCAGGAGGTAGGATCGTGCTGAGTCTGGAAGTGCCTGATGTATTTATATTCAGCTAAACTGAAATATTCAGAAGGAGAAAAACTTCAAGTCATACTTTTTCAGTGTCTCCTTCCAGAAGAGAGAGCGATGGGTGGGGTGCTCGCTGGGCAGCGATGCTCACCCCCATACCTTGCTCCTCGCAGCAAACAGCCTTCTCCAGCTCCCATCCCCTATTCATTCGAGCAGCACAAATCCAATATGAATTTTTTTCTCTGATACACTGTGGTTCGCAAATTGGATGATGACAAAACCAGGTAATTTATTACCAGTGTCTTAATTTATTTATTATTGGACACTTTATTAACCTGTACACTTGGCTGCCGGCACATCTTTAATGGGTTTATAGTAGAATTATTCATTTATTCCTGTGCGTGAAACGGTATCTTCATAATTCACCTGTGGCATCATAAGATATTAATTATAGCACCCAGGGCCTTCGTTTAATAGTGAAACACTAATTGTGAAGGTAAGACACATTCTCATTCTGGAGAGCTGCTGCTCTCAGAACCCACTTGCCATTTCCAGCAGCGGCGACGGCTCAGACCGCCTCGCACGGGGACAAATCGCGCATTTTTATGAAGTCTGGCTTGCTGCGTTCGAAGCTGATTTCCCATCCTTATTGGATCCAAAGTGCTTGGCAAGACTGCGATAGACATGGAGAAGGGGGTACGGAGGGTTTCTCACCATCCCCATGTCCCCATGTGCTATGGGTGGGTGATGGAGGGTTTGGCCGCCCCAAAAGATGCTCCGTTGCAGGGGAAGGTTCCTAGAGCTTGGACCTGTCCTTTGCCACCACCCTGGCTCCCCGCAGTGCCAACGCCCGGCAGCAGGAGAGTTTTGGGGAAGGTCTGGCAGAACCCCATCCCCCAGCTGGGTTACAAACAACTGAGAAAAAAAAAAATATTAAAAAAGGGCAGCTTACAGTGCAGGCACCAAAGTGGTAAAAATAGTATCGCGGGGAGGGGGACTGTAATAAGAAACACGTTGGGGTGGAAATAACTTAATTCTGTCACAAACACCAGCTTAATGTATGCCCTTAAACGCGGAGCCATATAGGTTTCCCTGCAACATCCGCCCGTATCGGGAGGATCTGCTCCAGCTAGACACTCTGGTGCCTCGCGCCCTTCGCCTGCATCGCTCCGCCGCAGCCATCATCATGTTTTAATGAGCCATTTTGCTATTTATCTAATGTCACCGTTTCCCCAGCAGCGCTGGACCCGTCCTGTCCAGTAAAACCCATTATCTCTATTAGGCTGCCGATAGCGCATCGGTGGGATTGCTGCCTCCCTAATTGCTGCAGCCCGCTCCTCCTCCCGCTGATAGATTACCCCCAGCTAACAGCCCCGCACCTATTCCCCCAGCCACTGCCTTCTGCCTTCAGTAATAAATCCTGACCTATCAATATATAATAGGCTTTCATAATCAACAGCTATAGACGTTGTCTGCTTCGGGACGCCTCCGTAGAGCCAAGAGGGTTTTTTCCTTTTTTTTTTTTTTTATCTGCCTATAATTAGCAGCAGTCAAATCCCGTTTGTGTGACAGGGTGCGATGGTCTGGGCTGTACGGGAACGATAACGGATTTTTTTTACGTAGGTTCAAACACGATTTAATGGGCTGCTCTGACTATCTCGATAATGGGCACGGGGGTAAAACAGTCCAGCTGGCCCGGGGACGTGTGGGAAACATCAATATTGCGGCTTCGCCACCGCCGCTGCCGAGGTGCCTTATTTGTGATAGCGAAGGAGCCGTCGGGGGGTAAATGCGGCGAGAGGCGGGGAGATGAGCGCGGGGGCTTCGCTAGGAGGGGCTTCGCTAGGAGGGGCTTTGCTAGGAGGGGCTTTGCAGCCAGAAGAAGATGCTGTTGGAAAATCTTCCCAGGCAAACAGGTTTGGGTAAAGTGCTCAACCCCACCGGGCGCGCTGGGGGAGGAAGAGAAGGTGCCCCAAAACAAGGCAGTAAAACTATAAAGTTAATGAGGAAGCCGTGTTCTTTTTTTACGGTGTCACCCTTTATAACCCCCCTCCTCGGGAGCCAGGCTTTCAGGGTAATACAGTGAGCGCTATAAAATGGATGTTTAATGTAGCTGGGGGCCAAGAAAAACATTGTATAATTGTAGTAAGCAGCTTGCTAAGTAAAATGATAGCTTTTAAAGGATGAAATATAGGTTTTCAGGGCTGCACAGGCTCCAGCTTCATATTGCTCCAATAACAGTTCCTTCATTTCACTTACAAATGGATCTCCGAGGAGATTTGTTACAAACATCTCTCCGCTTGGAAATAAGATGCTAACTAGATCTGCTCACATTATTCGCCGTGAATAAACGACCTGATCCGTCCGGTCCCTGCCCTGCTCCCGAGCCACACCTGCTCTCCCCAAATTTGTTTATTTTCATCCATTTTACACAAGCAGGGCTGCTGCCCCCCTGGCTCACAGTGTACCGGAGCGGTGAGGGATGCTCTGGGATAACGTCTTATTGTAGTTTAGTTATTAAATTGTCCTTATCTCAACCCACGAGTCCTCTTTGCCATTTACCTCTTTAATTCTCTCCCCTATCATTGGGTGGGGGCAGGGACTGTGTGAGCGGGTGTGTGGTTTGGCCCCCAGCCAAGGGCCAACCCATCACACCCACCCTTAGATCCGGCTGGGGGGTCTTAGGGGGGGACCACAGCCCCGCAGCACCTCCCAGCCCACCTCAGTCCCACAGAGACCACAGCTCCACGGCTTCCAGCCACGTGTGATGTGGTTTGAGGGTTTCAGAGGAAAAGGGGGTGCAGGGAGAGGGGCTTTGGTTTGGTTTGGGCTTTGCTGGTTGATGGAGTTAACATCCTTGCCACCTCTGAACGCTCGTTGGCCAGCGGTTCCTATTGCACTTCTGTACGTTGCAATAAAAGGGCGCCTATGGCTTAGCTGCGGTTTATAAAATAAAGATTAATATATATTGCATATAATAGATATCCTCTCGAGGCAGGAGGCCGCGGGCATGGCTGAGGACGGGAGCACGGATTGCCGTGCAGCAGCCAGGCTGTGCTTCCACCTCGGCAATGCCGAGGACCATGGATGGCTTTTGGGGCTCCTTTGCACTGGAAGTCCCCATGGGGCTCCTGATGGGACACCACCTTCCTCTGCTGCCTTTCCTTTCCAGCTCCCACCCCTGTGCCCAGGTGGGCTGCTTACTACACCAAAAATAAACAAAAAGTGAATAGCAGAGAAAGCACTGCATGCACACCAGAGTTCCTGAAATATTTCCCCCAATATCAGGCAGGCAAAGTCTTTGCCCACCAGCCGTGGTGGCTTTGCTGTCGCAATGCCCAGAGCAGCCTCCTGCTGCCCTGCTTGCCCATGGCCGCGGGGCTCGATGGGTGGAAACAGCCATGGCCATGGTCATGGCCAAGTTTCCATCTTGCTTCTTTGCCCCTTCCCCCAAGGGAAAGCAGAGGTCCCCCAGCCGCCCTCCCCACCGCATGCTGCCGCGCCAAGAGCCACGATGCCATCCTCTGATGTTAGAGTCACAATAACCTTAATTTCTGCAGAAAAAGTGAGTTTCCAGCACAGAACACCTGCCCTTGGCTCCCAGTGCTGGGGGGTTTTCAGGCTGAGAAAAAAGCCGCGTACCTCCGCTTGCTGTGGATGCACATAATGTGAAATTTCATCAGCCACAATATTTTAGCAGACAGGAATCGTGAGATATATCACATGTAAATGGACATATCATCCGAGCAAGGCACCATTTATCAATATCACTTTGAAATGCGGTGGATGATCTGATGGGATTATGTAGATCTCAACTATCTATGGGTGAATGAAATTGGGTAACCTTAGCAACCCCAGGTACATTTGCGCGGCTATGAATCAAATGTCAGCGCGATGAGCTATGCACAAAATAAAGAAATAATTCTTTGAAATATTCATAACAGTCTGCAGTGTATTATTTTATAAGTCTCTGCCTATTATGCATTTTGGAAGCCAGCTTTAAAAAAAAAAAAATAAATTAGCATTTACATCCCCCCTGCCTGCACAAACGCTTGCAAATAGAGCCAACGTGAAACACAACCAGCAACGGCAACAGCCCCGGGTGCCTCTTAACGGTGGAAAGGGCATCGCCCACCCAGCAAATGGTCTGGTTGGAAGAACAGCAGAGGAAGGGTTCTTCACATTGATCCAGGACCTACCATCGTCAATTTGGACAAAAACAAGTTACACGCTGTAGTTTCGCTCGTGTTGAAATCTATTCAGCAGGGTTTCAATACCAGAAAGGTAAGGAGAAGCTGGAAGTCTCCCTTAAAAATTGAAGAAGTCAAAAAAATGTATGGGTTGGGTTGTTTTTTTTTATTCAGTTATTTATGTAAGCGTTTGGGATGACCATAAGATACTTTAAATATATACTGCGTGGTCCTTGAACAGGAAATAATGACGTGTAGCTGCAGAGCCTGTCCCTACATACCCACAGGCTGCTATCGAGACACTCGTGCATGCTCCAGCTGAAGCACTGAAATTTTCCAAGTTTCCTGGGTTTTCCCACATGGAATCCCACCCCTTTGTCTTGGCGTTGGTTGGAGACTGCTGTTCTCAGTCTGCAAATTTATTTTAAATTCATTAACGGCGCCTGCACTGCGCTGCAGCCATCAGGATCATCCCCTCCAAGACCAGCTGTGAGGAGCAGGAGGGGGAAAGGCAGGGTAGGGCGGGGGGCTGCCGGGTCCCCCCAGGACCACTCCCCGGGCAGGATGCTCAGGCACCACCGGGTCCCCCCAGGACCACTCCCCGGGCAGGATGCTCAGGCACCACCGGGTCCCCCCAGGACCACTCCCCGGGCAGGATGCTCAGGCACCACCGGGTCCCCCCAGGACCACACCCCAGGCAGGATGCTCAGGCACCACCAGGTCCCCCCAGGAACACTCCCTGGGCAGGATGCTCAGGCACCACCAGGCACCCCCAGGACCACTCCCTGGGCAGGATGCTCAGGCACCGCCAAGCTGCCCTCTCCATGCGGGGCTGCCTGCTTTGCTAATGTTTATCTTGTGATAGTCAAAGCTTTCCTTAAAACCTGAACACTAGAAGTTATGTCAATAATTGAGAATCTCAGTTTTCCTTAAAAACAGTTCCTAGTCCTTGTGGTCAACAAAAAAAAAAAAAAAAATTGCTTCTTGGGCTTGGGTTCCCTCTTGCCTTCCAGGTCTGGAATACTGAAGAAATAGGATTACTGCTCCACAGCCCTTCTCAGCATCACGTGCCGCAGGCTGGTCTCCGATTTCGGAGCCAGGAACCACCCATTTATTTATTTTACGACGCTTTAACCCACCCTCGTGCTTAGCAGCCTGGCAAGCCATGTGCTCTAGGTTGGGTTTTGTTTTTTGTTTTGTTTTGTTTTTTTTTCCAAACAGCTATTAAAGAATGAGCGTTTCCATAACCGCGTCTCATTCTCATTAAACATTTTCAGGTCGTGCTGGAAAGCTGAGCAGTTAAACCACCCTGAGAATTCCCCGGCAGAGCTGAAGCAGGCAGCCTTGTTTATTCAGAATCGCCTTCTCCGCTGGCTCTCCCGCACGAGCCGGATTAATTGTTCAGGACCTAGAGCACATGCTTCAGTGAAAATAAATTACTTTATTTCTATTACACCACCGGTGGCTGTGTAACTTAATTTCATTAGCTCGAACCTGTTGAGAGTGTTCAGATTTCCATAGCAGGACGCACTCGAAATGAAAAGACGCTTTCGATTCTCAATTAACAGAATCGTTCCCTTTCAACCGAAATGAATGTTATTGAAACCAATTAGCATAGACTGGAAAATCTCTCATTAATGAGGGGAGTGTGGGTGAGTAAACAGCAATGAAAAGATGAAATTAGAGAAGAGCCTCTTCTTGTTGGCCTGAATAATTACATGCTTAGTTGCCTAATTGTCTGGTGAAAAGCCGCGCCGTGCTCCTAACAGATTGCCATGTTCATTAGGCTGCAAAAGGCCACCTGCTGCTGAGGCTCATTTTCCCGCAGTCTATATACACGTGGCGCTCCCCGGGGACCGATATTTGGCCACAACACTAGCTGTGAAAAGCAAATGAGCTTGCCAATATGCTGCAATATTGTGTCCTTTATGCCAAGATACAGAAGCTTAATATGTCAAATATAATGAATAAAACCAACAGCGATAACGAAGTTTATGAGCAAAGTGACCTTCTGACAGGTCCCGGTGCAGGAGTGCGGGGCGTGCGGGTGCCGTTCCCTCCGTACAGATGTTCCTCGCTGGCCCGGACTGCTCCGAATTACGTCGCACAAAAGATAAATTACAACCGCTACGGCCCGAGCGATTCCTTAGACAATGGCATAATGAAAGCATACAATGTTAACTGCTGAAATTGGAAACAAATGTGAAACGCCGAACGCTAAGAAGAGTTCATGAAAACCGGCATTGTTCGTATTTGCTCCGCCGCGGCCATAAACATCAAAGGAGGGAGGCCTCCCTGCGCCAGCCCTGCTCCGTGTCTTATAATTGTTGGGTTTTATGGGTCTTTTAAGCTGGGCTTTATTGTGCGGCGCTGTTCGCAGAGAGAACTCGCCCTGGGCTGCCCGGCCCCGGGGGGCTCCTTGGAGAGTCCCGGCACGTGCGCCGTGGGGTCCAACCTGCACAGGGGTGGGATGGAGGATGGATCGTGGGATGTTGGGCATTGATGGGATGTTCATAGGATCACAGAATGGTTTGGATTGGAAAGGACCTTAAAGCCCATCGAGTTCCAGCCCCCTGCCATGGGCAGGGACACCTCCCACCAGCCCAGGTTGCCCAAAGCCTCATCCAGCCTGGCCTTGAACCCCTCCAGGGATGGGGCGTCCACAGCTTCTCTGGGCAACCTGGGCCACTGCCTCACCATGTGCACAGGAAAACATTTCTTCCCCAGATCTCATCTCAACCTCCCCTCTTCCGCAGCCCTTCCACAGAGGGCTGAGCGCAATGCACAGGGCAGTGGTCCAGCAAAGCCAGGCAGGGAAGACCTGAGCTCAAAGCACCCACCACACACCATGTGCTCATAAAACACAACAAACTAGACAGGGAAAAATGAGACTGCATGCACTGTCGGCTTTGGAAACGCTGACCCTGGGTCAAGAAGGCTTGGATGTCAAGGACTGAGTTGAGCTCAGCACACACCTTTGTCCTTCTGGGTCACTGCAAGAAGATCTAATAAGCCTACAGCCAAAATCTCTTGCTGGAGCTACAGCAGAGGGGGTGAAATCCCATCTTCTGATGGCAGTGGGGCTGGGAACAGGGACCCTGCCCAATGGACTCAATTCAGATAAATGCATTAAGAAAGGGAGTTGGGAAGTGTTTACTAACCTATGAGTACGGGGTTGGTTCATAGGCACCAGGAAAGAAATCAGGGATGTATGGATACAGATACGGATATGGATACAGATATGGACAGGGATATACACATTTGAGTGCATTATACCACTGCAACAATAATTGTTGCCTATCACCTAATTAATTATAACTGCATTGGGAGGGGACTCACTGGTCTCTGCTGTATTATGTAGGATGAGCCCACATCCCCTGGCATCAGCCCCAGTCCCATGCCAGGTGAGGACCCATCCTCCTGCTGCATCTCCTGATGCTTCACCACCAAAAATTTATTCTTCCAGCACAAACGTTAAAACATTCCACGCAGACAGCGTAAGCCTCTCACAACAGCAGCACATGCTGTTACATCAAACAACCAGCACCCGTTGTTATTCCCACGTCCTGCCCGTGCCGAAGGGTTTAATGCCACACGGGGTAAACACAAAAGCTCCCGTCGCCATCAGTCAAAGGTCTCGGGTGGCCCTGGCAGGGAAACATCCGCCCCCACTTCTGTTTTGCCAGTTTTTTGGTTGCTTTTTTTGGAGAGGAGGGCATTGAACAAGTCTTTCATTAATTCAAAGAATGAGAAGATGTGATTAGGGAACAGTTTTACCATTTTTTAAAATTTATAATGAGCACGGGTGCTCTGTGCGTGTCTGCCAGCCCGCGTGGTTGGATTTCCAACAGAGCATCGGGAAGGTGATTCCTGGTGGGGAACCCCACCTTGGCGGTGCAAAGCATCCTTCTACACTGCTGCATCACGCCTGCACACATCTTTGCATCTCGTTGCCCTTCTCCAACGTTCGTCCCACCAACGGTGCATTTTTTGTGTTTGTTGTGGAAAGCCCTTCCTCCCTGGCCGTAGGCATGACGTGTGTTATTTACCGTGACAAATTGCGGTGCGTGCATTTCATCTAAATTATACATGAAGTTGCCATTAGCCTGCTGAAATTCCTGCAATCAGACCCTGAGATGGGGAGCAGGGGCACGGATCTATTCAGCGTAAGGAAACAAAAGGGTCCTTCCCACCAGGACGTGCTTCCCCTGGAAGCTGGATGCATCACCGGTATCGGAAAGCTCCAGTTTGCCGTCAGCAGTTCTGTGCTTCTGAGCCCACAGCCCTGTCAATAATCTTGACCTGGGAAATTCTTTGGAGCAAATGAGCCATCTGCAAGAGGAATCCAACACAAAATGATGGTTTCGTGTTATTCTGGATGATTTTTATGGCTTTCTCAGGCTTTGTTCCATGAAATACGCAATGTGATGCCTCTATTTAGGCTACTTTCCAACTGCTTACATATAATTGACCAAATTAATTGCGAAGATCGGTTTTACAACAGATTAGGACAATTTATTGGGTGTTTTGTTGTTTTCTTAATGGTCTCACCTGATTGATGGAGAGGGATGGCTGTAAATGTTGTTTACGGCTGGGCAAGAGCAAATGCAAACTCAATCAGGTGTTCCGCTCCGGGTTAAGTAAACCCCGCGTAACTTGGATAATACAAAGGCATAATTATTTGTAATGCCCAGGAAAATGTTAAGTGATTAAGGGGACGAAACTCAGACACATTGGTGTAAAGCAGCTGGCTCAGGAGGCAGCACCACCTCACCTCTGCGGAGCTTCAGGGTGATGGGGACGTAGGTGGTGACTGGACCTCAGGGTTCACCCCAGGGACCTTTGCGTTTTGTTTTGTTTCCCATATGTGGACAAACTGGCAGCTTTAGAGACTCAGTTTCTATGTCCAATACCTTTTGTGAGCAAAAATTCATTGTTAGTGACAAATAAACAGTGGACAATTAATAAATAATGACCCAAACTTAATTAAGAAGTTGAAAGAAAGAGAAAACGCTCCCCAGCTCCACGGTGACGGGTTCAGAAATTGCGTCTATTGTAACGGCACCACCTGCGATGGGCGTGCGGCGAAGGATGCTGATTTGATGGCACCGATTCCTTGTAATGCAAAGAGTGAATTGTTTTCAGACTGCTG
>WKFP01015286.1:658127-702322 GCA_011057875.1 Pterocles orientalis | reverse complement strand
TGGATTGGAAAGGACCTTAAAGCCCATCGAGTTCCAGCCCCCTGCCATGGGCAGGGACACCTCCCACCAGCCCAGGTTGCCCAAAGCCTCATCCAGCCTGGCCTTGAACCCCTCCAGGGATGGGGCATCCACAGCTTCTCTGGGCACCCTGGGCCACTGCCTCACCCCCCGCCCAGGAAACATTTCTTCCTCAGATCTCATCTCAACCTCCCCTCTTTCGCAGCCCTTCCACAGAGGGCTGAGCGCAATGCACAGGGCAGTGGTCCAGCAAAGCCAGGCAGGGAAGACCTGAGCTCAAAGCACCCACCACACACCCTGTGCTCATAAAACACAACAAACTAGACAGGGAAAAATGAGACTGCACGCACTGTCAGCTTTGGAAACGCTGACCCTGGGTCAAGAAGGCTTGGATGTCAAGGACTGAGTTGAGCTCAGCACACACCTTTGTCCTTCTGGGTCACTGCAAGAAGATCTAATAAGCCTACAGCCAAAATCTCTTGCTGGAGCTACAGCAGAGGGGGTGAAATCCCATCTTCTGATGGCAGTGGGGCTGGGAACAGGGACCCTGCCCAATGGACTCAATTCAGATAAATGCATTAAGAAAGGGAGTTGGGAAGTGTTTACTAACCTGTGAGTACGGGGTTGGGCAGTGGTGGCTTCTTGGTTCATAGGCACCAGGAAAGAAATCAGGGATGTATGGATACAGATACGGATATGGATACAGATATGGACAGGGATATACACATTTGAGTGCATTATACCACTGCAACAATAATTATTGCCTATCACCTAATTAATTATAACTGCATTGGGAGGGGACTCACTGGTCTCTGCTGTATTATGTAGGATGAGCCCACATCCCCTGGCACCAGCCCCAGTCCCATGCCGGGTGAGGACCCATCCTCCTGCCGCATCTCCTGATGCTTCACCACCAAAAACCTCTTCTTCCAGCACAAACGTTAAAACATTCCACGCAGACAGTGTAAGCCTCTCACAACAGCAGCACATGCTGTTACATCAAACAAACCAGCACCCGCTGTTGTTCCCACGTCTTGCCCGTGCTGAAGGGTTTAATGCCACACGGGGTAAACACAAAAGCTCCCGTCGCCATCAGTCAAAGGTCTTGGGTGGCCCTGGCAGGGAAACATCCGCCCCCACTTCTGTTTTGCCAGTTTTTTGGTCGCTTTTTTTGGAGAGGAGGGCATTGAACAAGTCTTTCATTAATTCAAAGAATGAGAAGATGTGATTAGGGAACGGTTTGCCATTTTTTAAAAAATTATAATGAGCACGGGTGCTCTGTGCGTGTCGGCCAGCCCGCGTGGTTGGATTTCCAACAGAGCATCGGGAAGGCGATTCCTGGTGGGGAACCCCACCTTGGCGGTGCAAAGCATCCTTCTGCACTGCTGCATCACGCCTGCACACATCTTTCCATCTCGTTGCCCTTCTCCAACGTTCGTCCCACCAACGGTGCATTTTTTGTGTTTGTTGTGGAAAGCCCTTCCTCCCTGGCCGTAGGCATGACGTGTGTTATTTACTGTGATAAATTGCAGTGCATGTGTTTCATCTAAATTATACATGAAGTTGCCATTAGCCTGCTGAAATTCCTGCAATCAGACCCTGAGATGGGGAGCAGGGGCACGGATCTATTCAGCGTAAGGAAACAAAAGGGTCCTTCCCACCAGGACGTGCACAGCCCCGTGATTCCCCTGGAAGCTGGATGCATCACCGGTATCGGAAAGCTCCAGTTTGCCGTCAGCAGTTCTGTGCTTCTGAGCCCACAGCCCTATCAATAATCTTGACCTGGGAAATTCTTTGGAGCAAATGAGCCATCTGCAAGCGGAATCCAACACAAAACGATGGTTTTGTGTTATTCTGGATGATTTTTATGGCTTTCTCAGGCTTTGTTCCATGAAATACGCAATGTGATGCCTCTATTTAGGCTACTTTCCAACTGCTTACATATAATTGACCAAATTAATTGCGAAGATCGGTTTTACAACAGATTAGGACAATTTATTGGGTGTTCTGTTGTTTTCTTAATGGTCTCACCTGATTGATGGAGAGGGATGGCTGTAAATGTTGTTTACGGCTGGGCAAGAGCAAATGCAAACTCAATCAGGTGTTCCGCTCCGGGTTAAGTAAACCCCATGTAACTTGGATAATACAAAGGCATAATTATTTGTAATGCCCAGGAAAAGGTTAAGTGATTAAGGGGACGAAACTCAGACACATTGGTGTAAAGCAGCTGGCTCAGGACGCAGCACCACCTCACCTCTGCGGAGCTTCAGGGTGATGGGGATGTAGGTGGTGACTGGGCCTCAGGGTTCACCCCAGGGACCTTTGCGTTTTGTCTTTGTTTCCCATATGTGGACAAACTGGCAGCTTTGGAGACTCAGTTTCTATGTCCAATACCTTTTGTGAGCAAAAATTCATTGTTAGTGACAAATAAACAGTGGACAATTAATAAATAATGACCCAAACTTAATTAAGAAGTTGAAAGAAAGAGAAAACACTCCCCAGCTCCGCGGTGACGGGTTCAGAAATTGCGTCTATTGTAACGGCACCACCTGCGATGGGCGTGCGGCGAAGGATGCTGATTTGATGGCACCGATTCCTTGTAATGCAAAGAGTGAATTGTTTTCAGACTGCTGATGATTAATGTGGTTATCGATTAGGTGATCAATAAGGCCATGGTGTCTAATTATTGATAATCCTTCTCTAAATGAAAGATCGAGTGTAGGGAGTGCTAGTTACAGAGCTCAAAATACAAAGTGATGCAGTGTGAAGCCCAGTAATTGAAAGTCAAACTAATCCCGTAAATTAAATCACAGCAATCCATAACATTTACCTGATAAATCCTTTTGAAAGCAGTATTTAACTTTCAGTGCTCATTGAGAAAGCTGTGGATGCACCCAGAAAGCTTTGTGACGAAAGCCTGGGTGCCTTCTATTAACACAAAAATATCATTTTATATAATCGCTTAGAATAACGACGCTGGTTCAGGGTGTCTGATCCCTGGCTCTTCAGCTATATTTTGGAAATTTAAAGGAACTGGTGTTCATCACACGTATATCACATACACGCCAGCTGTCTTCCAAATTTTCCCTCCAAGCCCTTTCACTGCAAACAAGTTCTACTGTTACCTATATATAACTATATATAGTTTTAGATAGATAGATAGATAGAGGATGGATGGGTGGATGGATGGATGGATGGATGGATGGATGGGAAAAAGCAGCCTGTTGGCTTTTCCCAGGGACTCCTGACAGCCCCTGCAAGACTTTTTAGGTCTGAAATAAAACCTGGAAGACGTGACGGCATATTCTGGTGAATAAACTCGTTAGGTCACTGAAAATCTCCGCTGATGGATCACCCGCTGTTTAGGCAGCTCATTCATGCCAACGGGTGTGAATCCTCCACCATTGCGGTGTACCGATGGCAGCAATAATTCTGCAGCTCGAAAATCCTTATCACGCACATCTGCTGCTCCGAGATGGGACAGCGTTGGCTGGGGCTGTGCCGGCAATTCATAAGTTTTTATTCTGCTGCTTGTCACGCTACCCCTCCCGAACAAGCTTCAATTTGCTGTTTGTTTCTAATCTGATGTTATGGTTTTGCAAAAATTGCGTTTAAGGAGCTTTATGGAAAAGAAGGCTCCAGCCAGCGAAGAGTCGGAGCGGAGGGTTTATGAATCCTCGTTAGCGGCTCCCCCAGACCGCTAAACAAACACATGCAAATGTATTGTAACACCTGAAAGGCGTCGCTGTGCGGTATGAAGAAATCTGTGTGTCAGACAAATCACACCGGACAGCAACAAACATTTCCCCTAATGCACGCTGTCACCCACCCGCCGAGCTCGCTTTCACCTCCATGAGAAGCCCCGCCGGCAGTTTCATATTTTTCTTCTATTAAATCTTTCTTTTCATGCTTCCGCCAGCCCACCTCCACAAACCGCTCTCGTTTGGGGACAGTCCCGGGGATTTTCCTCGGTTCCCACTACCTGGTGGTTTTAACCGGGGCTTCGGCCGTGAGCTGTGCCACCCTCCTCCCGCAGCCTTTGTTACAGACAAATATTTCTCTGGTTTTCCCTGTACATCACCCTATTCCCCCTCCCGGCGTCCCCAGCACTGCCCCAGCCCCTGGCACACTCCCGGTGGTTTATCCTGGGCAGCCGCAGCATCCCCGGGCGTGCGCAGGGACCACGATGTCTCTCACCAGCATCAGATTCGACGTGCTGAAAGTTAAGTCTGTCTCCAAGTTTTCGAGCTCTTAAAAGCACTTTTCCACAGCCCAGGAGAGCTGTTTCCCTGGAAGTTTAATTGATGGTGGAAGAGCCGAGCGGCTCTCCAGGAGCTTTCCCCAGTTTGTAAGGAACAGGAAGGGAGCTGACGCCCATCTCTCCGGATTTTACCCTCTCATCGCTAATGAGGGAGCGACTCATCACCGCAGTTACCAACACCCCCAGCCCTCTGAGCTGAGTGGTCGGGGTGGGGACCCCAGCAACGGCTCCACGTTGGCCACAGGGACACGGAGGAGGTGATGGAGCTGCCCCAGCCCCGAGCCCCTTTGGCTCTGACCCCTGGGGGTGCCCACGCTGGGCAGAGGAGCCGTTCCGTGCTGAGCAGTGATGAGTTTGTGGGTGTTTGCAGCGCTCTGCCGGGTCTCGGGCTGCATCTCTGGCCAGCTGAGTTATGTGAACCAACGCTGCCCACTTGGCCTCTCCAATTCTTTTTTTTTTTCTCCCAGTGCAACGGAAGGAAAAGAAGAGAAAATAAAATATTTTTTGAAAAAGAAAGGGGGTTCTATTTTTAAAACTACCAATGGACTATGCATTGGAGAGATGTTTTGAAAAATACATTAATTACGAATTTGTGTTGAATACAGTGTAATGGTCCTGAAATTACAGCAGCGATTTGGTTCTAAAAATTGCCCCGTGTTTAATATCGGTATAAATCATGTGTAAAAGATTCTTCACACCAAGCCATGCTGCTTTACATACACAAACCTCATAATTTGTTTTTATTGAAAAGATTCAGACAGTCCAATGTTATTTATGTGTTTAATTTGTTCGCACTCCTAAATAACTTCTTACTCAGCGCACAGCCCCGCGGGGAAGCCTTCAACGGAGCCTCGTCCTTGGCTGCTCCGGGGGGTTTATCCGCAGCTCCAGCCTCTGGAGTCCCAAGCTCCGGGGCTGCCCAGGCAGGACCACGTCCAGGGACAGCTGAAGCTGCAAGTTCCCAACATCTCCACCCCTCTGAGCAGCCTCACATTGTCCATCCTGATTTTTTAACGCTGAAACGTGCCAGCAGTGGTTGGGCAGGAGAGCGTCAGTGATGGGTGTTGGTGGGGTCGCTGCTGCAGGGGGTCCCCAAGGGCCATCGCTGCGAAGCATCACCCAAAGAGGGGAACCCAGCTCCACACCCCCAGCCAGGGCTTGGCAAACCCGCAAAGGGCTGGAAGTGTGGGTGAGCGGGCAGCAGAGAGGGAAGGAAAATCCCACAAGTGTCTCCAACACAGCCACTACCAGGGACAAAGGATCAGTCTATGCTGGGGAGATTTTAATAATCAGAGGTATGGCATCGTGCATCGTGAACCATCAGCACTGATGAGCAGCTCTTCATCGCCAGCATCACGTCAAGCGGAGCTGGAGCAGCTGATGGGGATGGCAGCCCTGGCCCCAGCTGGTTATCCAGCTCCTGGGGGCTGGGACACAAACACACTGACATACACCAGCTTTTAGTGGAGGAAAACACCCAGAAGGGTGTCCCAGGTCCCAAAAGCCAGCTGGCTCTGAGTCCCTCCGGCACCGGCTGGGCTTCACCCATCAGCACTGGTCCCAGAATCCTGTCCATCCTGCGATGGACTTTCCAGAAGGGATTTCATGGAATTCTGGCTCTGTTTGGGATGAACTCATCCCAGAAAACCCATTTTACCCTGAACCAAAGACAGAGCCACCGAAACCCTGCTGCTGGCCAGGACACCCCCGTCGGCACAGCCGTCGGGAGTGCAATTTAGCCCTGGTGGTTATGGAAACATGTAATAAAGCGTTTGCAGTCCAGCACTAAAGCACCACCTCCAAGCCTATTCTAAGCCCTCCAGCACCGTGTCATTACACCTCAAGCACAGCTCAAAATAGTGCCCCGGGGGGAGCGGCACGACGAAGTAGTAAAAAAAAAAAAAAAAAAAAAAAAAAAAAAAAAAGAAAAAAAGATGCTATTTAAATATAACCTGTGAAGTTGTCCTAAAACACCACCATCTCTCCTTAGAGCCACAGAGCATCTTGCTTGGGGTGTCCTGCTGGGTGCCAGACTGGGAGAAGGTGACGCACCCTTTTTGGCTGGTCCCACCGATGGCTGGGGAACCTCGCAGCATCCTCAGCGTGGTGCTCAGCGGCCAAGGCAGGGACCTGGAGGATGCCAAAGCATTGGAGATTGGGGTTATTCCTACTTTTTTTTTCCTTCCTCACCCAACCACAGCGCTAAAAGTGAAAGCACTGAAGGTGGGAAACGTTGGGTCGAATGCTCCTTTCCCAGGCGCCCACGCCAGCGTTGTTGGGATACAGACACCCCGTGCTCCCACCCCGCTGTTCCTAATTGTGTTACGGGTCGGGGGGAGCCTCGACAATGCGATTTGCTGGGGACACCCCTGCGCATCCTCGGCAGCAGAGTGCCACCATCTTCCGCGGGTGCGATCCCGCGGTCCCGGCCGGCGCGGCGCATTGTCAGCCGTGACAGCCTGATTTAATCTGCAGGAGGCTGACTGCCTCTGACCACTGCGCCGAGTCATTAACCTTGACTCGCGTAATTGAATTCAAGGTTGATTGCCTGTGACCCTCCTCGCCGGGGTCCTCCAAATGTACATATTCATTATGAGCCGCGCGGCTAAATGGATTGCACAGTGAAAGCTGTAGCAATCAGGCTGCTTGGTATGCGGAGGGCGAGGAGGGCACTAATTGCATGTTAGAGCTGAGGATTAGATTATGAAAAGAGTGAGAAAATGAAGATAGATCCCTCTGACACTGTCAGATTAAGGGCAGCCACGTACAGGAATATGACATTGAAATTTACGGCGCCGTCAAGGGAAGGGAGGTTTGAAAGGGGGTGGTGGATTTTTTTTATATTTATTTTTTAATTCCCGGATATTTACTCAGACCAAAAGCTGATAAATCCATTTTTTTAAACTCTAACGCAGGCACAATAAATGATGCTGGGATGTTCTTTATGTCCCCGGATGGTTGCTATAAGAAAGGTGTGCCAGCCCCACGGCACCCACCTGGTGTTTTACATGACAAGTTGTCCAGCCAGGGCCCCCACCATGACAACAGCCCCCCGGCAATGGGGATGCTCCTGGAGGAAACCTGCAGGGATGCTGCCAAAGCCCACGACTTGTGGGGGTCAACGGCTGAGCCCCTCCAAAGCCTTACCTTGGCTTCACCGCTGCTCACAGAGCTGTCCCCAAGAGGGGGGTCCCACAGCTGACCCCTCCAAGTGGCCCCAGAAGGATGGGGACAAGGGAAGGTGGCCACGAGCAATCATGTCGCTGCTGTCGTGAGCGCCGGGTACAATTTTTCCCATGTTTTGCTGCAACTCCAACCAGATGTGATTTTTTTTTTTTTAATTAAATGAAAGTTAAGTACAAAAACATTTTGCCCACGGGGAATTCAGATTCTCAATGTGCTTTTAATAACTGTTTGTAAAACATTTAGGAAAAATCTATGGCAACATATTGAGGGGGGGAAAAAAACTTGAAATGATTCTTGCCTTAAGATATTATTGTGGTATCTAAACTTGATGAATCATCCTGTGTGGCCCAATTTGTAGCCAGTAACACCATGAAGCAGAGTGGAGGTACGCAGTGTCTGAATTTAAACCAGGTAATATTTTTAAATCAAGATGTTAATCATGGAATCATCAAAGAATCATTGGATGGTTTGGTTTGAAAAGGACCTCAAAGATCATCTAGTTTCAACCCCTCTGCCATGGGCAGAGTTGCCAACAAAATTCTGGCCATTGGCTTAAAATCTCTGAAGAACTTTGTGCTCGTTTCAACATGTCCAATCCTCTGCAGCCTGTGCAGCTGACCCACCCCAGCTCAAACGGATGTTCTTCCCAGAACCGACTGCAATATATTGTCCCCAAGTCTATGCAAGTTCTTTAAGGCTACTGCTCTCTTTAAAGTCGAGCTTAAAACTTGCCCTAAAAAATAATGCTTGGACTCAAGGATTTCTGGAGGTGGAAGCCCAACATCTAGATCTAGATTGAAACATTGCCGGGGCTGTGATTAGGGATTAGATAGCAAAGCTCAGGCTGCAAATGAGGTAAAAGCTCGTGTAGGCTTAAAAAAACCTGCCCTGAACCATACTCTAACCTTGTGCTTCCAACAGAGCTCTTCGGTGGGGCTGCAGGCTGCTCCGGAGCGGCGTTGCCATCCGTTTGATTGAATTCCCAACGTCCATAGCTTGTGGTATGGTGATAACAAGAGGTGGCAACACATCCAAAAACCCAAACCGCACAAATCGCCAACGTTTGGGGTTTCTAATATGTTGAGGACGTAATTAACGGGAATAACTTTGTGGCTGCAACCAGAGGGCTCTGTCCTGAAAGGAGGGTTTCTAACTCAATGATATGTCAGGAGCGGCGCTGGATGGGTATGACCAGAATTTTTATCTCCCGCTCATTAAATTACCGCCGTGTATGACTTTATAAGCACTGAAAGTCAAGGAAAATCATTGCTGACTGACAATTCGGGATTGCCGGAGAGCGCAGGTTACCCGCAGATGACTGGAGTTGAAGCAGACTGACAAATGAGTCCTCCTGCTCCCCTGTAATAAAATCACTGTGCGACGTGTGGGTTCCTCCCGCGCTGAAGGACGATGGCACCCACAGAAAAGAAAAAAAAAAAGTCATTTATTCACAAAGAAAAAAACCCAAGTTTATGAAGTATTCAGCGATAACAGGAGCACCTTGCTCCATGGAGTTACATCCACGCAATAAGACAGCTCGAATCCATTTGTCTCCCAAAATTGCTTTGATTTGTTTCAATTTATGAATGAGCTGCGCAGAGAGAAGGAAGCGCCCCAGGAATGCAAATGAAGCGGCTGCGCCGAGCTCTATGGAAAGGTCTCTAGATGTCTGATGAAGAAAATTTTCTGCAAGGAAACCCAGTTGTGGGTATTTTGTAAATCTTAAAAATAACCAAAGACAACTAGTTTAACTCACTACCGCTGAAATTTCATTTACTTACCAGCCACACTAATGAGGCACTGCGGAGGGACTTCTAATTAGATCCACTTTATTCCCGTCACTGAAATTTATTTATTTCCTTCAGCTTCTACAACTAGTTTGATATTTTTCTGATTTTTTAAGCTGGGCAGTACAAAGGCTGGAAAAGCTGGAGCTGGCTCTGATATTTATATCCCTCTAACCCACGGTTGGAAGAGTACGGTTGGGTGTGAGTTTGTCCAAAGCCAGAAGATCTTTACCAGCGTGTTTGGAGCAGCGTTGAGATAACCATGAGGACAGGGGACAGTGCAGCCCCTGGGCTGGGTGTCCCCAGAGCCCCCCTTCAGGACCAAGCCCTAAGTAAGCAATAACGCAGCAATATCGTCCCGCTTCGCCGGTTCCTGCCTCATGCATATTCAAGGAGGGAAGAGGCTGTATGCATAATTCATTATCCATTACAATTGCATTATACTATTTATACTATTACTTCGGTAGCTGTTTAAATTAAGGGTTACAAATAGCTCATTTGTCTTCCGCTGCTCTGGCAAGAGGGCTGCAGCTCCTCAAAGAGATGCTCCAGCAAAGCACGGGGAGGGCTTTGGCCAGGGAACATGGGAGGGGTCCCCAGCGAGGGGACCCATCGTCCTTAAAGTTTGCAGACTTTCTGCCCTGTCCAGCACCCAGCTGAGGTCCAACGAGCCACCTCGATCCCACTGCTCCTGCTGCCAGGGCTTTGCTGGGCATTGGCTTTCCCCCCAGTTTGGCTGCAACTGGTCTCCCACCCGCATGCAATGAATGGAGCCCCCAGGTTTCCAACCCCTGGGGTCCATCACTCGAGGGTCCAGCAGAGGAGCTTGGTTTGGGTGCTCACAGTGCTGAATCTGTTGGAGTTGTGTCAGCGATGTAGCATGAAACCAGCCTCTTCACATCCTAATAAATTTCAGAGAAACGTGGGAAATCCTCAACTGGCAACTAATTGTCGACTGACTACTAAAACCCAGGTCTTGATATACATGTTAGGACTCTTGGTGCCTTTCCAAGCATTATTTTATTAATATGAATAATATATTAACTATTGAACAGTCTGGACTGCTTCCAAACCACTCTGTTGTAAGCACTTGGCTAAGACTTACCAAGAATATTTACTTCTCTAAACAGCAGATAACATTTGTATCGGTTTTGGTTTTATTATTGTTCTACTAAATAGTTCTGAGAGCACCAAGAGAGGGATCTGAAGATTTGCAAAATGATTTGAAAGATCGTCCATTAAGAGCCTTACATCTTCAGGGTTTAAAAGGTGAATTACTGTTCTTTAATAATTTAAAGAAAACTCTCCAGAATGCATTTTTAAATGTGCATCCAGCTAAACACAGGTCCCTGTCCTCTGCTCTCATCACCAGGGGATCACGTCAGGATGAATCACGCCCAGGGAGCCGCAGCCGTGGCTGTGTAATCTAAACCAACGCTGCCAGGGGAAGATCTGCTCCCCGAGGAACCCCCCGCAGGTACCGCTGGATGCTTTTGTCCATTACCACGTACCCAGGTCACAGCCCAGTGATGGATCTGATTTAGATACGACTTAAAATTCCATTTCTCAAAGTCTACTTAAAATTACCCGGATTCATGAATGCTTTCATAGGGGGCTGTGGCATTAACAGCTGTGAACCCTCCCGTTCCATCCAGCCAGCACCCCGTGAGATCGTATGTTACACAGGGGACCACAGACAGTGTCCCAAAAAACCATTCGTGGCATGTTGGCAGTGCATTCAGCTGGACTCGGGGAGAAACTCGGGTTAATACTCACACTGGCTAACGTTCCCCAACATCCCATCCTTGCCCACATCTCAGGTTACCGTACCCCCTGACCACACAGGGTGTCCATGCCTTGTTTGTACAAACTCTGCTGAGTGCCACCCATGAAAGAGGCAGCCCAAAGTCCTTTGGACGTGACTGTGGACCGGTATCATCAGCATCCATTGGAATGGTGCTCCACCAACTCTGCCCCTACGCTCCACCCAGCTCAGCACGGCCACAGATGTTTCAGACCATGGATATGAGAAGAGTTGAACCCAGGCTGGGCTGAGCAGATGTCAAAGCTACCAGCAGATGACTCTCATTTCTAAACTCTCAAATTCACATCAGACTTTCATTAACACCTTCCTGAAGGTGTTTCTTGCCCAACAGTCCCTTCAGGAAGCAGCAATTTACCTTTCCCCTCCAGTTTGTGCCTTTTTCTGCCTCACGTGCTGATGGGTACACGCCACTTCACCCCTTCCCACATCCCGGGGGCTTGGCCAATGGCACCAGGATGGGGACGGTCCCACCATGCTGGGATGGACATGGTCCCACCACGCCGGGATGGGGACGGTCCCACCATGCTGGGATGGGGACGGTCCCACGACGCCGGGATGGGGATGGTCCCACCATGCTGGGATGGGGACAGTCCCACCACGCCACAATGGGGACGGTCCCACCATGCTGGGATGGGGACAGTCCCACCACGCCGCAATGGGGATGGTCCCACCGTGCCGGGATGGGGATGGTCCCACCACGCCGGGATGGGGATGGTCCCACCACGCTGGGATGGGGATGGTCCCACTGGGCCAGGGTTAACGCAGTGCAGCTGGAGCGAGCTGCCTGCTCAGGTACGAGCATCCTCTTTCAGACAGCCCATCATCCACTAATGGGACTTAAAACAGTTGCTGCCTCATCGGCAGGAGCGTAATGATCACTGGGCAGCGGAGAGACCCATTATCCATCATCCATACTTCTCTTCTGTCCGATGATAATGATTTCTTAGTTCAACAGTAGTGCAGAGGGACCTCGCTGCTTTGTGCGCGATTGTGGTTTAATATCCTGATCAAGACAAATACAGATTGCATACGGGCTGCGGGGCCGCGGACCCGCCACCGTGGCAGGATGAAGCCGCCGAGGGTTTTCCTCGAAAACTCAGAGGCTACACAAGATCTTAAGAAAAACAGAGAAGTGTCAGGGTTTTGTGCAGCTGGGGAACATTTCCCCCCTCCCTCTCCAGTACGGATACGGATTTGCTCTGTAAAGTGTCAATTCAACGGGGAAAGAAAAGAAATAAAAGCTCTTGAAAATGTATTCGTAATTCCTGTTTCATTTTTCTCCAACTCTTATTTTCCAACCCAAACCGTCCGATGATTCTATGATTATTGATTCAATATCCCCATTTCAGTATGTATATAAGCAGTCTGATTTAATTTAAAATACTTGAGGGTTTGTTTCAATGAGTGAATGGAGGAGACGCAAAGCACGGCGCTAGGCAAGCTTTGCTTTATGTTAAAATAAATGAAAATATGGGGAAAAAAAATATTCTGCTTCAAGGCTGGAGCTGCTGGGAATGGCACAACCATGAGTTGTCCTTGTGTGACAAACCTGCTTCCCACGTGGGCGGTGTGGCCACCGTGCTGGTGACGGGTCTTGCTGTCAAGGGGATGCTTCACCCGTCCCGGTACCCGCACCCGTCCCCAGCTGCAGGAGCTGCCGGTGGGGAGAGGATGAAGGCACCTCACCAGAGCCTCACCGGCACGATCGGGAACTTCAAATCCAATAAATGATGCTCAAAAGAAACACAATAGCGAGAGCAGAGCCGCCGCTGAAAATGCAATCCCAAAGACAAGTATTTATTCTTCTCGGACCTCCTCGAGGAAAAGCGGCACATCGGCAGCATGCTAAACAGAGCGGAGGTTCGTGGAGACAAATGTCCAGGCAGCTTTTCTGTAATATCCATTTGAAAGAAGCTTAGTGCCACGAGGCTTTCATCTCAATATTCCTGAGGCCGGATTTGAAAGTGCTTAAGGTTAAATATTACTCACTCTTGGAAAGAACATCTCCATCTGTCTCATAAAAAAAGCTTTCAGTCTTGGAGGTACGCAGGGAAACTTACCCATAAACACGGCCATCAGAGACTTCAGAGGAAAAAAAAATCCTGTAGCTCTGCCCAAGAAGTAATTAGCCTTTCAAATCCAGCAATGTTTAATCCCACAAAGCCTTATATACAAAATATAATCCAGGTTTTTTTCTGTGGAGCTGAGCCGGCGAGTGAGCGCGACCCTGCATGACCAGGCACCGCACAGCCGCGTCCCGCTTGCTCCCATCTGGGCGTCCCCAAGGGCAGGGCAGGGGGGAAAATCTCACCAAACCCATGTCCCCCCAAAGACCCCAGAAGGATGCTCCTGATGCAGTCCGTGGCCTGGGGACAAAGCCTCCGGGTGCTGCTGGCTGGCTGGAGAGCTGCTGCAGCATCTCAGAGACGCCCAAAGACTCTTGGGCTGCTAAATGCCCAATTCACTCTTGAAAACCAGATTTAAGCAGCTGGTTTTGAACGTTTGCAGTAAAAGAGAGACCCAAAATAGCATTGTGTGATTTGGGGTGAAGTGCCCCGAGGCCTGGTGATAATAATTGTAGCACTCTTTAGAAAGAAAAATTACTTTTTTTTTTTTTTTCAAGGCGGTGAAAGCAGCTGACAACATCCCCGGGGACCTCCCAAAGCTTTCGAGAGGAGAAATTACATCTTTTCAAAGGCTGAAAAATGACAGCGCTTGGCAGCCTACAACGTTTCTCATGGAGTCCCAGATCAAATGCAGCATGACGGTGCTGATGCCGTGGGCTCGTGACCACCACGCAGTGTCACCAACCAGAGGGACCAGCAGGCGATGACTAACCCATCCGTCAGCTGCAAACACCGTCGGTTATTTCCACGCTGCGGTGGTCTGGAGGAAGCTGGTGGGAATCTCTGCTTTACAAAGCACTCCTCCTTCGTCCTCATGGAAAGAAACGAGGTGGGTCCTGCCAGCAGGAAGAAATTTTTCACTGTGAGCGTGGTGAGGCAGTGGCCCAGGTTGCCCAGAGAAGCTGTGGATGCCCCATCCCTGGAGGGGTTCAAGGCCAGGCTGGATGAGGCTTTGGACAACCTGGGCTAGTGGGAGGTGTCCCTGCCCATGGCATGGGGTGGAACTGGATGATCTTTAAGGTCCCTTCCAACCCAAACCATCCTGTGATTCTATGAACTGGGTGAGAACGTGGCTTACTTCTCCCAGGTATAAGTAGTGTGATGCCTAAACCATCCCGAGGATGCCCCAAGGCCAGGAGGTGATGTCTGAAGCATCCCAGCCCTATCACTGACTAGTCTGTTCGAACAAAAGTAATCTCAAGACTAAGCTGCATTTAAATGGCTCCTCACTGCGTGTCCTCAAGTGAACTGTGAAAACCACGTTATTCTGCAAGATCTCCTTCAGCTTCTGACCTCCTCTCACGCCACCATCCTCATTCCCATTGGCACTGAGCCCCAACATGACCTGGGGTGTCTTCTTTAAACCCCACCAAACTCCAGCTTTATGCGACTGAATCAGAAGAGGATCGCCACATGATGACCGCTGATGGCTGTGCGGAGAAGCTAATAAGGAAATCTGGCTTTTAATGTATTGATCGCAGCTATTTAAATACGCTAGGAGAAGGGTCGGACAGAAAATGCCAGTAACGCTGCAAAACTTGAAAGCAAATTAATGCTTTTGCATCATCATGGTCCCACCACCAGCCAGTGTGGAAGAGCAATGGGAAGCAGAGCATCACGTGGAGAAGACATTGCGGTGATGTCTTCTCCATCCTACTGCACATGAAGTAGGGAAAGGTGTGTTATCACTGCCGGCATGGTCTTGTCTCGTTTAAATATTTACAATCCGTGCTCTGGTCTAATGTGCCCAAAGGTCAGGGGCTCCTCAATTGGACACACACAGGAAAAAATACGCCAGGAACGCGGAACCAGGACTCATTTTCAAAACACTAAGAATAGGTCTGAAAGAACGGCTGTGCTATTCTGGTTTTAAGTGAATCAGGAAGTTCAGAAAATAATAATACCATAAAAATCAGAGACACATACGCCATGGCTATCCTTTGACACAGAGATTATTACTGAGATCCGGATGTTCATCTGGAGTCGGCTGTCAACCAACGCTCACCAATATGGGCTTTGTAGCGTCGGTAAGAAACAAATGCAGTGAGGAAGACCAGTAAGAGATCTCATACAAACATACAAAAGGGAGCAAATCAATACCAATAAACCTCTTCAGATGGTGATTAATTAATAGCAATTAATTTTGAAAAGAAGAGGATATTGACTTAAATTGACAGAGGGGCTAACCTTTGAGCAATTCAGAGAAAATGTCTTTAAAACAAAGTGATTAAGTTGTAGAAGGTAATCAAAAGGCGACACTGCCTCCAGGACGAGCTGAACCCAGCTTAGGAATGATGTCAGGAGAGCTTCTAATTAGACGTTGGATCTTGATAAGGTAAATTGATTAGCTTGGCTCTGCCAGATGGGAGCTAAACAGTCATCTTACTTCTGAATGTGTCCTTGGCATCAGGATGGCCAAATTTCTACAGAACTTTGAAAAAAAATGCTCATCAGAAGGCGCGTATTCAAATTTTATCATCTCATCTGGGCCCTGCTGTTGGGATATGGACTTTCGCTTTACTGAAAGGCCAGGATGGATGGGGCTTCGAGCAACCAGGTCTAGTGGGAGGTGTCCCTGCCCGTGGCCCTGCCCGTGGCAGGGGGTAGAACCGGATGGGCTTTAAGGCCCCTTCCAACCCAAACCACTCCATGATTCTATGACTCTATGAAAGCCGTACTAACAGGAACCTCAGGACATTTTGGCAAGCCTTTCCTGCTGGCCCGGCACAGAGGTTGTCTTCTTCAAGAGAGAAATGCTCCAGGGCCAGCCTACACCAGAGGCGGGTCTGGATGAGGCTGGGAATGAATTAAATGCATTGTGAGCTGGTATTACTCCACTCTGGTGACTTGCTGGTCATTAATTATGATTAACCGGTCATTGTAGGGCTGAGCGTGGCACAAGCTGGCAAGGCCCATGGCCACAGAAGACATGAATCAACCTCAGTCTTTTGACTTCTCATTTTCGTGAGAAAATTAAATTAACGAAACACTTCTGAAAACGAAAGAGCGGCGTCTGGCAGCCCTTTGTGACAGGGGCAAGGAGACACAACAGCACAGCAGGGCAAGATTAGATTTTGAAGATCTTAATTTCTTATCCCCTTTCTTCCTCGGCATTTTTGAAGTCCTGGCGGATCATTTGAAGAAAGCCATAACCATAATCAAACAAAACTCATTTCCCAATCTTCATAAAATGCATCCCACAGAATGACCCTCCGTCGTAACAGGATGCTCGGAAATTCCTGAAACCTCCTCCTGCTGGGAGCTCCCCCGGGCTGGTTTTCCAAGCAAGAGGCTCTTTTCTTTTTTCGATAGCTCTGCTCTACCTTTAGTCTAGAGTGAAACCACAACGCAGAAGTTGGAGGAAACGGTTAATCCCAGACATATTGTCTGAAATGCAGCACGAGGGCTCCAACGTTATCTGATCGTTCTGTGGTTTTGGAAAAATAATATTGTTTCCCCAAAATGTGCAATGTGCCGAGCAGTTTATAGCTGGTTTTCACGGGTCCGGCGAGCGCACAGCCTCCGGAGCAGGCACAGGCATTGTGCAAAGCCCTGCAAACGGAGCTGTTTGCTAACCGTATTTCCTAACAGACAATTAAAAGCTGATTTATATAAAACTTTTAAAAATAAAGGAATTCTAGAAACGCTCTCGGCTCATTTTGAAATAGCTCGGTTAAATGTCAGCGGATGAAAATACCATCATCCAGCAACAGGGAGCTGAGCCCTGTTTTGAAAAACAAATAGCGGTGATTGGATTCAGCTGTGCAACAACGGGAACTCGGGGAAAAGCCCGGCCGGGGCTTCACCTCGAAGGAAGAACACGCTCCTCCCCGCCAGCTCCTGGGCTGCAACCCTGCATCGAGCAGGATGCGCCGCCCCAGAGGTGCCAGAGCCTTGCGGAGCCGCCCCAGCCTGCCAGCATCCTTATTCTGGGCAAAATAAAGACATTTGGGTTCGCGGAGATTGAGGAAGGATCCCGCGGCGCGATCGGATTTCTCCCTCCGAGCTGAGAGGCTGAAGACAGCTCTGTCTACAATGGCTGCGGAGCAAATTATTGTTGAGACTGAAGACCTAAAATGACCTTGTAGAAAGACAAAATTGTTATGGGAAGGGAAAAAAAAAAAACAGCCCACGCCAAACGGGTCTATTGTCAATAGCTGGCACCGTTATAAAGTTCACAATTGGTGACTTATTTAAAGATTATTTTTCTTCAGCTTTTTTTTTGCCTTGTGCAAATCTAAGTTGAAAGGAATGCCATTCTTTCAGAGCTCTACCAACATTTACATTTGCAGTCATGAACAGCCCCTAAACTTTTATTTGAGCAATAAAGACAATTGCAGAAAGCGGTTCCAAATTCCGATAGGACTTTTTAAAAAACAAATAAACATCCCCCGGCGCAATTTGCAGCCCGTGGCGGCAGGACCGCGCTGCTGGGTGGGAGCTGGGGAAGCTCGTATCTCTAGCACATCGAGGTGCAGAAGCCAACGGAACCAGTTCTTGGCTGTTCGAGCAGAGAATGAGAAAAGAAAACAAAGCTCTGAAAATGAGATGAGGTTTTTAAATTTCTCTCAGTGTTATTAATCTACAATACCGCCTTTTAGCGCTGTTAACCAACATTGTGATTGTTTTAAATAGAATTTAACCTGGCACCGCTCCTGACGGCTCGGGAACGTTGACTTTTTCCCCAACTCCTATCACAGGCTGGTTTGGTGTTGTTATTTCGACACATTAGCGGGTGAGGACACGCTCCGTCTCACTGGAACCAGCAAGGAGGCTGCTTCTCCTTGCCTGCGAGGGCTGGTGAAATAACAGCGAGACTTCAGCCACAGGGTCCCCGCAGGTCATGGTCCAGCACCAGACCCTCCACGAGGAACTTCCAAGGTGGTGGAGCCTCAGTCTGTGAAAAATGGAAAAAAAAAAAAAAAATAAAAATGAAACAACAGAGCATGGGACTATTTAAAATGTCAGTTTATCTCGGTTTTAAATATCAGTCTAATTCAGTTTTAAATGTCAAGGCCTGATTCTCCTCCAAGTCACACTAAAATGGTGTCAGCCCTCCCTCCCGCCGAGGTCCCCGCAGAGCCCCGGGGTGCTCAGCCCTGCCCGGCACAGGGACAGGGGGTTCGCCAGCCTTGGGACAGTCCCAGCAGCAGCCTGGCTTCCCCCAAATCAGGGAAGAAAGGGAGGCGTGCGGGGGTATCTGGTGCAAACTGGTGCCCATTGATGGGACCTCCCGTTGACGCCAGCCAGAGGTGCGGCCAAGGCAAGGACAAGGCTGCGGGTCGGCACACCCCGACTGCCGTAGCCCTTCGCACCCCATGAACTCTGCCGACTCCCAGGAACGTATGTTTGATAGCAACTCTACACTTTTTGGTCAAGATTTGCAGCAAAGGGGGTTTTATAACAATATTTTACTAGCTGTAGCATGCACGTTATTGTACGGTGAAGAACAAGATAGGAAACATATGTGTAGATATTATTTGCTGCAGAAGGTAAATTCCATCAATGGCCACAGAAATACTTACGTTTATCGTTTGCAATGAGAAACCGAATTATAATTATGGGTTTGTGGAAGCGCGAGTACAGTATCATCACAGCATTTGTAAAAAAAATACTATTTCCCGGTGCTAAGGCCCCCGGTCAATGTGCATCTTGACAATACAGGGACACCTCACTTCATAACGCTTATACAACATGGCCAGAATCCCTTTTTTATGGTCTAACTCACGCAAAAAATTTAATAAAATTGTATTTACTTTTCCAAAGGCATGTGAGTGCACATATGCGAAAGGATACATAGAGGACGTCTCAGAAAGGGGCAAAGATGTTAGACTCCATCACAGAGAGGAGTGAGATGGGAACACGTCTATCCAGCAACGGCTGCGACATTAAATCCTCGGGCCAGAGACAGCAACAGGGATCAACACAGTCCTTTGACTTCTTGAAAGATGAGGTCTTCTCCTGCTGAGGGATCGGTAAAAGGGCTTGTTGGGAAATGGCCTGTGGATGCCCCATCCCTGGAGGGGTTCAAGGCAAAGCTGGATGAGGCTTGGAGCAACCTGGGCTAGTGGAAGATGCAAGAAGGTAACATTTTACAGGAAAATTTCCATCCTTCAGAACAACATTTGGAATACACTTATGGCTAGAGATGTCTGCTGTCCGGCTAGCAGGTGGTTTGACACCCAGGGGAGTGAACGAGCTCTCGTTCTCCATGGCTTAGGTCACATTGGACCTTCCTCTAGAGCTAGGAAGGTGCAAAGCCCCTCTGGCATTACCCATGGGGTTGAGGTGTTCGCAACGCCTCTCCCATCGCCCAGCAGGTGATTCCAAAGCCATTTCAGAAAATCCAGATGCCCAGCATGGGTTCTTCTCAGATGACCTGGGAGGCCTCGCACCAGCAGACCGCGGTGCTGCTGACCAAGTGGTGGTGCCTAAACTCTGCGCTTGATGGCCCAGATGCTATTAGAAAGTTTTTCCAAAATGCTGGTTTAATAAAGAGAGTTCATTTTTCAGCGCTTGGTCTAACGGTACGGCAGTAAAACTAAGAATAACTAAATTAAACTAACGCCTGAACTGTACTAATGAGCAAAACAATACCTCGGTACGGCTGCCTCCAACGGTGGGTGATGACTTTTCATCGATTAGGTTGAACGGGATTGCTCTCTAATTATGTGAGCCACTGATGCTCTAAAAATGTTAGAGAAAACTTACCATTGGAGCTACGCAGGATTTAATCAATCGTAATAATTTGGTGTAAAGGACTAATCGACCACGCTTCGTTTAGCTGTGGGTGGGTGGCAGAGGAGCCTGGCGTGGAGCGACCCGCAGACCACCACGGCTGCTCTGTGAATTACACGTGGCTGAATTTCTACAGTCTTGGAGTGGTGTCACCCTACCCACGTTAGGAAAGAGCATTTTAATAATGAGAACCTTAAAAATTATATATACGTATAGGTAGAATAAGCTGTCACACCTTCAATGAAGATAACAGATACGTGTCTGTACCTAAAATATTCATGCAGACTTTGGAATTTAAGCTCACGGCGTAATAGCATTTGCACAATCATCCAACCTAATTGTGTAGGCGAGCTGTAAAACTGCTGCATCTCTGACGGTATACCGTGCAGGAAAAAAAAAAAAAAGGATGCTGTTAAACCTTCTTCGCTGACATCTAATGTTTCAGGTTTTTAAAAATATTGTATAAAGACTGAGATTTATTTCCTAAGATGTTTCATTAATGGTTGTGGCAGGCAGCTGGCCTGAGGTTTGACACACAATAAAATTCATGTCAAGAATATTAAAGATAGTGCAAAAGATAACTATGAATTTACATTCAAACAGGCTTTTGACAAAGCCATTGCAACAGGCTCCTAATCAGGTCTTGAGACCTAGCCTGCCCTCTCTTTAAACCCGTGATCTTGAAAAGGAGCTTTAAATTGGAAATTATTACACATTAAAACCTCAACATGGGCCAGATCGAAGCGGATCGATATCTTGCCGAGCACAATAAATCAGCCTGCTGCTCTGCGGTTACTGTTTGCTGAACATATTTAAATTTTCTTGTAACAAATTAATTCCAACATTTTCTCTTGATTGAATTAGGGCAAGTGTTGGAGCTGTCACAAGTATTTCACTGCTTCAGGGAGACAAATTGCTCGTCTGGACATGGGTAACAAGCCAAAGTGTTGAGTCCCTGATAATCTTTCCACTAATTCTCCATTACAGCAAAATGAAGCCATAAATCACCGTGACAGCTGATCGATGCAAACATTGTTTCCGCCATGATTGCCAGCGTTCCCCGCGGACTCACTGTCCGCTTACAATTCGCCGAAATTACTCCCCGGGCAGCCTCCCCGGGAGCTCGGCGAGCCTCGCACCGAAGGCGCTCCTGCCGCAGAAGTAACCATCTCATTTCGGGGCTCAGCCCCGCTCGCCAAATAGCAAATATTAATCAAAACGCCCTATTTAGCTACCGGCCAGGTAATCTTTTAAAGCTAAGAAGTGTTCCTTGGGTAATCATTCCTTCAAAAAAAAAAAAAAAAAAAAAAAAGAAATTTTAAAACTCCTGTTTTATAAAATATATTTGCAGGGATGTAACGACGTCAGGCTCCAGCCCTGTCGCTTTCTCTTAACTAACTAGTGGCAACTTGGATGAAATTACTTGACCCTTTATCGAGTTCTGTTAATGTCTTCTAAAAAAGAAATTAAACCACCCCGCAGCTTGCCCTATGGCGGCTCTCGGCGCACATTTAATTCTGGGAAAGATGTATTAAGTAGTTCTGCGCAGAACTAATTCACACGCCGAGCCGGCTGCGCCCGCCGTCCGCCTGCATAACGCCGCGGCATTCCCGGCTCCGATCCGCGTCCAACCGGACGAGAAACCTGGGAACAAACGGCAAAGCTGGGAAAACTGTCTGTGGGGGTTAGCAGCCCTGATGCAGACGGGAAAATCCGAACTGAGATGGGGCTGATGCTGCGCCCCAAGGGAGGGAGGGTCGTTCAGGTACCACTTCATCACCAGCCGGGGATGCAGCGAGGAGGGAAGATGGAGCCGGAGCTCACAGGAAAAGCTTTATTCCCGTGCAACGAGCGGTTTGCATAGCTGAGATAATACAATAAAAATGATAAAAATAATTTGGAAGCGGTTCCAGGATGCTGCACTGAATGCTTACCCCAGGCACATGGGGTGAGCTCTGCGTGCCCAAAGCGTGGCAGAGAGCAGCATGGGGACCCCCACTCAGGGCCAGGCACCGTGGGGTGTGTCCCCCAGCATGGCCGAGTGTGGTTGTACCTCTGCACCACGCCAGGTTGGACGCCACAGCCCCAGATCGGCACGGCCACCAGGTCAACCTCACCACCCCAGCTCCCTCCCTCCACGGGAGCCGTGGCTTCCCCAGTCCCCACTTTAGGGACACGCTGTGGCTCCTCCGGGAGACGGCCAGGAGGGCACTCAGGACATGAGAGCAGTGCTGGGACCTCAGGGATTCGACCAAAGAACCACGAGTGTGTCTCAGATGTCGCTAACGAGATGCTCGGTACCCACCGCTGCCTGGCCGCAGCCTGCCGAGAGGGGACAACAAGCGTGCTGCTGCAGTGCAAACACGGCCAGCGAGATCCCTGCCACTGAATAGCAAGATATTTCAAAATATTAAGGCTCCAGAGCTGGATTATTTTTGATATGAAATTACGCAGTGTTATCAGCTCTAAGACTTCACCATCACGAGCAGAACGGACGCAGCTTTCCTCTTGCAAAGTACGGTAAAAAAATGATAAAAACCCAGAAAGTGGATAACAAAATCTATTTCCTCCTATAAATATAAGGTGCTTCATGATGTCAACATAGCAATCTCTCCGTTCCACATCAGCATGCAAAAAAACCAACACGTTGTAAGGAATTACATGGAGGTGGTTTGCAATCACCTGTACACAAAAAGAGCCTCTGCCCAGAACCACTTGCTCACCCACAGCCAAAATTCATCCCCCAGACATCTCCAACCACCACAGACCCCAAAATTCATCCCCCAAACACCCCCAACCGCCACAGACCCAAAATTCATCCCCTGGACACCCCCAACCGCCACGGCCCCAGCATTCCCCCCACGCAACTGTGCCGTGGATCTGGGGAGTTCATCGGGGTATTGGATGCGAAGGGTAAAATGGTTCCAAGGCATCCATCAATGTCCCTCTGCAAGTAGTTCTCAAGCGATCACCAGTTGAGATCAATGAGTGATCGTTAGGGAGGAGGGAGAGATGCTGGAGGTGACCGGAGACAGAGAAAAGAATAACAAACCCCGGTGCTGCCTTCGACATGATGGATCATATCATTTAAGGACAGCTGTAAAAAAAAATCCCACTTCTGCATCATTCCCTTATTTGAGACTTTTATACGCTACAAGTTGGAAACACTTCTATAATTGAAATACACTTAATTGAGATACACTTAATTGAGACTAATTGAAATTCCAGCTCTGCCACTACCACAGCAGTAAATTAAAAAGGAAGGAAAAGGATCAGAAAGGATGTTTTCTCGACATCGCTAAACTTCAGCTCGTTCTGTTGTTACAAACCGGAGCTCTGCTAATAAAAAGTCTTGTGCTTCTGCAATAATTACACACTTTCATTTAGTGTTTCTAAGAAAGAGCATCTATTTTTTACAAAGAAACAACCCTAAAAAAGTGCCAATCAAAGCCATTAGGATGTTTTCACTGATGCACCGCACGTAAATCTGATTTATGTTGGTTTAAACAGTTAAGAAATCCCCGAAATAACTTAATTTATTATTTTATTGCCTGATTAATGGCTCAGAGTGACTGATTTGTAGCTGAAGTTTTACCGAATGCAAAATTAAAATAATAGCCTTTTTGTAAAAATGTTCCGTATTTGTTCAATTATGTGCTTAAAACAGAAACAAATATAAAAACTTCAATAAATACGTTTTCCTCCAAGAAATGACATACTGTGGGTTTTCTGTTATTGTTGGGTTTGATGTTTTTGCCTCTAAGGAGGTCAGCAATATGGAAACATAAAGGCCAATTTAATTTGTGCATCTGTGGCTGCCAAGTATTTTAATTCCGACAGCTGTGACTGAAGAGTTAATATTTTACTTGTCAAAATCCAAAAGAAGGCCAGTGAATCACTCTAATTCTCATTAAGAGGCTTCCCCCCAGTAGCACCCTAATTCAAAATAATGAAAGTAGAGACTGAGTGCGATTCTAATACCAGTTGAGACCTATCTTTTAATATTTCTCCAGTGATGGATTAGGGATCGGGGAAATTCATCTCAGATCATAGAGCCTAATTTAATAAGGGATCATTCCAGGAGTATTGCATTTTATAATAATGTCATTTAATGTGTCGTCTTCCATTTTTACTGTCCCATATGTATGCTTACATGATGGTGCCATAGGGATAAACTTTTAAAGAACCAGGATCATTTTTTGTCCTGGGTTCTTCTTAACGAGGAAGTTTATCAAGGATATGGTCTGTGAGCGAGCTGCTCTAATTGCGGAGCGGTTAAAAAAAACCCTGGAAGCCAAGAGCCCGGTTACACCAACGACAGCGACAAACCCTGGAGTGAAGGGAGAGGAAGAACATTTAAAAGTAGGTTAAAAATCTGATTTTAGTGCCTGACACAGCAGTGCCACACCATGAAAAATGCGGTAACCTAGTTCTTTAAAACGCATGATAATAAAATAATTTTCCCCTGCAACAACATCTCCATATAACAGTGTCCACTTGCTTGTTTGGTGTATTCCTGCCATTATTTATGGAGATCTAATTGCTTGTTTAGGTTTTTTATGACAATTTTCCAACATTCTTTCCCACAAAAGTATGGTGACTTGCTGTTCTGTGAGGACAGCAAACTATCAACAACCGATATAACGGATTGGACTTTGTGTCTTGATATCTGGACTGTGTTTAGTCCGTTACGTTATTGGTGTTTCTTGGCGTAGCTCTGAAGACGGAATTCTCGGTGATTCCTCCAACACCACCAAATCCACACAAGGTCAAGAAATAACCCAACCACCTGGACGTCGGTCTGTCGTTCCTGGCCATGAGCTGTATAGCTGCAGCCTGAGCTTTGCGTAACCACACTTCCCTTAGGAAAAAATGGTGTTATAATGAGAATTTTTGTTCCAAATAGGTTCAGGTGATTCACTCTTTATTTTCAGGCAACAACTCAACAGCTTCACCCTAAGGTTTGACAGTCGGATCAAACACAGAGAGCCGAAACAGGAACCAGTTGAGCAATACCCTGCCACAAACAATAATCTAATTACCAGAGTTTTCCCAGCATTGAAATGTGTCGTTTGAAGGTGAACACAATTAATACAAAACGAGGGTTTTTTTCCTATTTTCTCTTTGTATTTTCACAGTTTTGTTTTCCTTCAGAATATTGCAACTTGTGGTGTCTCTTGCACTTTTTCTCATACAACTCAATTTATAATTTTTCTCTTGTCAAAAATATTATTTCTTGATATTTCTTTTGATTTTCTTCTTTTCTCCTTTGCATTTTGAGCCTCCATTTGTCTGCTGGCTGTTTTTATTCTCTTCCGTTTCCTCTTCCTTCCATTTTACTGTCTTCTCCTCAAGACAGTTGTTTCGTATTTTTTCAGGTTTAATTTCTGAGTCTTACCCTTGGTTAGTTTGCAAACCCCTCTCTACAAACTGAAAAAATTTCATCTCGATTTTATAGCCCAGATTTTTTTTTTTCTCACCACGTTATCTTCTCACGTGTTAGTGTATTGTTTGTTAAACTTGTTTCTTTTGATTAAATATCAAAAGTTATTCCTCCAGCAGGAATGTTGCGTATGTACATGTCTGGCATCTGGAACCGCTTTAGGGACTCATTCAGTTTGCAAAGAGAAAATTATATTTATAACTGCTTTAAATCAGAAAAAAAAAAAAGAGGGCCTGGTTGTATCTGAAATAATTAGAAATGACTAGTTTCTATTAAAGATTTGGAAACAAAAAAAAAAGTTAAATAAACAGATTTTGAGGACTGTTTCTTAATGAACGTTGCCTGTGTGAGTCACATTTTCAATTTCCACCACTTTCTTTTTCCATATCACCTTCATTATAAAGACGGCAAAGAAAAAAGGGGGTGACAAGCGTTGGCAGTTCCCACAGGCTGCGTCCAGGGTCGTGCGTGCTTTTAACGTGCTCCTGGTTTTAACGTAGAACTGATCACTGCTCCTTTCCTTGCTTGTATGATTCTTTGCTTAAGTAACTAACATAACCATGCTGGTTTCATGCAACATATAATATTTTTGCATATTACACATAATATATATTTTAATATATACACATATTTTGTATATTATCTATAATATACAATATGTTATAGATATTATATAAATTATGATTATATTTGCATTTAGATATTTGCATTTATATATTATTTTATATGTATTATAAGGTGACCCTTGCACCAGCACCCCAAAACGACTCCCACACCTGAAATCACCCCGAGCGAGCGAGTGGGTGAGGGCAGGGGTATATGACAAGCCCAAGGAGTGGATGTCACTGTTCCTGGGGACTTTTTTGGAGGTCACCTCCAGCCTGCAGGCTCCTCCTCGGGCAGTACTCGGCTGTTTCTGTGTTACGTTATTCCCTGCTAGGAAAGTTCAACTAGTATCCACCAAGTTGTGTCTATAACTGGTTAAGTTGGTCCGAGTCCAGCTTGCTGAGCTGCCCATTACCAACCCAGCCGAACTGGGGTATAAATAGCACCATCTCGGTGGGAAAAATGGGCAATAGTTAGAAAATGGGTCCCAGTCAGGCAGATATAAGAAGAAAGTATCATCAGAAAGTGAACTGTCTGCCAAAGAATATAAATAAAGGAATGTTTCCAAACTTAGTCATTTCTGGCTTTCCATTTGTTCCTCCATTTCCCCCCTGCCTCTGCCTTTTTCCCATCCCCACGTCCACCCGTAAGCGCCCGTCCCTCCCACCACCTTCTCCCCGTGCTGCGACATTTGGCGGATCTGCTTCTCATCACCGCGCTCGGCCGCGCAGGCTCGCTGAGCTCCTAATTATAGACTTGTGCACCATCTCGTAGGAGAAAGATCTTCACAAAGACAATTTAGGCAGAAGCTTTCCATGACGTTATCACCGTAGGTTTTCCTCCTTGCCTTATCAGACCCGACAATACCTGCCAGGGAGCCCAGCGCGGCTCCACCGCAGACCAGAGCTATTTGTGGGCGTGCAACCCTGCCGCCACACCAGGACCTTCCCTTCCAGTTTGTCACGTAGTGCCACGGCTCGTGGTTCTCCTTTTGTTTCTTTGTTACTTTAAATTAATCAGAATTCCATTTTAATCTAGAAATTCACAGTCAGTTCACTGTAGGAATTTGATAGTCAATACTTAGGGTAATGTAATTGTGCATTTAAGTCTTAAGACATTTTTCTTTAGCTGTCTGGACAGGTATAAATCAGTCTTAAAAAAAAAACAAAAAACCCAAAAAACCCAGGCTGCCAGAGCAAATATTCTTTATTACAATACAAAACTGATTTTCAACAAATAAAATATGCTGTTGTGGTCAGTATTCCCACAGATATCTGCGTCTGCTAAAGCATTTGCAGACAGCAGGCTCGGGAAAAGACAAGCACTCGATGAAGAACATGTTTTAAAGATCAACCTGATATTACACGAAAACTGTCAATAATTTGCTCTATTCTCACAGGAGCATAAAAACAACATCAGCTAAAGCCTGCCACGTAACAGCCCTCCTTTCGGGAGGTAGGGGCTGGGTTTTTTTCTGACAGCCCGATTATTTTTAATACAAATAATAAATCCTATTAAAAATGTTGATAAAAACGATCGTAGAAATGTAACCAGATTAGTCATCCCTTTCTCTCCAACACCAAACTAATATTTTTCACTCTAAAGATGCTTTATTAAATACCATTAACTTTACAGCAAATATGCCAAGCATCCAGACAGTGGGGAGCATCTTCAGAGCACGAGATCGTTTTGATTCAGTTTGGAAGCGCAGCCTGGTCCTGCAGCCCTCGCACACGCTGAATTCCCGCGCTGCCGGGATTGACACACACAACCAGTGTTGACCTCTGTTTACACTTACGAACCTCACAGCTCGCTCCCAAGTGACAGGTCGGGAAAAACGCTGCGGGAGGTCAATGAGCGTAGGTAGATGTCGTGGTTTTGATCCTGGCTGGGAGTCAAATGCTACACAGCCGCTCGCTCACCCTCCCCATCCTCCCTCCCAGGGGTAGGGGAGAGAATTAAAGGGGTGAAGGGAAATGAGACTTGTGGGTTGAGATAAGAACAAATTAATAACTAAACTACAATAATGCTGAAAATAATGATAATTATGATAATTATAGTAATGTATACAAATATACAGATGAGTGACACAGTGACACTGCTCACCACCCGATGACCAAGGCTCAGCCTGTTCCGGCTAACGATCCTGGAGCAGGGAGAGTCCTGAAACCACAATGCCGGAATGGAGATAAGAGCCTGAGTGTCCAAGACAACCTTGAAAGAGGGGTGACCCCGAAGGAGACAACCTGGAGCAAGAGAGAGAACTTCCAGACAGAGCCTCACCTCTATCCTGGCCACGCCATGCATGGGACGGAATAGACCATTGGCCAGTTTGGGTCTCAATCCTAAACCTAAGGTCAAATCCTGGGCTAGTAGCTGGGGCTGTGCTCCCTCGCAGCTTCTCCTGCCCCTGCAGACACGGGCACAGCTCCTCATCCTGCTTCTGCGCCCACCAGCAAGAAGCTGCTCCAGTGCTCGGCCTGAGATCACAACACATCAGCTCAGCTGGAAACCCTCTTTAAATCCGTTCTAACAGAATCTGTTTGGTTGCCCTATGCTTTGAGTATAAAATAAAGACATTGAAAAATGACTAATTCAAGAATGTTTTCCCCTCTGAAAACCCAATTTCAGCCTACAAAGGCAGCGCGGGCTGCGAGGCCCCGGGAGCCCAGGGCACGCTGTGATTGTTTGCAGCGGAGCTGCACGCAAACACTCGCTATGCAAATACCCAGGGAGGCAGCTTTTGCAGATTGAGTTTCATATGTAAACTGGAATTCAGCTTCTTTCTATACAAAGAAACGTATATGGTTTTGTGTACAAAGATGTTTTAAAGTAACAGCTTATTCTGGGTACTGAAGGACTTTTCTGAGAACTTAGACATAAGTCGCTATTTGGATTTAAATTTTCTTTAAAAATGGATCTCAAAAATAAAAGTTAAATTTTGTGAAGTTACGTGGATGCCAACTGATCTCAGCCACAGAGGGCACCGGCTCATGAGACTCTCCACTCAGTCATAACCTATTGAAATATTATCCATATGTTGCAAATGAGGGAAGGCAGTTCTAATTAAATGAGATTTTGCATTAATTGCGTTTAAAGGACAGCAGTCTGCTGACAGCCAGGATGAGCCTGGCTGTTCAGACACCATCTACTTCTACAAAATCTGGTGGAAGGAAAAAAATATTACATAAAGCTTAATAGTCTTCTGTCCTTGTTTTCATCGCTGCATGTAGCCTTCCCAGCAAGGTAACCCTCGGACAGATTACCTCCTTAGCAGCAGGCGGAGGCGAGGAGGATATTCAGTGAGGAGGAGGATGATGATGGCCCATGGCCATGCCCTTTGCCAGTGGTGCTCCCTTCTGCCTCCTGACCAGCTCCCGGAAGGCGTTTTGGTTTCCCTGCCACTGGGAACTACGGAGACAGTGGCCATTAACGGATGATGGATTAATGGGTACCAGCAAATTTAATTTCCTGGTTATACTCCGGGATTCTGGTCTTCCTGTGGGGACACAAGTGTGCCCAAGATAATGACATTTCAAGGGCCAAACTGTAGATGTTCCCTGCCACCCTTTTCCTTCTGAATTCAAGCAGTCGTCAGAGCAGATCTGGCCAGCAGGGAAGCACTGTTAGCCTGTCTGGCATAAAGTTACTCTCCAGGCTCTTTGGGGTTGTTTAATTTAGGAAAATAAATTGATGAGTGGGTAAAGTATTTTACGAATACATCCGTGTTTATTTACAGCCAATGCACCAAGCCCACTTTCCCTGACCAGGCAGCCAACCGACCGGCATTTAGGGAATGGCTTCCACTGTTTTGGCCATCCTGGGACTTTAGGAATCTTCACTGTTTCCTCTGCCCATCCGCAGCGAAGCTTGGTTATCGCATCCACCACCTTCAACATCACCGGACTCGCTGCTGTTACTGCGCCATGCACACACAGATTCCTGGGTGTAAGATGGAATTAACTAATTTTGCTCTTGCCTGGGAGTTGTATTGGGGGTCAATGATAGTTTGCTCCTCAGAGGTGTTTTCTGTTTATTTATTTGTCTGATCTAGTCTAGTTTTATGGAGATTCAATACTTTTCACATTAGTACTCGTGACCACTTGAATATAAGCATATTACAGGCTTGTTGCTTGTTGCTTCTCTGCTGTAGTTAACGATTTTGTACATTTTTAACATGAGTCTGTTCTAAAGCCTGACACCTTCCTTGGTGTCCCAGGGCAAACCATTTGGCCATTTGGTCTTAAATTGTTCCCCAGGACTTCAATGACAGGAGCAACGCTCAAGACACTAGCCGAGAGCCCCTGGCTATAATTTTCTTAGATCTTTTAAACTAAACAAGGTTGTGCCTACTCAATAACGGTACAGAATAAATCAAGGCAAAAAGCAATTTTTGGACAATGCATTTGTTCTGTGTACAAACCTGATTTTGTTTGGGTTTGTTTTTTTTTTTCATTTACATTTGCAGCGCCTTTTCTGGAAAGCCTGCCTTGTGCCTTTCCTTCCAGCATCTGCCAGGATGTGTGCTTCTCTCTCATCCACCTCATCCATGGATGGATGGATGGGTGGAGAGGGGCTTATCCCTGGATTGCCCACCTCCTCTGCAGCCCCCACCTCAACCTCCCCAGCAGCAGCTGCTGGTCCCCTCCACCAGCCTGGGTCCCCCTCCTGCCTTCTCCACCAGCCTCTGTCAGGATGAAGATGCTCACGCCACCGTCCTTCCAACACACGGGTTGTCAAGCACCTGCTGCTGCGAGAAACAAGAGCCTGTCTCCCTCCATCAGTGGCGAGGATGCTCCTGTGGTCCCCGGCCACTTGCCAGGCAGCCGGGAGCAGGAGCCAGGCTCTCCAGAGACAAGGAGGAAGAGGAAGGACACCCAGCACTTGGGTTTTCAAGAGAAGCCCTGCTGCAGTGTGCAGACCTCCCTCGCAAGCCCCACTGCAGGGCTCTGGACCTCTCCGTTGCACAGTGCTCTGCATAAGCCACCAAAGGACGGCACGGTGCATCAAAGGGATGTTTCCCCTTGCAGGATCTGACGGGAGCACAACCCCAGGGCTACTGTGCAACCATCGGGTACCCAAACTGTGCCACCGATCAGCGCAAAACTCCTTCATGTCACCTTAGCAGAGATGGCTGACACAGTCCCGGGGATTTTGAGTGTTTTTCACTCAGTTGATGCAATGTCAGAGGAGCTTGGTCCTTTTCGTGTGGTTTTATTCTGCTTTACTAAACCCAGCTGGTGCCTCTGGCTGCTCCCCAGCCACCCTCAGACCAGCTCATTTGTTCCCCTGCAGCATTTAAAATGGGCTCGGGGCTGTGTCCAGGAGAAAGGACTGCCAGCGAAGAGAAACAAGGACAAGAAAAAACATCTTTGGAGTGAGGAGCACAGAGAAGGGCTGTCAGGGAGAGGTGAATGATGCCGCAGGAACACATCAGACAGAGTGACGGGCAAGGGGAAACTTTGGAGGGAGACTGGGATAATGGGAGAGATGATGGCAAAGAAGAGACAGGAAAGTCAGCACGGAGAAGGGAAAATCACATGCAGAACCAGGCAAGAAATTAAGAATGGTTATGTGAGGTACTGACAGAGATGCTGCATCTGCCTTGCAATTCCTCTCCAGGCACCCAGGACAAGGGGTGGGGAAGATCACCCAAAAGGTGATGATCCACCATTATTTATATGAGCTGGGGGATTTAAAAACCGATCTCATTACTTCAAAACTCACCAAAACTTACCATAAACTTCCTGGCCACCTGCCCCGGCACAGTGACGGCCGAGGAACTTGGAGGACGATAAATGTGGCTAGAGAGTTTTGTGTGGATCTTTTTTTTTTTTTTTTTAGCTATCTTTTAGCTTTATTAAGAACTTTAAGGAAATAAGCAATGAGTGAAGAGAATTAGCACTTTTTAAATAAAAGGCTCTTTTCCAAGTGCCAGGTGGGCACTGCTGACGTTGGTGGAAGCACAGGGTACACCCAGCACGCGGGGTCCAGAGCTGTGTGCGAGACGGGGACAGCGATATGGCCACGAGAGCACAGGAACAGGGGCGGTTCTGCCCGTACAGACACCCCAGGCAAGAAGAAGCCAGAGCAGATTTGAGGACAGATTTCAGAATTTCTTTACATTTTCTTTAAGTTTTTGCAAATTCGATTCCCTATTTAAATTGACTGTCCCAATTTTATAGCTGTTAGAATCAGAAAGCACAAGCATTTTTAAGCATAAATGGCATTTTTGATCACCAACAGCAGAACCAAAATTCTTCTTTCTGCTCCAGCTACTATCCTGGCGTGCCTGAGCCCTGCCGTTAATCTATGTATCTGCAAGCTATTGCTTCAAGTTTTCTGAAATTAGACAAGGCCAAATTTACCATTTCTTTATTGACAACACCCCAAGTACACTGAACCACCTCGTTTCCCTGTAGTGATGAACAACGAGCGTATGAGCACGCAGGAAATAGTTACAAACAAAAGTAATTCCTGGCTAACGTTAGTTTTTATTTTTCCGAAAACTAAGTGGGACACTTATAAAACTTAGGCAAAATCTTGAAAAAAATGTTAAATAGCCATAAAGATAAATTACTCATAGGAATACATCCTGCATAACTTAGCCTGACCTTGGACGTAGCCCGGCTAATAACAATTGTTTTGAAGTCTGTATGTTCCATTTATAACAGAGGGCTTAATTCATCTTTCTCCAGGAACAGAACGGCGAGCTGACACTCTGTAAATCCTGCCTTTCCATTGTTTAACCGAGAAGGCTCAGTGCAGATGTTGTGAAAGAAAGCTCAGAGAGAAAATTCACAGGCATTTCCCTGGCCCATGGAAACAAGCTCTTGATTACGAGCAAAACGAGCCCATTAGAAATTAATCTAAACTAATTACATCTGAACACAAAATAATGTATGAAATGCAAATGTTTATCTTTCCTTTTCAAATACTGCTACAGTTAAATCACTTTTGAAATTTATACAAAATCCTTTACCTAGGTATGAAAATATTGTAAACTATTTCTCTAATTAAACTGATTACTTATGTAAAAGTTCTCATCTGCTTCCTATTATAAAGCTCTTTGTCAGCTGCATGAAACAAGGACCAAGCCCACTGAAGGTCAGATCTTTTCCTGATGCAATGAGTGTAAGACAAAGCTGCCACTCTTTACACCAGGTAAGAATCTGGCCTTCAATGCCGCTCCGTTGTCCAACAGATCCTATCAGGGAATCCTCTCCTGCAGCCTCGCAGCTGCAGCGGTACAGGAATAACCAAAATCCCACCTGCGGGTACTGGGCAAGGAGAAAAATTACCCCAAAATTGCCAGAAACCGTACAGATTAGTGAGCATTCCTTTCCATCGCAGGGACAACGGCTGTAGCAATGGTATTTCTTTAAATTAATGGCTCTTCAAGTAATTGTGATAATCTAAAACAGATATTTCAAATGTATCAAACCCGGTTAACTCATTAGTTTATTGTTTTATTTTTCTTCTAGGTTCTGTGCTGTGGTCTTCACCCAAGCGGAATTTCTGCTGAAGTCGACAAAGTCAACGGAAATACAGACGAATGTTCCTGCACGGGGACAGCAGGGGCACTTCCATGTGGTTCCCATTGTCCCGCATTTAACCTCTCAGAGATATTTTGGGGGAATTTTCTTTAAAAAAGGATATGTTTACCTTCTTCCTAAAGATTACCACATGTCAAAACACTTCATAATCTAAATATTTCATAAAAGGGAATCTGCATAGTAAGTAATGTACACACGTTAAGTAAAGGAATGACGAGAAAGATGTTCTGTGCATTCGCAGCTATTCCATAACGGGCTACGGGCAGTACCTGGATTTTCAGCAGATTATCTACCTTGGTGAGTGCTTGCGTCTGCTGCTTGAATATTTACTCCAAGGACAACTAAGAGATTTGTATGTGTGTTGTTAATGCTAACAGTTTACACCCTGCCGTCTTTGCCACGGTGCGGTGTAAAGCACCCTCTGCGATCCCCCAGCACGCTGCAAGGGTCCATTGCTTGGTGCCAGAAAAACTATTTTAGTCACTACCCGAAAACGCCCTCCAAGAAAAGTGGTTGTGTCTCTTTCTGGTTGCATCCGAAATTTAGATGCATGGCCAATTCATATTTTTCAAAGGTTTTCTGGTGTGAGCTGTTCAAACATGGGTTAACTCCACCGTCTCGTGTGAGCTACGTTTGGTGTTCTCATCAATGGTGACTGGCAGGACATGTTCTCCTCCTGTAAGGAAAAGAAAGTAGTAGGTCTAAATTGTTCTTAGGGAAACAGGAATGGTGGCAGTGGTCACCTAACCTCAGAGTGACAAAAAGATTCCCCCTGTACAGAGTGTGTGGAGCACGTTAACACCTCGCTGGAGCATGCGACCCGGGCAGTGAAGGTGCCAGTCAAAGGCAGATGACTGGAGAATTGAAATAATGGGGTTTTGCGGAGTGCAGAAATTGTGAAGCCAATATGACCCCACAACCATTAAGTTCTGAGCAAAATTGCCAGTGTTGACTGTTTCAGAGTGACACGAGATCACTGTATGCAAAGCCAGGAAGCCAAGAAGCTTCGGTGATGCTCTAAGCGCGGTGGACACCATTGATGTCTGCATTCAAGACAGGTCAGACGTTAACCAGTGGTGACCAGCTTGCCAACTGGACTGAAGGGACTGTTGACCAGCTCATATCTGCTTGCACAAGGTGGTAAGGACCTGGAGATGCACGTCCAGGGTCACAGTGGGAAACCCAAGCAAGGAGCACTGATGCGGGCATCGGTCTCTAACACACAGCATGGCAGCCTGAACGGTGCTGCAGCTGCATTTTCCTAACACACCTTTAAAACTGTTGTCTTTCTGCTCTAAATTAACTTGAGGAAGATGTTCATAAAAGACAACGCTACTCTGGTGCTGTATTTTACACCAGGGGTTTATATCCTCAGCGGTTTCAGGATGGTGACAAGGTCTCGGAGCATTGGCCCACGATGCGTGCATTTTGTACCTCCCCATTTCAGGATTCTGTGCCAGTACTTTTCCCTGGGTGATTTTTACCTGCGATACCACACCAGTATTTAATGAACAGCAAAGGCCATAAAACCTTTGCTGTGAAGGAAAACATTCTGAAACACCTTTCATAGCTGCAGCGTTCAAAAGTTGAACACAGAGAAAAGGAGGGGAAGACAGGCTTCCAAGCATGATGCAAATCTCCTTTACCGTCATATTTTTTCCCATCATCTTACAGAAGGAGGGGCCAGGGTGACAGGACAAGGGACACCAGAGCCCAAACTACCTAGAAATAGGCTGGTGTTGCAGCGTCAGCCATGGGAGCAAAGCAGTGATTTTTCTTTTTTCTATTCTTTTAGCTTACCTTCCCTCTCTAGGAAAAGTTAAGGCGCTCAGATGAGCACAGAACACGATTGCTGAAGAAGAGGCTGCCTTCTGCCGCACCAAACAAGAGCCACATGTCGGCACAGCAGCGGTCTGTGCAAATCACGGGTGACATTGCACACAAGTGATGCAGCAGATCCTACAAACGCTGCGGGCAGGAGCACCCTGCCCTCGCCGCCACTGCCTCCCAGCACGCAGGCTGCCTGCAAAGGGGTGAGATCACGTGCTGGGGGCCTGACAGGCACCTGCCAACCGAAAACAAAAATCAGCGTCAAATCGGGGAGGGCTTGGGGTCGCTTGTTACTTTTCTTTGTCCAAAGAAGGCACACTGCTATCACGCTGCCAAGGAAGGTGATGGGCATCGAGGGCTCTGCTGGGTTTTCCATTCAAAATTCAGCTTGTGCGCCATCAGGAAAATTAGCAAGGACTGGAAAAAGAGCGTAAATGTATCCCGAAAGCCAAACCCCTACATACCCTGCAAGCGGACTAGCAAGATTCATGGTGTAGAAAATTCCGAGAATTTTCTTCATTCACACTAACTTAATTGCCTAAAGAACATCTGGAGAGAAGAGCGGCCGCTCACGTAAAGCGTTGAGTAGTGACAACTCACATTTCTGAGAACACTTATTAGATTCTCCAGCAAAACCAGGGGCAGTTGCAGCTTAAATACAGGAAAGTTTAAAAATGAGCACAATTTTTCCAGTTCCCTTCAGAACTTTGCCTCCCATCTCAAAAAATGCAAAAGTGATCCAGATTTACTTCTTTTATTTTTTAAATAGATGTAGCAGATGACCTCTAAGGTGTACTTTGACCTGCTGGTACTTCACAGTGAGGACGAGCAGGCTCAGAAATGGTGAGAAACTGAAAATTCAAGGGCAAATGAAATGGGAACAACCACAAAATTGGACAAGCATCAATATTTACTGGGCAGGAGTTAGTACAGTGTGTACTGTTACACAAAACACATTATTTATTCCTTGAGTATTCAGCCGCAGCTCACTCGGAGGACTGCTGTACTCGCGAGGGCACGCTGCTGTCGCACAGAACCGTCGGCTGGGTAGAGGCTCGAGCGCTCTTCCGACGCTGTTTTTCTGAAAGGCAAGTTTAAGCGCGCTGGTTAAAAGCTTTGCCTGGAATAAAGTTGTGCTGCTAATGAACAGGATGAGACATTATCAATTTTATACACAGATTTTGCACGTTTTCATGCATTTTTATGCACCGGGCAAAACCAGAATTTTCTTTCTTTCTCCTAATTTTAAGTGTTTTTGTACGGAGAACTGCAGTCTATGGAAGGAGTGAGCGTGGTGGTGTTTGGAGGTTTCTGCAAGACACCTGGCTGCCGTCGCACTCTGCTGCTCGCCAACACCGCATTGCTGTAGAGAGCGAACAGAACGTGGAGACCGCTGTTCACCCAGCAAGAATCTGCATGAGTTCCTGCTGCGAACAGGCGATCGGCTCTACGAGGAGAGAAACAGGTGTTTACTCCTTCCTACATGATTTATTTGATCTCTTCCTTAAATCCCCTTTCTCAGGCCAGTACATCTCCGTGCATATCCCATGCTAAAAATTTTATCTGCAGAAAGCAAATATTGCATGTGGCTCGTGAAATACCCGTAATTAAATTTCATGAAAGCTACAGGTTTTTATATAGGTTCAGGCGCTCTAAGAAATAAAATAGAAACAGAAGAGCTCTGGCCAACTTCTGTCGGCCTATAGACTTATTAGGCATTCCAGCCCAAGGAACCCAGGAATGCAAGTATTCCTGTCCAAAAATATCCCATTAAGACTATTTTATTTTAATCACAGCTGCACTAAAAAACACACAGCTCCCTTACACCATCCAATCATCTTTTCCCGTTACGATGAAAGTACATTTTTCGTGGGTTTTATTACAATCATCTTGAAGACAGACACGCCGATATCTCGAGCATCTTGTAAAGATTTGGGGATTCACGTTGTGCGTATCCATCGCAGATTACGTTACACACACCGATAACCTGCACGGGGCTGTTAGGCAACTTTATTTAAACTGGTTGTACTTTAAACAGAGCGGGTAAAAGGTGGGACAAGCTCATTTCGGAGAATATTCGAGGCTGTGCTTGCGATGTGAACTGCGGGGCTGCGATATGAGCTGCTATTAATTAACTCCTTTATTTGGGGATCAATCGACACCACCGCTGCTTTTATCGACTTTATAATTAGCACTATCTCGCTTTGGCTTGAATAAAGCTGTTTCCCCTAACATAAAATCTATCATTTTCCTCCTTTTATTAACATAGAAACCTCCGAGATGACTTTCCGCTTGCTCCTTGCAGCCCTTTCCGGGGGGGGACACGGCCCCTGCCCCTTCCCGCCCCGCCGAGCCCCCCGCGGCGCCGCCGCTTCTCCCCGCTGCGCTCAGCCAGGCGGCGGCCGGGCGCGGGAGGCTCCTTCCCCGCGGAGAGCGGGCACGGCTCGCCGGAGGCCGCCGCTTCTCCAGCCCCCGGGCAGCGTCCGGTTCCTTCTGCCCCCGCTGCGCCGAGTCGGGCGCCTTCCCGCTGGCGCTGCCCGGCCTCCTGCGGCTGGGCGCGGGGGGCATCGTGGCGGGCGCGTTCTTCTCACAGGAACCCCCATAGCGAGCGCCGTCTCGTCACAAAAACCCCATGGAGGGCGCCTTTTCCTCACAAGAATCACTGTGGAGGGGGCTTTCCTTTCACAGGCACCCCGTGGCAAGAGCCTTCCCCTCACAAGAACCCCCATGGCGGCGCCTTCTCCTCACAGGCACCCCTGTGGCGAGAGCCTTCCTCAGAAGAATCACTGTGGCGGGAGCCTTTTCCTCACAAGAACCCCATGGCGGGCGGCTTTTCCTCACAAGAACCCCATGGCGGGAGCCTTCCCCTCACAAAAACCCCATGGCGGGTGGCTTTTCCTCACAAGAACCCCATGGCGGGCGCCTTTTCCTCACAAGAACCCCCATGGCAGGCGCTTTCCCCTCACAAGAACCCCCATGGCGGGAGCCTTCCCCTCACAAAAACCCCATGGCGGGTGGCTTTTCCTCACAAGAACCCCATGGCGGGAGCCTTTTCCTCACAAGAACCCCATGGCGGGTGTCTTCCCCTCACAAGAATCACTATAACGGGCGCGTTTTCCTCACAGGGACCCCATGGCGGCACAAACAGCCGCCGGCGCCCCGCCAGCCCCCGGGCGGGCTCTCTCCCCTCAGGGAGCCGGGGGACGGGACGCGGGGCCGGGCATGGCGGGGAGGGACGGGGCTGGCGGGTGGCTCCCGGCGGGGAGCGGGACGCTGCGGCCGCTCCGGGAACCGAGAGCTCGGCCGGGGGCTGGCAGGACGCGGGGGGCTCGGAGGGGAGCGGGCGAGGGCGGGAGGTGCGGGTGAATTCCCCATGTTCCTTCCCTGGAAAATATTGAGAGCCATTAGACTTTCCTCGATTTTATTACCTGAGGGAACTTGACAGAACTTGTAAAGACACAATTGCTATAGAACTTCCACCGGTCAAAGGTTTTGTTTTGTTTTGTTTTGTTTCTTCTTCAAAGAAAGCCAAATCCAAACGCCGCGTCAAAGTTTTGTGAAGCCGAAACTCAGGAAAACGGGTACGAAGTGGGAACAAAAGATGCGGTGCTTCCTCGTCGTGCTGGGCGCTATCGGCTTGTCGCGATATCTACGGAGCAGAAAGAAACGTGCGAGCTCTACAGAAGGCGTGAAGACAGAAAAGAAAGAATCTCACCGATGATTTCCTATGGACAGTACCAGAGGTGGCGTGAAACCGTCCCTTCGAACGTTTCCCTTCTCAGTCAATAGGTCGCAAAGTGTCTTAAATTCATTACTTGGCACTTACTGAAATTCGTGACGTCGAAAACGGATTAAAAAAAGGTGAAGCAAACCTGAGTGAAACAAAATATATTGTACCGACAACAAATGCAATGAAATAACAGCATCTTTTTGTCTTCTTTTTTTTTCTTTTTTTTTTCAAATAACTTAAAATACACTAGAAAAAATATGGTCAATATAAATAATTTTGTTTTCATGGAGAACAAATAGATACAAAGCCCGTCCATACCAAAGTTCGCGTAGAAGAGCTTTCCCTCTGTCTTGGCAATAAGCATGAGGGTCTAATGGCAAACTGGGGTACCAGTCACCGGCTGCGGGGTACCCCAGGTTAAATAGCTATACGTCTTTCAAATAATAATAATAACAATTAAAAAAAAATCACAAGGTTACGTGAATAGATACACCTTTATGAGATAAAATGTAAATGTTTGACAGTCAACTATCAATTCACAAGTCATAGCCAAAATAAACTTTGTTCGTGTGTATCAACATATTTTACATGTATCCAGTACCTCTTATCGGAATAATTTGCCGTTGTGTAAAGTGGCGGTTGGGAATTAAATACTCTTTTTTTTTTTTTTTCCCTTTTGTTTTTGCCCTCAGGACAAGAGAGACCCAGCAAAGGGAGGCACACTCCTCTCTCCTGCTGCTTTCCGCTCCCTTTTATTTCAGAGGTGGGACAGCAAACGACCAACAAAGATTTAAGAGTGGAAAAGGTAGTGCTTGATCTCCCTCTCTCTTTCTGCTTCCCTCCAAGATTAGAAGAGAAAGAACCCAGCCACGTTTGTTTGTTTTGTTTTGTTTTTTTCTACTAAAGATGAGGGTGAAGTGCAAGTGAATCAAAGGACTCCATCAATGAAATACAAATACATGCAACCCGGAATGCTGCTGGAGGAAGTATCCCGGACAGTTTCCCATTAGAAATTCGCAAAGAAATCATTGTCTCTCTTTTTTTTTTTCTTTTTTTAATCTTTTTTTTTTTATTCGCTCTTCGTCGTCGTCTTTCTCTCTTCTTTTTGTCGCTATTCCAGACGTGGTTGTTAAACTCAAGTATCTGATGCAACGTGAAAGGAGGCCCGCCTCTCTTATCAAATTTCTTGTATTAAAGTGAACTTCGCAGAAAAAGGTCAGTTTCAAAACCTGTGAACTTCCCAGCTGCGCGTCTAGTTCCTCTAATTCTTTAAATAAGTATATATCTCCCGTCAGTTTCTCCTCTCCCTCGTCTCTTTTTTTTTTCCTTTTTCTTTCTCCCCTTTTTTATCTTTAAAAAAAAATAAAATAAAATAAAAAAAGAAGAAGCGAGCGAGCCGGGTCACAGCCCCAGGGCGGCGGCGTGTTTCTTGGCCTTGAGGCGGAGGTCGGCGATGCTGGAGTTCTTGCTGGTGGTCTTGGCGGCGGCGGCGGCGGCCACCACCGAGGCGGCGGAGGCGGACTCGGCCAAAGTGGCCAGCGGTAGCCCGAAGGGAGGAGCGGGGAACATCATGTAGGGTGCGTGGGCCAGGTGCGGGTGGAGGTGGTGATGTGCGTGGGCCACGGCGCTGTCCAGCTGCAGCTGCGCCTGAACCTGCCGGGAGAAAAAAAAATTAAAAAAAAATAAAAAAAACGCGTGGCAGGGACCCACCCGCGCCCGCTGGTCACGCGTGTGTCCACCCACCCACCCAACCCCACTTGCCTGCTGGAAGGGCATCCGCAGAGCACCCACGTTCACGTACGGGGCCACCCGGCAAGCTTCGAACTGGCTGGCGGCGCCGATCAGCACCCCTGCGGGAGGCGGTGGCAGGCGGTCAGGGTGGGAGAGACCCCCCCCACGAGTGTCCGACCCACCCGCGGCGCTCCCGCGACCCCCTTCTCCCCAGTACCTTTGTGGAGTTGGTTTTCTTGCTTTCGGCATTTGGCTCTTCGGTTCTGGAACCAGACCTGTGGGGAGAAATAAGGGGGGGGGCACACGGACAGGGGAGTCACGGCCGAGCTGCTGCCGCGGGGAAGACGCGGAGCGCAAAAAAACCCAAATAAATAAATTAACCCACCGAGAATAACAATAATAATTTAAAAAAAAAACCACAAAAACAACCCAGCAGACAAAGAAACTCGGCTGCGGCACGGGCTGGGCTCCCTCCTCCCGGGTAGCCCCTGCTCCTGAGCCCCAAAATGGGAAGGTTGAGGGGAAAGAGAGTCAAAAATATACAGAAAATGGACGGTGGCAGAGTGCTCGTTCCAGAGAAATTACTTTCTGAGCTCCGGTTTCGTCTTTCCACATCAAGGTCCCAGCAGACCTCAATCGCCCCCTGATATCGAATACTAACTGGCGATAATGGGTTTAGATGTTTGCACCGCCAGGCCTGGAAAGATCGTGCTCATTAATAAATAAATTAATTGGCTTTATCTTCAAGAAAAACTAAGCACCAAAGAGTTTAATGACTCACTTTTTTTTTTTTTTTTTGGGGGGGGGGGTTAGAGAAGGATAATTACTGTCATAAAAGCTTCGCTACAAAGAAGTTTAGGATTTCTCTGTTCCTCTGCGCAGTGGAGTGTAGCACAGAAGCGGAATAATTGTCTCATTATCATGATAATCTAATTTGCTTCCACAGAAAAGGCTGCACGTTAGACAAGAACATACTTTTAACATTGGAAATTGAATTGGTGAAATAATTTTCCAGAAGAAAGTTCTGCTGGTTTGGAGAAGAGAAGGGAGGGAAGCAGGGAGAGCTCGCCTTAAAACATTCCTGTTTAAAGACAGACCTCTGCACCGCACCTCAGAAGCCACATCCACCAAGCAATCCCTTCCCCACGGCCAAAAAGGGAAAAAAAAAAATCTTTTTTGAGGTCTTACTTGAAGAGACAAATATAAATGTGAATTTCCCCCGCCCTGTCATTTACTCCAGCCAAGGAAAATTACTCCAGCCATGTTCTCCTTCAGCCTCCCGTGCAAACGCACATTCCATAATTTACAAATTAGTGCAGATGCGATGCAAAAAAAATATTATTGCGAAGGGTTTTCCGGAACGATTTAAAGGGAAGGAGTTTAATCTATGTAAATCTCCGAAAGTTATTATGCACCCTGCGATTTGGCATAATGGGAGCGCGGATTATGCGCCGCCGCCGCCGCGGTCTTTGTCGAGCGAACAGCCAGCAGAAGGAAGCACCTCCCTTGGACATTTTTCATAGCCAACTTGCAGCCCTGCAACTTTGTTTTCTCCGGTTTTGTTAAGATTTGCCGGGCTTCAATAGGCAAATCCTCGGTGGAAAAAAAAACCGGGGGAGCAGGAAAATGAAGGCGCTTTTTAAAAATATAGATTTTTGTGGGTCAGGCTGTGATGGAAAAAGCTGTATATTATTACTTTTTCGGTTCGACGTGACCGCTGTGTTTCTGTCCTTTCCCCGTTACAAGATGCAGGGAAACCCCACAAGGATTGTGCGGATAGTTGGGTGCAGATGGTGGCCTGCGAGCACAAAGATTGAGGGGGAGTATCTGTTACAGCGAGACTTCCCAACAGCTGCAGATGTGAGGGGCCTAAAACTGCTCCATGTGTTCTAACAAATAATGACCATCATTTTCTCTTCTTTTATTATCAGAACGGAAATACACCGCAGCAGCTACATTTGTTCTCGTTTGAGGAGTTACCTTCTTCCCCTCCTCCCCAGCCGGGTAAAGCCCGGACCCTTCTTCACTCCTCATCTCATCCCGACAAAACTCGCAGAAATGAGCTCGGGAACCGATTTTGGAAAAAAACTTTGTGAGGGCAGGCCGAGGTTAAAGGCGCAGGTTAAATCAAAGGAAGCTGTGGCTTCTCGGTACGGGAGAACGCTTAAAACCAACCCGGTTTTATCCCAGACTTTTCTATTTCACAAACCCGAACAAAGCCGGTCTGTGCACTTCGCTCCGTTTTCGTGCCGCTTCCCTCAAGATTTAAGAACTACGACCAGAAACAGACTGCATTTTTTTTTTTTTGCACTTAGCAGTTTCTAATTTAGTTTATAGTCACTACATCTATAAAGTTAATTGGTTCGTCCGCCCAGCGCGGAGAGGGACCGCAGCCCCCGCCAGCAACATCCCCGCTGCAGCTCCCGCCGAGGCAGAGCCGAAATAAACGCCGAGATTCAATAAAACGCGACAGAAAGAGGGGCAGGGGACTCGCAAGACTCCAAACCACAAGAAAGCCCGGGGAGACGATTTTACAGATTTTCTGGATGTAATTCGGCGCGGGGACGCCCCCCTCCTCCTGTCCCTGACAGCCCGTGTCAGGAGCGGCGGGGACAGGGCACGGTTTTACCGAGCTGTCCCCTTCCCCTGTGCACCCACCCCCACGGGTACCCTTGGCTACCTGCACCCTGGCCTCGGATAGCCCCAGCCTCTGGCTCAGCTCCTCCCGCATGAAGGCGTCCGGGTAGTGGGTCTCATCAAAAAGCCTTTCCAGCTCGTTCAGCTGCTCCAGGGTGAAATTCGTCCGGCTTCTCCTCTGCTTGATTTTCGTCTGCCCTTCGTCCTCCATCGCCTTCGCATCCTCCTTTCGGTCCTTCAGCTCTGGGGACACTGGGCACGACACACGCAGTCAGACAGGCGGGACGGGGGGGTGCCAACACCGGGGCAACCGGGGAGAGGACAGCGGGGACACCGCAGAGCATCCCCAGCCCCTCGCTCCCCTCCGCGGCGCGCCCGCCCGCAGCGCCCGGCAGCCGGGGAAGGAACCGGGAGCCCCCCCGGGGCTGGGGCGGGCGGGAGCGGGGCCTGTGCTCCCGGGCCGCGGTAGGCCCTCCTCGGCCGATGCCTTTCCGGGCCCCGCCGCTCGGCTCCGGTAACCGCTGGCGGCAGGGAACGGGGCCCGGCGGGCCGCCCCCCCGCCCGTATCCAGCCCACCCCGGTGTCTCCACCGCCGGGGGGGGACGCGCAGCAACAGGTCCCCGATGTGCTCCCGCGGTCCCTCCGCGCCCCGCGCCCCAGCCGCCTCTTTCCCGAGGATTTTATTTTCGTTGTTTAAATTTTTTTTTTTTTTTTTTTTTTT
>WKFP01015286.1:645700-658082 GCA_011057875.1 Pterocles orientalis | reverse complement strand
TTTCGGTCCTTCAGCTCTGGGGACACTGGGCACGACACACGCAGTCAGACAGGCGGGACGGGGGGGTGCCAGCACCGGGGCAACCGGGGAGAGGACAGCGGGGACACCGCAGAGCATCCCCCAGCCGCTCTCTCCCCTCCGCAGCGCGCCCGCCCGCAGCGCCCGGCAGCCGGGGAAGGAACCGGGAGCCCCCCGGGGCTGGGGCGGGCGGGAGCGGGGCCTGTGCTCCCGGGCCGCGGTAGGCCCGCCTCGGCCGATGCCTTTCCGGGCCCCGCCGCTCGGCTCCGGTAACCGCTGGCGGCAGGGAACGGGGCCCGGCGGGCCGCCCCTCCGCCCGTATCCAGCCCACCCCGGTGTCTCCACCGCCGGGGGGGGACGCGCAGCAACAGGTCCCCGATGTGCTCCGCCGGTCCCCGCGGTCCCTCCGCGCCCCGCGCCCCAGCCGCCTCTTTCCCGAGGATTTTATTTTCGTTGTTTAAATTTTTTTTTTTTTTTGGCCAGAGACGCTGCCCAGGTCGGACCGTGGGGGCTTCCCTGCGCGGGTCCCCACGGGACCTGGGAAGCCTGGTCTCCCCCGCACCGCTCGTTAGCACAAATTTGTTAATTAGCCCTTTCCAGGGATGCTCCGGCCGCGCCGCGCTCCGCCGGGATCTCTCGTCCGAACAAAAGGACGGCAGCGATCCGCGGGTCCCTGAGCAGCGACAGGGACTGGCCCCACTCCGCGGGTGGGCGCGGAAACCCCCGCTCTGCGCTGCTGCTCCGCGGGCGCGCTCCTGCTGCCCTTCCCGCAGCTCCCGAGAGCGGCCCCGGTACCGGCACCGCGGCCGTGGCCCCGGGGCGGAAAAAAACCACGCGGAACAAACACGGGGTATTTCTGAAGAAAAGCGCGAAACCGCAGGGCGCAGAGCCGGGGATGAGCGGCGGCAGCGCCCCCGGCCCCACGCGTGTCCGCGCTGCCCAGACCCGCGGGAGAACGAAGGGGCCAAGCGCGGCCGCGGTGTTTCGTTGGCAGCGCGGCTTTCCCGTGGGATGCTAAACGGGAAGAGATCGCTTCATGAGCGAGTTAAATCCTTGTTTAAATATTTTAATATAAAACTTCGAGGCTGGCCGCGTATTTCCCGTTCATTAACGCCTATCGCAGCCTCCCCCAGCCCCTTTCCACCCGCGTTCCGTCTCCCCGGTGCGCGGCCATCGCCCCCGCTCCCGCCTCCGTTCCGCTCCTACCGACCCCACAGGGGAGAGGAAGGAGCAGAAGGGAAGAAGGGGGAACCCCCCGCCCCGGTGCCGCCGTTACCGTCGCTCAGCTTGGGGGTGGCCGCCTCGGCGACTCTCTCGGTGGCAGCGGCGGCGTCGGGCTCCCGCGGAGGGGATCTCCCGCTGCCCACCCGCGCCGTGGGGCTGCCCGTTTCCTCTCGGCCCGGTTCCGCTGCGGTTCCACCCGTGGATTCCCGTGGTCCTCCACCTCTTAGGGGTCCGCTTTCCAGCACCTCTCGGTAAGTGATGAGCTCCTTCTTCTCTTTCGTTTTAGGATCAAAAGACTTGGAGACAAACGCCGTCAGCTCCTCCATGGCCGCGGCTCAGGGGCGCGTTGCCCCCGTTTCCCGGGTGGGCATCCACGGGGGTGGGATGGTGGCGGTACCCCGGGGCCGTACCGAGCCGTACCACCCGACGTGTAGTGAGTGCTCCCGGGGTCTGACAGAGCCGCCGCGATGGAAGTGGCACTATTTATACTTTCCAAAGCCTGCCCCTTGCTTCCCGGAGAATTACCTCCCCTCGGAGCATCTCAATGGACCCCTTCTCCGCCGACCCAGCCACGCACACCCGCCCGGGGGGTTACTGCGGACAGGGCATCCCCCGGTCCGCCCGCCCAGCTCGCTAAACTGAGCCCTAATTAATTTAATTAAGCGCGGGGCCCGTGCGCTAAGTCCCGGGCGAACGCGGAGCGGGAGAGGGGCCGGAGCGGCGGGGGAGTGGCTAAAACCGGGGGGAAAGAGGGGGGTGCGCAGGCTCCGCGGCCGCGGACCGCCCCGCTCGGGGGCCGCCTCCCGCGCAGCCCCCACGGGAGGTGGAAAAGTTCCTCCGTGGACACCCAAATCCAGCAAATAAATTAGCGGCTAATTGACAGTGACAAATACCGGCGGGTCATTAAGGTTTTTTTTTTTTTGAGGCATCAGATTAGGGTGAATTACTCTATTTCTTGCTAATATTGTTTTTTCCCCTTTGTTGCTGGTTCAATCCCATTAAGAGGGACTTTTGTTGACAGGTCTCTTTTACACCTTCGCTAAGAATCCTAATCAATTATTCAAAATTATTTAAACTCTTTGCTTATGGGTTGATTTCTCCTTTGACTTTTGCAAAGATGACTTTACAGAAAAACGCGTTTGTTTATTTATTTACTCCAGCGGGTTCGGTATGGAGGATGGAATTAGTATTTTCTTCAGATCCAATTAAACAGCCGCGATACCCAACGATTTACCGCTCCCTCCGTTCCGGGCAGCACGGCGGGTCCCGCCGCCGGTGAACCGCTCCCGCGTGGGAATTTTTGGCACCGTGGGGATCGGACACCGGGGATCCCGATGGGACCAAACCGGCTGCTGATTGAAAACACGATCCTCAGCGGCTCTTCCATCCTTGTGTTTCGTTTATCCCCACGCAGGATATCCCCACGGGGAGCGTGTACTCGGAAACTCGCGTTAAATTAACTAAATTTCGTAAAAAAAACCCTCCACAACTGAATTAAGCGTGGGGATTAAATCGTTTCGTTGCGTTTCTGGCCGTTGCCCGGCGGAGGCTGAGCCCAGCCCGGCGCAGCGGGTGGCTGCCCGGGACGCGGTCCCCCCACGGCTGCGACACTCCCGTGAGGGCACCGGTGCCCACGCCGCGGGGGGACGCGTTGCCCCTTCGGCCACGGGGGTGGATGTCACTGCCAAGAAACACCACCCTTCGTTGTAGCCACTTTGGGCTGAAACGAGAAACCCTCCGCCCCGCCATCCCGCGCCCCACGCCACCGCGGAGAGGGTCACGCGTGGGACGGGGCGGACCGCAGCCTGCCACGGCGTTACGCCGGTAAAGCTTTGAGGTTGTCACCACGCTGTCACCACGGGATGCTCCAGCCGCCCGTGGGCAGCGGGGACCCCCGCGCCCCCCTCGCTGCCCTTCACGCGTGGTGCGTGGGGGGCTCGTCCCGCCGGGGCTGCCGGCGCGCCGCATCGATGGCTCGGCGCTCGGCAGCACTGCCTGGCCGCCTGGATGCGCTCGGCGGTGGCTTGCTGCTGCCTGCCCGCCGCCCAGGAAGGCGCTGAGCTCAAACCCGCCGCGGCCGCCCGGCGCCGCCTCCGTTCCCCCGGCCCGGCCGCTGCGCCGCTCAGGTAACGCGGGGGGGCTGCGGCGAGCCCGCCCCCGGCACAGGCAGGGAAAGGGCTCCGTGGGCCGCTGCCGCGGGGGCTGGGCGCGGCCTGAGGCCTGCTGCCGCTCCCCGGCCTCGGTCCGGGCTGGGCCTCGCCCGGTGTTGACGGTCTCGGGGCTGCCTCAGGCCGTGGCAGGGCCCCAGGGCTCGGCTGCCGGGGCCTGCGGCTCCAGGCGCGGGAACGCTGCGGGTCGCTTCCCCTCCCGGGTGTTCGCCCCTGGCCGAGGGGGTTCCGCCGGTGCCGGGCTGCGCTTTCCGGGAGCGGAGCCGGGTCTTTGGGGTGGTTCTGGGGGGTTCCCGGGGGAACTGCTCTTCTCAGGCTTTTCCGGGTCTGTTTGTCCTGCTGCTGCGTGCTGGCAGGGCTCACCCGAGGTGGGTGGGAAGTACGGTGTGTCCGGGAGGGATGGGACAGTCCCTGGCGCCTGCCCTCAGAGTCCCCTTTGGTTTTGGTTCGTGGGATGATCAGAGGAAACTCTGCGGGTTCTTATTTTCCCCGCTCCTGTCTGTGACAGTGTGGGTACAGAAGGTGTGCGATGTGTTTTCTTCTGTATCTGATGCGCTGTTGCTAGCAGCAGTCATTTTAGGTATTTCCTTTTTATATTTCAGCTAAATACCATTCTGGATGCTACTTTTTTTTTTTTTTAATCCCCAGATGTAAAATAAACTTTTTTGAACAGCTGTTTTAATGAGCTGGGACAAATTTTGAAGATGCAGTTTGAAGTAGTTGAACAGGATTCTTTACCCTGTGAGCAAGGAAGATATTTACAACTTGATTTAAAAGAAATACTGAAAGCTGTGTCATAAAGTTGAGGAAAACTCAGCTGGCCTGTAAGCTTACTGTGAAGGTTGGTTACTTGGAGCAAATGCTGGTTAGTTAATGCCCTTAGTGAGCTTACTCGGGTTGATCTAAAAGAGAGATGTTTGTAGTTCTCCTTGCCTTCACGTATGGAAAATGCAGTGATGTGGTGGCAGGGCAGCTTGGAGAATTAAGAATAATTGAGCAGAAGATGATTTGTGGAGGCTGGCTCTCAGAGGAGCTCTGCTCGAGGGTCTGAGGCTTTGGTTCAACTCTCTGCTTTGCTGTTGGTGTCCTGGGTGACCATGGGCATGTGGTGTTCCTTGAGCCTGGTTTTTCCCACATTTAACTTTGAAATCTAAAGATTTGAAGCTGAACTAAGGAATGCTGCTACCATAAATTGCTCATTCGTGATTTTGAATTGAGACGAACTTTCTTCAAGTTCAAAATTAATGATTTTGAGCAATGCTGTTGATGTAATCATCAGAGGACATCAGTTAAGTAACCAGAAGATAGTCTTGGGGTGTGTTTGGTGGATTCTTGTTCCTATGGGACAGACTGTAAGAATTCCAGAATTCCTCTGGTTCTTTGGTCTCCAGACATTCTTCTGAGGTGACCAGTCATGGTAGATGTGATTCAGGTGTTCCTCTGGTAGTGATCTGGAAACTCAGCTAAGGGAAAGAGGCACCACTTGGTAAATGTGTAAAATCAGCAAGAAGTTGCTGCCCTCATAAGAACAGCCGCCTTATTGTCTTTTCTGATCAAATCTCCTCCTCTCCCGAGAGCAGTTTTTCTGAGTTGTAGAGCAGGGACAGTTTCCACAGAACCAAAACAATTGTTGTTTAAAACCAGTGAAACTGTATAATTCTCTTACAATCTACAGTAAACACTAATAATTTGAAAATCTGTTTGAAAAATATGTATTGCACATTTGAAATAATTCTGACATCTATGAAACATGTTTCAACAAGGTCAGATCAGTGAGTATATAATTATTTACTGTGTTTTAAAGTGTACTTTACTCTCTTTGAATAGATTTTTCTAGAGAAGTCTGTTTGTTTCCTATGTCATCTATGTTTTCCTGACTTTTTAAATGCCGGGTGGGAGGTTACTCAGCTGTTTGCAGGTGAGGTTGATCACACTGTTTACAACTCTGCCGGGTGTAAATATTTGAAACTCAACATGCCTGTGCTCCAGAAGGGGAGCCTGACATTTACCAGGTCCAGCTGTTGGTCATCCTGTTGGAAAGCTGTTCAATTTCAGGCAAGTTGCAAGCCTTCGAGATGTTGATCGTCACAGACATTCACTAGAGCCTTCAAAACCACTGAAGCAGCTGATGAATGGAGGATGTTACGTTCCAGCTCAGGCTTCAGCAGGGGTCTCCATGTCTCTGCTGTGGGTCCTTAAGCCTTGAGACAGTGTCTTCTGAATTCTCAGTGTTCCTTTGCTCTTTGATCAAAGTTGTTTGACTTAAATTCAGAAGTAGGTGAGGGAATATGCTAAGAATGGAAGAGGACCAGGCAGGAGGAAGGTTGGGGCTGGGTGAAGGAAAAGAATGAGCCTCACCGGTGTGATGGTCTGCAGAATGTCTCCCCAGGAATGCCTGGGATGTAACCCAGCTTCTAAACTCATCTGAAACAATTCATTTGCTGTTGGTGCTGGTTAGTATGCCTTTCCCTCCTCCTCCTCATCCTCCTCCTCCTAGTATTGCTCCATAGCCAGGACAGAAGCCTCCCGTGTCTCACCAGGAGCTGAGGGCCATATCTTCCACAGCGCCTACAGGTAGAGAGGGGATGGCAGAAGCATGTCTCCTGTTGCAAACACATATGACTTAACACTTCTGCCTCAGAAGTAAGGGAAAGAAGCCTTAAAAATTGAATTCCCCGTAGCTGTAAGGTGACCTTTCTTACACCACTCTGTTAACTCCGTGGTACAAGGCTTTGTGGTGGGTCCACAGACGGGTAGGAAATCTCTGCGACATTCAGCATATGATGCCATGTAGTGAGTCTTAATTTCTTCTGTTTGCCTTTTCTCCCTCTCCTCATTATTTTGCTAATTAAGGTTCCTTGAGCGATCTTAGTTCTCCTCTGCAATCTGTAGGTGCTATTACACAGTCGTCTTTGTGGAAATGTCCCTTTCCCAGGTTTGTTCAGGAGTGAGGAGGAAGCAGGCAGCCCTCAGGGAGAATACTCACCTGTTACGGGTCTTGCTAACTGACTGCTCTCAAGTGCTCTGCTTACAAGAGGTGTCTTTGCAGGACAATGTGTGGTGTGCACTGAAGGGATGGTTTGAAGACCCCAGTGAAAGACGAGTTTGTCTGTTGCCTGGGTACTTCCAAGATACTCCCAGAGGAGACAGCTACTAGGACTCAGCCGCACAAATTGTTCCAGGATCAACAGCCTGCTTCTGGGAACCTCTTCTCCAGTGGGAGCTCTCGAACAGGCAGGGCATCAGCCACCCACGTGCCCTTGTCCTGTAGCCCATCCGCAGCAAACGCAGTGGTCCTGGACCTCCTGAGACCGTAGGGCTTGTCCTGTTGTAGGGAAGGGCTGTGGCATGTAGTTCTTTGGTCCTGAAGGCACAAAATTGAGATTTCCACAGTATGTTGCACTAGTTTTTTGTGCTGCTTAATCCAGTTATATGCTGAAAAAAGGGGGAAAAGCTGATGGCAAAAGAAGGAAGTTAAACAACCGGTGACATGTATCGGTGAAGTGGTGTGTTCTGGGCCATAATGCATGGAGTGGTGAATACCTCAGCAGAAATGTCTCTTCTAGTCTGTTTCTCTCGTCTCTTTCATTCTTCTTGCTGTCATGAGCTGTGGTCCATGAGCTTTTAACTTCAAATCTGTGCCTTGGAGTTTCACCTTTCTGAGCAGTTTCGCTTAAGTTTGCGGTTCAGGTTCATGTTCATTTGAAGATTGTTCTATCGGTATGTATTTGAAGAGCTCTATTTTACTGTTCAGTAGCTGTTAGTACCTTGGAGCTCTGTAAATCTTTTACCACGAGGGGAAGAAAATAAACTGACTGCACAAGATGGTGTGTTGATATGAATTGGCATTCCTCTACAGAATTGTAAATTAAAGTCATAGTTCCTTAAATGAGATAAAATAGACTGTAATGTACCAGCTCTCTTTTTTTTTTTTTTTTTTTTTCAAAATCTGTGCAGAATAACTTTAGTCAGATGGTAGAAATAACTTCATTTAAAAATAAATCCTCTTGCATAGCAGTTCATCCTCCTAAAGTTCTGCTGGTTTAGGTGCACGGAGATTTGCTGGTTTACGTGGAATATTTAAAAATGCTTTGTTTAGATTGTTAGCTAAAGGGCTGGAAACAGAAACTGTTGAGAAGTGAAGTACGTACACGGGGGTTTGCTGCAGCAAAGCTTGGCAGCGACTGGTCTGTAGGCACTCCTGGCTGCAGGAGCGGGGCTGATGGCTCTGGGTCGCGTGCCGAAGAGCCGCCTGCGATGTGCTGATATTTGGCTACGCAGGGATGAGTTTGTGTCGCTGCTGCTTTGGTTGTGGCAGTAAGAACTCTAGTGAACATCAAAGAAACTCCAGAGACCTAAGGGACTGTCTTGTAATTTGCATTAAACAACTGTTGGAGAAAATACGTAAACTCTCCTTGAGGTAGACGCTGGGTCCAGAACTTGGCGCTTGGAGGATGTCCCTTTGGCTCTTGCCTTGTGCTCGCTGTAGATCCTCACCCTGGTTCCAGGGGGCTGGCAGTGCTTAGGACGAGCTTCAGCAGCGTGGGAGGAGTGCATCGCAGTCTGGGAAGCGAACCTTTATCTCTGATGTTGTCTTCAAATTCTGTCAAACGCAGCGTTGTCTGGGTATTTCTTATATTTCGAATATAGCTCCCTTGGGAAGGTTGGTGGCAGTACGCTGACTTTGCACATCCCATGCCTGCTTGGGTGTTTGGATATATAGGCATGGTATAGGATTGGATATATGATGATATAGGATTATAGCAAGTATGATTGTGTGCAGAACAGTTTCAGCTGCCTTGGGAACTTGAAGGTGAAGGTGTGTATTTAAGAGACTTTGTTTGTGGAACTATACATGGTTTTTTTAATCTCAATCATGTTTTTTGACCATAAGGCCTAACGTAAGCAAGGTTGGTATTTGCATGTAAACCATTTGTGAATTTAGGGATAATATACTTAATGGGGAATTTCTCTTTTGTTCTGTTTTCAGTCTCTGTCCTGGCGATTAGGTGCCTAGGTGAGAAAAGAAGTGAGGAAGGGCAGAAGTTTGTATGCAGAAAATGAACAAGTTCAACCTGTTGATGCTGGAAATATGAGGAGCTGCAATATTTCAGTTTTGGTTAAAGACAGGTGATACTATGGCAAAATATATCCGTGATCCAGCTGTTGATATGAGTGTTAAAGACTTGTGAGTTCCTCTTTTCCCAGTGCGGGAGGAGGTGGGGAGCCTTGCAGTGGCTGTTTGTTCCTGGGCAGAGTGCTGTTGGTAGCTGCCATTCGCTGAAGTGGGAGTGAAGAGGGGTCTGGAAGTCTTGGGTGGATAGGGCTGATACTGCTGGGGCAGAAAAATCGTTTTAAAGCATTGTGTGCTTTTTTGCAGCCTGAAAAGTCAACAAATACAACCATTTTTTAATTGTGAAGCAATGAAACTGAGCTCTTGGGAGTTACAAATGAAGATGATAGTCTTTGCAATAATTACATTAATGGCACGCTTCCCCACCCCAGAGTTTTTTCAAATCTGATATCCAAGTTGGTAGACTTTGGCCAAGCAAACACAGTGGCAATCAATAAACTTTTCTGAGCTTTATTCCAAAATCAGACTTATATAAATACTAAAGGAATTAAAAATTGAGTGGATCTAAGCTGAGAACCAAAATCAACCTACCTCTAGTTTAAATAAATTTAAAAAGAACTTCCCAGATTTTTTTTTCTGAATGCATGTTTTGATTATAATGAGTAGGACAAAAACATACGTTATTTTAGTTGCAGAATCTAAAAACACATGAAGTGAGTCATCAGTAACTGAAATCAATAGACTGTTCTGTTGATTGTGTAAGTGTTATGGATCTTTATAGCTGTAAATTCAACATTCAAGATGCTGTACTACTGACTGCGTGGCATCTGAATGTGAAATATCAGCTATTAGGAGCATCTCCTACGTTGCTTCCCAAATTTTTGAAAAATTAATATCTAAGGAAAAAAGTAAAAAAAAAAAAATTGAAAAATGTTCTGATATGTAAATGGTTTCATCAGTACATTTATATGTGTTGTGAAATATCCTTTGCAAAAGTTTAGAACAATAATTTCATACTGTAATAAATGAATTCAAATTTGCTGACAATGTAAATTTCAAATTAGTAACATAAATTTGTTGGTCTCTTCTATTTCAGTCTTGTTTTTTTTTTCATACAAACCAAATTTTCTACTCACATGTTAACTTTTAAAAATGGTATAACGTGTTTATTCCTATGTGCACAGATGTTATATATACTTATATACGTTATAGCAACGTAATGGAGACACAAGGCTTTGTCACAGTTTAGAATATTTTTGTTTTTATGTAGTTTAAAAAATGGGACGTCGCTCCTCGGACACAGAAGAAGAGAACAGAAGCAGGAGGAAAAAGAAACACCGCAGGCGTTCGTCTTCAAGTAGTTCCTCAGACAGCAGAACGTACAGCCGTAAAAAATCGGGAAGGAAATCCAGGTCAAGGTCGCGGTCTCGAGATCTCCAGTCTCGTTCTCATTCTTATGAGAAAAGGTGCATTTATAGTAATTTACTGTCTGTTGTGGTCGTTTACCAATCGAACTCTTCCATGTTACGGCACAAAGCCAGGGGTGTTTGAATCTAATGTGTAATCCATTCGAGGGTGGAATTTTATAGGAAAGTTTGCTCTGAATCTTGGAAAACGTGACAATATTTCCACTTAAATTTAAAGAAAAAAGCAAAACCACTACCAAAAAACCCCAAAACACCTTCCCCACTCCGAGAATACAAACCCAGTGTATATGCAGCTCCAAAGGTAGCTTCCTTTTTAAAACAAACAAAAACCAACCAACTGAAATAACTTTTCCTCGCTTCTCTTTCTAAATAATGATTTTCTAATCTCTCTTTGGAAGTATGATGGTTCATATATTAATGCCAGTTGGAAAAGTGGCTTCATTCAACTAGTTACAGACTATTTTGTGTTACTTTTTTTCTGTTGTGATAAACCAAGCAGGTCTTTCCCGACAACCAGTTAGGGTGAGTTTACAGGAGGTCTGTAATTTTGCCTCAACAGCTAGCTTTCGCCGTAATTCTTGCTGTTTCTGATGTGTACGGAATACAGCGGTCAGACAGGTGTTTAGAACACATATCGTGTGGCTGTATCTATCAAACTTCTTGACCTAACATCCCGTTTCCCTCATCAGAGCCCCCTCTCAGTTCCTGGCCTTTTTAGATGTCCTGGTTGTCTCTCAGCCTGACTCCCGGTGATTCCGGTGTCAAACTGAGCGGGTGGTGGTCTATTGATTAATAAGTGGAGCTGGAAAATGCTCCTTGTGTCTAGCTGCAGTGTAAATATCTTAGAAAATGCTCCTGACAAACCTTCCGTTGGCTGGCAGAAGAGTGTGTGTCAAAGAGGGGCAAGTTGGCAGGCTGGGGAGACTTTCTTATTTATTTCCATCCCTCCTTCTGTTCCTGCTCAGCGTCTGCATACAGCCCTTAGGGGACGCGGGGAGATGACATGGGCTTCGATGCCAACAATGTGCTGCTGACATGCAGCTTTGTGAATCTCCTTAGTCCAGTGCAGGCATGGCTATCTCGCAGATAAAAACAGAGCTTGAAGGGAGATTAGAGTCTGGACGAAGACCAGTTGACTTCAATTGAATCTAGAAAAGACGAAAGTGTCTGCTTTTAGGATCTAGCTGGCACCTTGGCTTTGCCCTTAGTTCAGGGCATTTGCTCCAGTTGCTATGACATGCTGGGCTCCTCTTAGATTTATCCCTGACCCTTCAGAATGAAAAGCAGCAATCTCTGAGATGGCTGTTCTTCATCTTCATTTAGCAGGAACGTTGCATTCCTTCTTCAGACGAAGACCTAGTAGCTAACCTACATATCCTTTCCAGTTTGGGCTACTGCAGCATTACTGGGACTTAATACAGCACCTTTTCCCTTCCTCTAAATAAGCATAAACCACTTTGACTTCATCCTGAATTACAGAAATGTTCTGTGTGGTGTGAGATTTTAATACTACTCAAATGTAAGAAAGCCCCAAAATACGGAGGCTCTCCTGAGGATTGGAACTGTTATTTAGTTGGCTGTTACGGAAAGGAAATTTTACAAAAGTTTAAGAGTTGGAGGATAGCCCTCCCACCAGTTCTTGGGTTAGTTGGTTTAATGTATGTATTTACTATGTGTTCTTTCACCTGTCTTCTGTGTGTACAAGAATTTATTCTTTGAATAAATGAAATGGGGAGACTGCAGGGAAGGGGAGTAACATTCTGACTCCCAACTGAACTCAAGAGAAAATTTCCAAGCTCAAATGGGACAAATGAATACTGATTATTTGTTTACTAATAGTATTTTTTTTTAAAAAGAGTATCTGCGTCAGAGCAGAACAAAGACTGTGTGTTAAGAAAGTTGAGATAACAAATTTGTAAGTTTACATATAGAGAGATACAGGAAATAGGTATACACAATTTCAAATACATTTTTATGTATGTACATGGTGTGGCTGGAAATAAGTATATAGAGTGTCAATGCGGAGGTTAACATTTTATAAATTTCACTTTTAGCGCTGGAGCTGTAGTCCTCGTCCCATACGGTGTATTTCTGTGTATCTCCTGCTGAGAGCGTAGGTCTGAATGTTTCTTCAACCGTAGGTTTGGCAAAGAGGGAGCGGTTCCATTGAGGTCGTGGGACCAAAGGCTGTTGGGAGCTGGGTTGTGTTCCTGGCTTTGCCCTTGAAGTATCGCATCATTTGGGGCAAATCTGTTAACTTCTGTTTTTCCTTCTGCCCTTTTTTATTTCTTGATGTATATTTTAGAATATAAGCTCTTTAAGACAGGCATTGCCCACGCGTATGCGGGTTATTCCTTGCAGTGCAATGGTGGTATTTGCGGCTTCTACAACACATTGTGTCCCTTTTAAGGAACCTGTTAGTAGTTTTGTTCCTTTGTGGTTTTGTTTTTTTTTTTTTTGTTTCAGAAGTG